>JAUPFP010000056.1:600000-1124542 GCA_036925085.1 Brachycybe producta | reverse complement strand
GCAGTGGTCTTTACGTTGGCAGCTTTGATCGAGAGCTTGAGTCGTGCTAGTATTGGCCTCGTGATGACTATGACTTTTATGTTGATGCCACTTCTCTGGTGGAACGTCATTCGTATCGGAGAAGGAGAAGATCAAGTATATTCATGTTGTTTTAAATTAAAAAGTTATTAATTCATTACAGCTAATTTTTACCACAAAATATTGTTAATGCTGCCTTTTGAAGAAAAAAAATACTTAAAATCGTATTAGTAACTAGAAGAGTAAAAATAATTTTTTTACAAATTTGGTACATATTAATTTATGCTGCTATTTTAATTGTATTTGTCAGTTAACAGCTGTCGAACGAGTCAGACACTTTATTAAACTGGAATCGGAAGCTGCTCTAGAATCACCTCCCGATGTAAAGCCTTCAGAATCATGGCCTAACAAGGGAAACATATCGATGGACAACGTCATCGTCAAATATCCACCTGGAGACAAGACTGCTCTAAAGAACCTTACTTTCCGTGTCAACAACGGAGAAAAGATCGGAATCGTCGGTAGGACAGGAGCCGGAAAGAGTTCTTTGGTCACAACCATCTTCCGATTGATCGAGCCAACCGGTGCCGTATACATCGACGGAGTTCTCACCAACGAGATCGGTCTTCACGATCTTCGCAAACACATATCCGTTATACCACAAGTAGATCATTAATTATTTTTATAGACTCGGGAGTTTGTTTTGTAACAAAGCGGTTATTATTAAACTTTTTTTTTTGAGGATCCCATCATGTTTGCTGGAGACGTTCGTCGTAATTTGGATCCGTTTGGCAAACATACTGATGAACAACTCATGAGTGTTTTGGAAGACGTAAACATGAAGCAGACGGTGGTTGCGTTTCCGAGTAGTCTCGATACGAACGTTCAAGAAGGTGGTGCTTTATTCAGTGTCGGTCAACGGCAACTGATTTGTATTGCGAGGGCCATTCTACGGAACAACAAGATCTTGCTTTTGGATGAAGCCACAGCTAACATCGATAACACGTGCGTAAAATAAATAGAGGATTTGGTACAACTGGGTTTTTTTTTAAACTCTTTGTTACTCTTGAGTTACTTATTGAGAAGTGATTTTTAGACAAGAAATAATCTTAAACTTTGTTAGAAACTAGGAGAGTATATGAAATTTCCAAATGTCTGAAGGGGAAAAAAAAGAAAATTTCACATTTATATTAACAACTTCGAAATTATTTGCTATAAAATGTTTATTTTGAAATATAATTTTTATTTTTTTTTTAAATTATCTGAAATAATAACTTCTACAAAAGTAGTAAAAAAAAATTAGTAATTATTTCCTATTATTGGAATTAACTATTTTTTTAAATTGTCTAAAATAATAAATTCCAGTATAGTTGTGATGAGAATTAATTTAACTTATTATTTGTTGTGAAATTAATTATTTTAGAATATTTTATAAAAAGTTATAATGGAGTTGCGATGGAATATACTTTTACACCTTTACTCTTCTAGTTTTTTATAATAACTCTTAAGCTTAACAGTTCGATTGTTATCATTCTAGTATTTTATTTTGGTTTATTTTTTTTTTACAGCATGGATGACTTTATACAAGAGACGATACGTAGGAAATTTAGAAATTGCACTATACTGACGGTCGCTCACCGGCTCTCTACGATCATAGACTACGATCGAGTGATGGTTGGTTTACGTTATGTGTATTTAGTGTAAGAATCAGTGGGGTAGCTAGGTTTTTGGTGCCGGAAGCAAAAGTATTGAGTGCGCCCTCAAAAATACACACAAAAAAGGCGTTTTTCAGTTACAGAAACTAGTTAAAGGCTAGAATTCAGAGGTGAAACTGGGCATCTAGCATAGCCTTATCAAAACTCACATGAAGTTTTTTTTTTATTAATTAAGAAACATGGAAATAAAATTTTAAAAATTAAAATGATGTTTGAAAGCGCCTTTTTGGAGGCTCGAGGAAACTGCTCCTAGTTGCTACGCCACTGCAGGCAAGAATTTATGCGTGAATCATTTAAATATACATGTGTTTGTCATTTAGGTTTTACATAAAGGAGAGATGATGGAGTTTGACGAACCGTACAAGTTACTACAGAATAAGAACGGTCATTTCTACAATCTAGTCGAATGTAGTGGGCCAAAGAGTGAAGCTGCACTGCATAACGCTGCGAAAATAGCCCACGAACAACGCCGAAATTAATATACAAACAAATTTTATTAATTTTAATCGTTCATTTTTTTTATTCAAATATCTATAGGAATGTCAATAGAGATTTGCTCATTAAATTAATAGTTCCTAATTTAGGAAGAAAAATGTTAGACAGGTTTTTTTTCAATAAAGTATTTTATTGTTATTCTTAATTATTATACAGTATACATGTGTATATATAATATCCCAGGTCTGTGTATGTGTGTGTGTGTGGAGTAACTGTACAAAACCATTGAAGCACGTCAGAATTTCTATAAATTTAAATAAATGAAGAAAGGAACAACTTTTTTTTTCTCAAGGTCAACTATATGTTGCACACTCCCCATCGAAGAACCCCATGATATTAAATTGGAGAGAAGAAAAGGTTGGAAAGTGTAGAATGGGAGGAGAGAGAGAGAGAGAAACGTGGAGGGTTGAAAAAAGTGGGAGGGGGTGGCTGAAATTGAAATGAAAGCAGTAAAAAAAGGAACAAACGATGCGCATGAGCACACCAGAGAAAATGAAAAGCTCATTTTCTCTTTCAAATATAAAAAAGGGGAGGGGATAATAGTAGCAAAATTAAACTAGAATTTATCACAGGCAATTGTGCCCAGCATTAGAATTTCTTTTGCTCAACTGTTTTATGTACGTCATCAATTTCTAATTGGTTTGTTACTTGGTCTGACGTCATAAAAGGGCGGAGGAAAAGAAATTCTAATGCAGGACACAATTGCCTGTGAATTTTGCTCCCGTCATTTATGACGGGTTACCCCACTAGTTTATTAATATTTTAGTTATGAATAATTAAGTAAATATTATATAATTAATATTTAAAAAATACATAATTACATTTATGAGCCCACAAAAATGTAATTCGGTTTTTAAAGGAATTACAAATATAAAAAGATAAATTACGCATAAATCTATTAGAAAATATATTTCTAGTTTAAGAAAAATATATATAAATTCTATTTAAAAAGTTATAATCATATTTAAAAGTCTATAAATTCTATTTAGAAATTTATAATCAAATTTTTAATTATTTACATATTTTAAGCTGGTTTTAAAATGTGTAAACTCGTTGCAAACTCTTTATTGTTTTGTTTTTCCGGTTTTGACAGGCAGGTAGAAATCGGGGAGAACTTCAGTTGGCTCCGCCCTTGTTATGACGATCGGCAACTTCTAATTGGTTTGTTGTGTGGTTCGACGTTGAAAAGGGCGGAGCATGTGACGTCAGACTACATAACCAGCCAATTAGAAGTTGCTGGTCGTCATAAAAAGGGCGGAGCCAACTGAAGTTCTCCCCGATTTCTACCTGCCTGTCAAAATGAAGAGAAAGTTGAAACTATATTAAAAACTAGACGGGTAGCTCAAATCATATTTTCAGGTTGATATGTTTTTAAAAAACTTTTTATGGTAAGGTTTAAAATGATCCAACTTTATTGATCGGGGTGCGAGGGATGACAGGCACCTGTAGACAGCTTCAGAATTTCTTTGGATCCGCCCTCTTATGAGCGTCAGACGAAATACCAACCAATGAGAAGTAACAAACCAATTAGAAATTGATGACGCTCAGAAAAGGGTGGAACCAAGGAAATACTGAAGCTGTCTACAGATGCCTTTATAAGGAAGGGTTATCAGTTGACAGGGAAGTGGGCGCTGCATGGTTAATGGTTATCTTCCTCCTTCATTTTCGTTATGGAGGGTCTTCCTCCTTCATTTCCTCCTTTATTTCCATGAGTTATATAGTAACAAGGTTTGCTCGTAAGTTTTCAGCCAATTGAAAAGGTAGGCCAAAAAACGGCGGTAGTGACGTCTATAGAAAGCAAATTAACTGCACAAGTAAATGTAGACTGCTTCAGAATTTCTTTGGCTCCGCCCTTTTATGAGTCAGACCAAATATCAACCAATTAGAAATAAAAAGGGCGGGGCATGTGACATCAGACCCAGTAACAAACTAATTAGAAATTGATGACGCTGTCTACAGATGCCTGTACTTAACTGTTAATACAGAAATTTGGTTTTTGAATGTTATTAATATTATTATAAACTTAGAAATATGTTATAAAATGTGTAGAATACCAAGAAAATAAGTGAAATGAATTACTAAAAGGGAAAATGAGAGAGATTTGAACAACATGCAATATTTATAGAATATTATTTTATTCACATATAACACAACTAACACATGTTTTCTATTTGAATTATTATTATTATTTTAATATTGTAATATTAATATTAATAATAATATTAATTATTATTAATTAACTTATTATTAATAATAATATTTTAAAAAAATTGATGATTATAGTTTATAGATAGATGGATATAGAAACATTATACAATGCTATAAAGCAAATAATATTTTATTTTTTGCTTTATGGCATTTTATAATGTTTCTATATTTTTTACCATTGTAAACAACTATAATCATGAATTTTTTTTAATAATCTGGTCAACTAATTTCTGGAAGTATTTTCCATCGTTAATATTAATATTAAATTTTTAATATAATACATGTACATTAATTTTTTTCATATAATGTATATTACAGACTATTTTATTCACATTTAACAAAACTACCATGTTTTCTATTGAATTTTTTTATTTTATGTTATATTATATTTTAATATTAATATTATTAATTGAATAATTATTATTATCATTAATATATTTATTTATATTTATTATTAATATATTATTTATTTATATTTCTTATTAATAATATTAATATTAAATTCCATTATATATAATTACAGAATTTTAAGTAAATTTTTACAACCTATTTTTACAATAATTCATTATGTTTTTATTTATTTTATTCACATATGACACAATTAACCCATGAAAACCATACAGCAAATAAGGCAAAACAACGTATAGACGAGTTGACGTGCTTTATTGTGTCGTCACAACATGGCCGCCGCTTCCCTAGCAACAGTTGACTTCCTTAGTAACGAGCAAATCTTGTTACTCTATAAACCTTGTGCGGCGCCCATTTGCTTCTTTATTTTTTTTTTCTTGTCTTTCAAGATGGCGGCTACAAGGCGTCTTCAGAAGGTTTGTTAAATTAACAGCTAAGTTTTAACCTTTTGTTCTTATAAATTTATCTTTAGCCGTCATTCTTGTTATTCATGAAGCTAAGCGAGGTTAAATTGCGATAAACAAAATAACGAATTTGTGCTGCTTGTTCGTTTTAAGCGTTTTGTTATATAAGGGACCTTTTTCATTATGATGTGAAAATCATAAAATATTAGATTACGAAATAAAACACTTCGGCCGTAATAAGCTAGGGGTCTATGTTTGCTCGGTTTTTTATCCCCCTCCCCGCTTATGACGTCATTTCGGGTACCCTCTGTCGGGTGGTCTTATTTTTCGTGCTGTTTATAAGGCCATGTAAATCAAATGGGGTTAAAAACGTACACATAAATATATTTAAAATCATTATGAACATGAAAATGTTTATAAAACCTAGTCACAGAAATTACAGAATAAGGAGAAGAAACAGGCGGTTAGAAATCGGGACAAACATAAGTTGGCTCCACCTCTTTTTTATGACGACCGGCAACTTCTAATTGGTTTGTGGTTATGTAGTCTGACATCACATGCTCCGCCCTTTTCAACGTCGAACCACACAACAAACCAATTAGAAGTTGCCGGTCGTCATAAAAAGGGCGGAGCCAACTGAAGTTCGTCCCGATTTCTAAATGCTTGTGTGTGTGTGTGTGTGTGTGTGAATGACAGGCAATAATGTTTAAAAACAAAATGGCGGCATTTTCAAATAGGGTGGTGATATTACAGGCAATTAGAAATCGGGACGAACAAAAGTTGGCTCCGCCCTTGTTATGACGACCGGCAACTTCTAATTGGTTTGTGGTTATTTAGTCCGACATCACATGCTCCGCCCTTTTCAACGTCGAACCACACAACAAACCAATTAGAAGTTGCATGTCGTCAGAACAAGGGCGGAGCCAACTGAAGTTCTCTCCAATTTCTAAATGCGTGTGGAGAAGAACGGAAGGGAACCTGGGCCATTAACTTGTGACAGAATTTTTCTGCGCATGTGCAGTTTCGGCGCAGAATTTTATTCGCTTTTCTGTCGTGCCGCCATTTTGAAAAGGTTTATTTGGGGGGGGGGGGGTTGTACAGGCGAAATTTTAACATTTGAAGTGTTTTCTCGTAAATTAATAAACTGAACGATAAACGTTGAGTTCGTATGTAATGAATTTACCTATTGTCTTGATATTGTTCTTGTAACTAAGGGAAGTCACCATAGGTTGGCTTTGCAAATGTCAAAAATAAAAGATATTTCAAGGCGTATTTTAATATTTACAATCAAGAATCTCTAGACAAAGAAAAAATAAAATCTCTTGATTATTTATAGGAGTTAGGAGACATTCGGAAGTCTGGAATGAGATCATTCAGAGATATCCAAGTGGACGAGACAAATATTCTGACGTGGCAGGGTCTCATCGTTCCAGTGAGTTCATTTTTGTTTTATTCGAAAGTTTTGCCATCATTTTTTTTTTTTCAAGTGATGTCATTTTTTTTTTCAATTTTAGGACAACGCGCCATACAACAAGGGGGCCTTCAGAATAGAAATTGTTTTTCCGGCTGAATACCCATTTAAACCTCCAAAGATCAATTTCAAAACTAAAATCTATCATCCAAACATTGACGAGAAAGGCCAAGTCTGTTTGCCAATCATCAGTGCCGAAAATTGGAAGCCTGCAACGAAAACGGACCAAGGTAAAGAATTGAAATTTCGTAACGGGTTTTCCAGTATGTGGAACCCGTAACAAACAATACTGTAATATTTTGAACAGAAGATTTTGTTGTGTACATTTTGCCTGGTCGGTGATTGCAATTTACAAAACAATCGTCGAAACTTCTTTCATGTGATGTTTTCAATGTCAGTATAAATTTCGGGATTTTGTAACCTGCAAGATTTTTTTTTGGGGGGAAAACTGCCGAAAATTCATAACTGACTTGTTTAAAAAGCTTCGTGATTTATTCTAATTATATTTTAATTGTAAACATGAAAAAGCGGTTTAATTTTGTTGTCGGATAACTTGGCTGAATAGTTGAATAGTGAATTAAAAGCAATATGAGTTGACAACACAGGTAAAAGGCTTAAATAGCGATACATCGATATTTTTCGAGTAGAGGAGTATACTTTTTAGTTTGTTTTAGTTCCGAGTGATGTTGTTTGGTGGCGCATCTATCTGAAATTGTAAGTTTCCACGAAATACAATTCATTTTGAAGGTGTGTTTTTTTAATTAAGAAGGTACTTTTAAAAAAATAAACATCATTTTTACAATCCCAAGGTTCAAGATTTTAAGTAGAAATTTGTAGAGGTAATGGTCTCTTTAAATAGGGTTTTCATCTGTAGTATTTATTTGTACATTTAACTGTGGGCAATAAGTGTTTGCAGTTTTCTTTGTCCGGAGGATCACCTGTCCAACGGTTCAAAGTATCAGAGAAAAATCGGATAACACGAAATATATTTTCGGTTCCGTCATTCAGTACTGCATTTTTCCGGAAATTTTAATTCGTTTAAGACGAAATGTTTAACACGAAAATATTTGTTAACAGTAGTGATCTTAAAAACTAATTGTTTCTTGTTTTTTTTTTATAATGGAATCACTGAGAAAAAAATTCCGCACTCTTTAAAACGAAAAATACGTGTTAAAATTCCATATTATGAAAATCAACGAGAAAATGGTTTTCAGCTTTTGAATTTATAACCTTTTAATGCATTTTTGCCTTTTTAAAACTTAAGTAAACCCAAATAAAAACAAAAATTAATTAGAATAATGTCGTATATATATCTTGTTATGAATTTCGGCAGCTTTAAATATGAATTCAGCATTGTGAATCATAATTCCGAAATTTATACTGATTACTCCTGTTATCATATTTCAACTCATACGTGTCAAATTGAACCGAACTTGCAGTTATTCAGGCTCTGGTGGCCCTCGTAAACGACCCGGAACCAGAACATCCGCTTAGAGCAGATCTTGCGGAGGAGTATACGAAGGACCGGAAAAAGTTTATGAAAAATGCTGAGGAATTTACAAAGAAGAACAGTGAAAAGCGTCCGCCCGATTAATTTGTGGGTCACAACCTTTTTTTTTTTTTTTTTGGTTCCTTGGCTGTGAGCATCCTCCTTGACTGGAATAAATTGCCTGTTGAAAGATCACTTTGTGCAAATCGTTTGTCTTTTGTTTTTATTATTTGAAATTGGTTAGGTTAAAGCGATTTCATTTTGTATTTTAAAACCGTTTACGTATAAAAAAGTAGTTTTTTTTTCTACAGCAAGATTTATTTTAGAGTAATAGTTGAAAAGAAAAGCCCAAAAAGCAAAAGGTGTTGCAGAACCGTGGCCCGTAAGGGGCTATCTGATAGAAGAAAATCAGTAGGATGCAATATTTGATGTAGCCGTTTAACATGGTGTGTGTTTTCTTTTCGTTTAGTCTTTCTTTTCGGGTAATTATCTTTGAAACCTAATTTAAATCACTCAAATGTTCTGCGAATCCACTAATACGTTTGCGAAACATAGTTATGATTTCGTCGTTTTTTTAAAAAATAAGTTTGATAATTTGCATAGACGAATAGTTCGTTTCTAATCGCCCATGGAAATTAATAAGTAAGCTGTTTTCAGAATTATAAAAATGGAATGGACCATAACTAGGTTTTGTGAAAGTATCACACCTTGTTAAACGGTAATACCAGAAATATCATTATCGTAATATCGGTTTTTTTTTAAATATATATATACTCTTATAGGCAAAATGTATTAATGGAGTTGCCGGCTCCAATTACTGGTTATTTTCTTCAACTTACCAATGCAGATAGCCTCTTAAGAAACTTTAGAAGCGCTTTGGACATCAATGGGGCGATATATGGGCTGCTATAACTATGGGCCGATATATATATCAGCCGTTATAGGGGCGCTTACATCGTTAAAACAATTGTCGTTTGCGAAAAAATGTTTTTTAAAAAATATTTCTAACAATTTATAAAATATAAAAGGTATGTCATTTATGAATAAGAAAATAAAATTAATCTATAACTTCATAACTTGTTGAAATTCCTGTAAAATGACCACAAGAAGCGAAAATACCCGAACCATGTACACGACTTGCAAACTTTTTCCGTTGGATCGTTATCTTTTTTTTTTTTTTTTTGGCGAGCCGACCCAACGGAAAAAATAGATCTGCCAGAGAAGTGCAGTTTTAGGCGGTACTGTGTCGGGTATTTACTCCTCTTGTGTGCGTTTCATTAGAATACGACAGATTATCCAAGTAAGTTAATGTTGTTTTCTTATTCATGACACACCGATTATATTTTAATTAAGACGTTAGAAACATTTTTTAAAACTATTTTTCGTAAATGGTAATAGGGCTAACAATGTCGGCACCTCTAGAAAGGCTGATATTTATATATATATCGCCCCATTGAGGTCCGTGGCGCTTCTAAAATCTCTTTAACACAATATTTGGTTGATTTTGGCAAGTTTTATGCAAACTGGCCGTGTGTGTGTTATGTTTTACTTTCTTTTATGATTAACTTTTGTAATGAGACTTAAGTGATTAGTCCCATACTTACAAAAGCTATTAATTTCTCTAACGTTTTCGGAATAACCTGTTGCCTACAACTATTTTTTTTTTTTCCACTAACATGAAAAATGTTTCATTAGTAAATGTTTAAAATGTTGTTTGGTTTTGCACATTGTTTATGTTATTTAGGCAATTTTAACGTGCAGCGAACAGTTCTGAACATTCTGAGTTTGACTTTGTGGTCTTTGGCATAATGAACCCTTTTGAGTGGTCGCGTTCGTTCGACTGCAAAATGTTTGTCGCAGGTGGCTGATTTGTGTTTGCAATGCATTGCTACAACACAAACGAACAACTTTTGAAATGCTGTAGCTGGAACATGGTCAATCTCCACCACCTGCGACATCATTTATCCTTTTCACATGAACCATTTTCCAACCATTACTTATTGTTTAGGTTTGATTTTTTTTTATCTCTGACTTCATATGATGCTGAAACAATAAAAGTGATTCCTCATCAAAAAGTCCGTTTGTCATGTAGCCAACCACTTTTTCGAAATGGTAGGTTTTGGCTGCAAGACGACCGAACCCGACCACTGAAAAGTATTCCTTGTGCTAATAATCTTAGTTTAATGGCACATGGACCACTTTTGAGTTGTCGAGTTTGACTGGAAAATGTTGTCGCAAGTGGCTTGGCTGTGCTTGCAATGTACTTTTATGGACAGACGCCGAATTTTTGCACACGTGCCACACGCCGACTTCATTTTGCTCGTCCGTTGAACCTCTGCCGCCAAAAAGTGGTTCGAGTGCCAAAACACTTAGTCTTTTTTTTTAAAGGTGCATTTGTTATATTATGTTACCTATGACGTGCTCGAATAATCTGATGTTATCTTTGTACATTTATGTTTCTTTCACATTAAATTTCACATGAATAAATCTATTAAGTTTATCTCATTTTTACCAGAAACTAGTCCAATCAGACGTTCACGATTGCAGAAAGCGTTTCTGTTAATTACGTTTTTTTATGGTTATATTATTTTTTTTTTTTTCATCGTTTTTTTTTTTGCAGAATTTCAGTGAAAAAAATGAAAAACCCTGAAAATATTGAAGTGCATTTCAAAATTGGTAAAATAAAATTATCTTTAATGATTAATGTATCACTTGTTGAAATTCATGTCAAATAAAATGAAGGGATTTGTATAAGGGGAGAGGAATTGGGTAGAGATAATGGGTAGGTATACTATGTCACATAATATACGTGGTTTTATACCGTATAATACGTGATGTATAAAGATATCATTTTGTGTATGTATAAAACCAAACGTATAAAACTAAAAAAGTACAAAAAGTTTAATAAAACAAAATTACAAAATTTTTTAAATGTTAAAAAAAGTGTTTCATTAAAAAAAAAAACAGTTGCAAATTTAAAATGAAAAAAAAAACTGGAAAATTGCAACAAAAAAAAGGCTGAAAAGAAAAATTACATATTTTAAAATACGCTAATACTAATCAGAATGCCGTTTATCTTGCACTTTAAGAACATGATAAATGTAAAGTTTTTTGTTTTTTTCTATGGAGAGAGCCTATTTCTTATTGCGAAATCAACATAAAACCAGTTTGAAGACAGGCTTTCTAGCATAGCTGTGGACACTGGAATGCTTAGTACTTTTTCTGATAAGCTCACTTATTGTATCAAGTTGTGGCACTGGCAAGCTTGGGAAAAACAACAGATGGCGTTTAAATAGCTCCATGTAAGTCTATGACAATAAAATAAGATTTACATAGCAGATAGAACTTTAATTTATTTATGGACTTTTACATGGATTAGGGAAATACATTATTTTATTTTATTATTTTATTTTATTATTTTATTTCATTATTTTATTTTATTATTTTATTTTATTTATTTTATTTTATTATTTTATTTTATTATATTATTTTATTATTTTATTATTTTATTATTTTATTATTTTATTATTTTATTATTTTATTATATTATTTTATTATTTTATTTTATTATTTTATTTTATTATTTTATTTTATTATTTTATTTTATTATTTTATTATTTTATTTTATTATTTTATTTTATTTTATTATTTTATTTTATCGATCTTTCCTTCTTATGATTTTATATTATTTCACGAAAACTTATTTCTTTTTTTGACACACAATAAGGTACACACAACAGTAAGCCATTTCACAGAAAAAACTAATTGATAACACTCAAAAGTTTTAAACAGTAGTAGTGATAATCGCAAAGAGAAAATGGAAAACAACAAGAAAACATAATGGATAGAATTGTAATCAACACGGTCCAGAAGACTGCGCCGTCTAGTGGTTATAGTAGACGATTTCGGCGCCATACTTTTACTAATATAAAAGCTGAAATGAGCAAGCCTCTAAAATTAGCAGACAGGCGTCTGTGCCCAGCATTAGAATTTCGTTTGCCACACTCTTTTATGACATCAGACCAAGTAACAAACCAATTAGAAATTGATGCCACCTTATACAAGGGCGAGGCAAACGAAATTCTAGTGCTGGGCAGAGCTGCCTGTCAGTTGGACAGCTTTCCTCCATAACGGAAATAAAGGAGGAAGTAGACAAATGATAATTGTTAACTGTGCGCTGCTCACTTGTCTGTATTTCTCGCGGGCGGGCCGTCTGGAAGAGAAGATTTGCGTAATGTTTCGTGTGGAACATTTGAAAATATAAGAACTGAATTTAGTAAATATACTATGTCCGGAAGGAACGACTGGTGTAATTTCGGTAAGTTCTTTTAATGAGGGTGCAATTATTTCTGATAACGTTTAACCTTAGTTGTGGTCTAAGGTTTAACAAAAGAGAGATCGATTAGGCGGTAATGACGTAGGCCAACGCTTAAATACAGCAGGTTATGTATAGCCTTAGACTATTTACGTAAAGTAATAGTCTAAGGTATAGCCACGGAATACAGAGAGATGGGAAACTCTGTCAGTAAATTTAGTGTTGTTGTGACGGGAAGTCGCCAAGGTTTATAGATGCAGTTACTTGAGGGCCGCCATCCGGAAACTGGGGATCTTTTTTTTTTTTTTTGGGGTGGGGGGGGGGGGGTAAAAGTGTTGCGTTTTTGGCGTATTATCGTTATTTCCGGTGTTTTCTCCCGCCTTTTCTAACCTAACCTGGGTTTATAACTAGCATTTGGATACTAGAGTTTTGTTAGCGCATGCGCATTGGTTTATATAGGAAAGTGATAGCAAGTGAAACGGCAGTTTCCATTGGTGATCAATAGATGGCGGTGCTAACGCAAATCTGCAATCACTTTCCTATATGAACCAATGCGCATGCGCTAACAAAGCTCTAGTATCCAGATGCTAGTGGTTTTATATGTTAGGTTTTGTTAAATGAAGCTTGTTGCAGGGGGTCTGTGGGCGCAGCCCCCCCCCTCTCTTCCCCTTTATTTTTAAGGAATTATTTCATCAAATTAGTCGATTGTTCCGACAGTTTTGACCGTTCCTCCCATTTCTTAATTTGATGAACGGGATGTTAGCACAAGTTAATTCTTGAACCAAGTTCCCCTCAAAAAAAAAAAGCAGCAAAAAGTATATGTTCCAATTTTCATTATTGGCCTTTACAGTTTCTCTTTTGTGAATTGTTACTTTTTTTCCTGTGGAAGCGAATCACGTTCAGAATTCTGTGATACATAAAATGTAATTCATAATAAAAAAAAAATTTTGTTTTACAGATAGAGAAAGTGATGATCAGCAGAGGTTACGATTCCAGATCGAACTTGAGTTTGTACAGTGTTTGGCAAATCCTAATTATCTAAATTGTAAGTTTGTTATTCTCGTTTGTCATTTAAAGTGTTAACATTTTCAAGTTTCTCTTCGTTTTGCTCCTGAAAGAGACAAATATACTCAACAGTTTGAAAATCAGTTTTACATAATCCATCTTAAGAGAAAGTTGATAGTGTTTTAGAAACTAGAAGGGTAGCTCAATCAATTAATGGTAATTTTATCTGGATATCTTTTAAAATTAAGGTTTTTATCGCAGGTTGAAAATGACCCAAAAATAGAAAGAAAGGACTTTCACAATACTAAGGCTGTACCGATCACACTTTTTTTTTTTACCGAACCCCGATCACACAAAAAATAATTGGCATGCCGATAGATTTAACCGAGCCGATCATGCCGTATTTCACTACCGATTTTAGCTGCTTGCGTCGGCCAACAGCGAAGCGGTTCGCCCACAAGAACGTATGGAAAAAAAAGAGTTAAATTATAATTTTTGAGTTTACAAAGCAATGAATAGCAAGATAACAATATCCTTTTAAAGATGAATTAGTGATGAAATTGGCAATAAATTGATTTGACCCTCCACCACTGCCTTTTTATCGGGGAGCAAACCTAATTGTTGAGTTGGCAAACAAATGTTAAATGACTTCCGATCATTAACGCAATGATCGGAAGTCATTTAACATTTGTTCCCCGATTAGCAGTAAATCGGCAAAAATCGGCTCGATACAGCCTTACACTATATACATGTATATATGATTTACCATAGTAGTTTCACCAATTGCAGTGATTTGGTATTATCAGGTTGTTTCTGGAGCTTATGGGGAGTTTTCATGTAGTTTTTTCTGTATTGTTTTTTATTCAGTTCTTGCACAACGAGGGTACTTCAAGGAACAATCGTTCATTAATTATTTGAAATATCTTCAATATTGGAAGGAGCCGGAATATGCCAAATATTTAAAGTAAGTTTTTTTGTGCGTCATTTGAGTATGCATTATGAACATTTTATGCCAACTGTAGTTTTTATTAAAGGTTTCCTATGTGCTTATCGTTTCTCGAGTTACTTCAGTACGAACATTTTCGTAAGGAGATTGTGAGTGCCCAATGCGCCAAATTCATCGATGATCAACAGCTGTTGCATTGGCAACACTATTCTAGGAAGCGAATGCGACTGCTTCAGGCGCAGGCGATGGACAATGTTCAAAACCAAACAATTTCAAAGTGATAAAAGCATGGCACCACCATCGGATATTCCCAAGCCTTTAACATGTGCATGGTCAGTAGTCGTAAGGCTGTTAAGTGTGGAGCAAATGGGATATGTCATTACATATGAGGTATGTAGGCCTCGGCTTGGTATGGAAACTTATTAAAATCTTGAGAAAGAGTGAAAGACTAATTGCCAAATCAAGTAAATAGAATCAAAAGCTGCATTTACACATGGTTGGACAAAAGTACAAAACACATTGAATACCTATAATACCACTTTTATGATTTGAATGTAATTTCATTCAGGTGATTTTAAAATATGCTAAATATGATGGGCATATTAACAATTTATTTTTACTGTCGAAAAAGCGTCGACCGATCCCGGTCGGTTAGGACCCGGCAGAGTGCGTCGGCAACCCGGGCCCACTTTCGGCCGAAAGTGGGCGGATTATGGTCAAAACTGGCCACAGTGGCCATACGTTGAGAACAGGTAAAACGTTTACTCCCCCGGGACGTAAACACCCCCCCCCCCCTCTCCCAGACACAATTATGACTTTCTTACTTCCGGTTTAGCTAGGAATAACCTCAACTTTCTTATTTTCAAATTTTCAATTAAGCACTCAGTATATTATTTCATTAATCAATAATACTCATTCACGAGTTCAGTGATTAAGGTTTGGTACCTTTAACTCTAATAAATAACCACATAGATATTAGATGCTTTGAGAAAACACGAAATACGTTGAAAATACGATATATTTAAAATTATTTCGCATTTTCGGTCGAATTTTACAAGTTTCGTGACAGTATTTTTTTTCTTCTTTTTTTCGTGATTGAAAGATTCCTTATATTACGGTACCATGAAAAAGACGCGCATGCGTCTTTGTTCAGATTTTGAGGCGAGGAATGCTCAGCCATTTCCCCCCACTTCAAAGACGATGGAAAACGTTGAAGAAATTAGTGTGTTGTATCCAAAAAAAATGTGGTTTTGTCTTGTTTTATTTTATTTTGTTTCATTTTGGCAGAACGTCTATGGGTTCAATAGAAAAACTATGCTAGCACTCTTTTGTGGAGATTTTTCGAAGTAATTTATGGATCTGTAGCCTATTAAGTAGAGCCACTTTTCATTGAAAAAAGTCAATTACGTTTATGCTATTTAACAATTTTATTGTTACCACAATAATTGCTTGACGCTTTTATGAATTTTTTCTTCTTCTTCAAAATAAACCTTATTTAAAAGCCGAACTTCGGCATTAGAGCTTAGTTGAGTCATTTGTTGAAACAGACGTTAAAACGCTGTTTTGAGATTTTTTGTTATACCCATTTTCATTTTTCATTGTCGGAACATTGTTCTTAGAAACGTTTCCATCATCAGTTTCTAATCCATAGTTCACTGTTCCCCCATGGTTTATCGGAGAGTGTATAGTATGCATGGTGTGGAATTTTTGCGTGTCCTTGACGGTGTCCGGTAAAGGAATATTCAGAGTTTCCGGAATGATAAGTGTGAGACAGCCTGCGATTATGGCTAATGCTCCAAAAACGATGAATGGTGTTGCTGTCCCCACGTATTTATCCTGAAAATAATATATTTAAGAGTTATTACTAGAATTATTCACATAAAATAGCTTCTGTGCTTGTTTTCACAAATTTAGCACGATTCCTTGTGGAATCATATAATCATTTTGATTCAATGTTCTATGCAATAGAAGCTTTCTAAAAGAAATGAAAAGTCCCGAATCATTGTAATTACTTTTCGGAATGCATGACACATGCGGAAAAGTAAAGCACAAAACAGAAATTGAAATACAAAATCAGAATGAAGTATCAGTGGTTGCTGTGTTCTTTTACAGTCAACGGTACTCACACATTACAAGAGAAAATATTTCAAGTAGATTGCTGAATTTATAGAAGACGGAAGAAAGCATAGAAGAACAAGTCATAAAGAATAATGCTACGCATATCTCACCTCAGCTGGAAGAGTGGCACAACTGAAAAAAAAAAACTTTTTGGGGGGGAAATGAGTTTAAAGTTAAGAGAAGATTCACGGCTTACTCTGCTGAGCTTTTCAAGTACAAAAAGCGTTTTAACTATTCGCAATATCGGTTTATTTGGCTCCCCTACAATAGATTGAGATAAAAAAAATGCAACTTTAAACTCATATTTTCCCCCCAAAAAAAGCATTTTTTTTAGTTGTGCCATGCTTACAGGCGAGGTGCGATATAACATGCCTTTCTATTGGTTTATAACATATGTAATTCTGTGTGGCAAGAGAAAATTAGTTCAATTATTTTTTCACTGGAATTTTTTTTTTCTGCATGTGTGATCCGTCACTTAGCCTAGTTTCACACGACGATATGTGTATTGTGTATTACGATACGTGTATGATGGATACTGAATTTACATGTACACGAATGCGTTTCTACGGCGATACATGACTGCTTAAATTGGTTTCACATGTAACTTCAGTATCGGCATACGCGTATCGTTCTATGAAACTAGCCTTACTGTAAGGTTCATGTCTTACTAATAATAATGTTTGAGGTGCAATAATTCCTCCAATCCTGGTCCAGACGGAACAAGCTCCAGATCCTGCAGTTCTGAAATGATCAAGCAACACAATTTGAAATTTAGGTAGGGATTGTTATTGATTGTTGTATACTAGTTTTGTCTTACCTGAGCACTGTGGGGAATACTTCTGATGTGACAATCAGAAGGAAAGCAAAACACTGGCCCATACTAGCACGGCCTAATAACGCCATGGCTGTTGTGATGATGCTCAAGTTGTGATCTTTATCTAAAGGGCGACAATTTTGAAAAAGATTAAAATGAAATGTCTTGACTCATGTCCAGGGAATGGCTGTAAAAGGGATCATTCTGTTTTAAAAGATCAAAGTGATGGAGATGTCTTTTTTAAAAGTTTTTTTTATTTGAGGTAGCAATATAAAGTATATGGTGCAATAAGATTATAAGACCGGCTTCACAAGGACCACTTTGTAGCACTAGTGTGGTGCCACAAAATGGTTGAGGTGGCTTACATCACGAGTACACCATTGAAAGCTTGGACTCCTATTAGTGCAAACCACTGTTGTGGCCTTCATCACCACTGACACTGAAGGTGGTGGTTGCCACTTGTTGTGGAATATTAACAAAGGGTGTTGGTCATCACCATTGTGGCAGTCGCTCAGTGAACACCCCTTATGTAATCACTGATCAGCAGGGCCGGCTCAACACGGTAAGCAAACGATGCAAAGCATCGAGGTGCTCCTCAGTAGGGTTGCCGTGAAATTAAAAATTTTGATATCAGAAAATGGCGGCTATTGATGAAGTTACAAGGCCTGTCATAATGTGACATGTTACCACTAGATGGCAGTAGGCGTGTATTTGTTGCATTTTGCATGCCCATATTATTACACCACATTTGACTTTGCACAGGGGCGAAAAGACCCCTAGAGCCGGGGCTGCTGATCAGCTACAAACGGCCACTATGAGGCGACACAAAGGGGATCATGTGAAACTGGCTTAAAGGCGCATTCACACTAGGCTGGTTTACAAGCCGCTGGTTGCTGCTGGCTATTAGCAGCAACAGCAAGCCGCAGCTTTGGGTTCACACTTATCCAGTCACTGCTGGTATTAGCAGTGCAAGTCATCCAATCACCATCTTGCAAAAACACAAACTGACACAACAAACAACCCAAGCAGTGGAGTTTCAACTACCCACTAGTGCAACTACCAGCGACACTGGCTGGTAATAGCTAGAAGGGAGTCACATGACCAGCTGGTAGCTGCTAAAGTTCGACTTCACCAGCCGCTGTTAAAATCACTAGCCTGCTGGAGAAAGCAGCAGGCTGGTAGTAGTTCACACTATGCTGCTAGAGGGCTACACCCAGCCAGCAGCAACCAGCCTAGTGTGAATGTGCCATAAAGGTATAATGTATAATGTGAGCATTAATTCTTATTGGGTATATCTCGTTAACCGTAGTATTTTATGTGACACAATCCAAACTGAGCATAGTGTTAAAAATTATATTGGTAATTTCTATTTGGCAGATGCTAGTAATTACCGGCCTGGTCTTCCCTGTTTACTTTGCACTTATAAACTTACCAATTTTTATTATTGTTTTATTAATCTGTAGGGTTTTTTTATTAAAAACCAAGTGAAGATTTTTTTTTAAATTAAAATGAGATATCTATGTTTTATCAATTTTCTGTTTATCACAGCATATAAACTATTGAAATAGGCCATTGCCCCAGAATTTCTTTTTTTTTTGTTAAAATATTGTCAAAAACTTACCCAATGACTGCCAAAATGATTTTTAAAAGAAATTTAAAAAAAATTAACAATTAATTGACTGACCGATTCCATCACCAGTCAGGCAGGACCTGCCACTCATAGTCACCAATTTTGGTGAAAATTAAATTGTGTGTGTGGGGATTACAAAATTAATACACATAGCTTACAACCCGAAATTCATTTTGTATTGTAAAAAAAAGGTGCTTTTTATGGTAACTTTATATCTGAGATTTACACTTTTAGCTAGTAAATGGTCGTAAATGTAACACTTTGGATATTCGTCTGTGACTTGTCTGCTAAGACATTTCTTATATCGATTATATTGCTACTTTTCTTTAATGCCAGGCCTTAAGAAGTGTGAACGATAATGAGAACATAAATCTACTGTGTTACTCTTTTAACAGAAATTTCTGTAAAGGCCTAACTAGGATTCATCACAATTTTCTAAAATGATGGCTTTTTGAACATTGTTTCTTTTAAATTGAATTTTTGTTTGTATTTAAAAATTTATCTTTTGAAGGTATTTGTTGAGCTTTAGTTAGGGCTTAACTGCTAACTATTTATTAGAGGTGGGACGAATCCTACATTTTCTTGAGTCCGAATCTGAATCCTAAAAGGTTCTCGAATTTCACGAATCTTGAATCTGTCGAATCCTTCATATAAGAATCCTATATTATTCATTAAGAAGTTGCAAATAAACGAAATAATATTAAATATTAAATTATTAATAATAATAATAAAAAAGTTGGTGGTACTCAGGGTCGCCACAAGGCAGATATTGATAATCCAGGTACCACCGAAATTGCAACAATCGCCATTTTTTGTTAGAGAACGTTTATATTAGACGTCAATGGAGTTAAAACTAACTTTACCAAAGTTTTTAAGTTTTTTTTATTTTAGGATTCGAAAGATACGAAAGACGAAAAAAGCGCGAAAATTTGAGTTTTCGGATCTCGATTATTTTTCAAGATTCGCGGGATTCGAATGTCCCATCCCTAATATTTATAATATTGAAACCAATAATAGGGATATTATAATATTAAATTTACATTTAATCAGTTATTTTGCATTCGAATTTGGAGAAATTAAATATTTTTTATATAAAAATACTTTTGAATTGCTTTGGATGATTTTACCTTGAAGAAATTTCCCAATTCCAACTGACACAGCACATAAAATGCCAGACAAAATAAATGATATGCTCAGCGGTATTCTACGTCCAAATCTGAAATAATATTAAGTGTTTCATGAAATCTACGATTATTTCAATTGATTTAATCGTATATTTCGACAAACCTTTTTATGATAAAATAACCGATGAAACGAGAAATTGACTCCAACGCGCCAACTATAAAGAAATTTAATGATGCATTTCCACTAAGGTCTGGAATGGTGAAGGTTATACCGTAGTAGACGACAGACGCTGTAAACCTAATAAATTCTGTCACCACGCACATTCTGTATAACCACGACAAATATCTCATACCAACTGAAGAATAGTATGAATGAAGTACGACGCACTGCAGAAATTTTCATCAAGTCCATTACATTCGATTTCACACTTTGTGCTGCGTTTGTTGATATCTGCTGGGCTAGAAGTTCCATATTTGTCCTTAGATCTTCGGGTACTTTTACTTTATTGCGTTTAGCATATAGTTTTGCTACGCTTACAGCTCCATCCAGCTTTTGCTTTGAAAGTAACCAACGGAGTGATTCTGGAAGTAACCTGTTGAATAAACGGCACAGTCATAGAATAGATCACTGATACAATTTATCTTCCAACAAAGCAGTGTTCGATACAATTAAGCGTCAATATCGTGAGAAATATTGATCATCAATGCAATTAATAAGTCCACAATTGTACCGGGTATAAATTTCACGATGAAAACATTAAAAAGAAATTTTTACTATGCGTTTCAATTTGCCACCAAAAACCTAAAAATTTCCATTTTGACATTTCCAAAAGAAGTTTATATTTTAAATTATCCTACCACGGTAGTATTACAGTATAAAGGACCACACATTTAAGTGAGTTGCAATTATTGAGGGGTGAAGAATTCGTAAAATAAAAAGTGAAAAAGTCCGGCACATGCAGAACATACTGAAAAAGGCGTGCAAAAGTTCAAATTTACATGGAGCTCTATGGTATTTGTTATGCAAAAAAAGGATACTATATTTTATGAAATTCAAGTTCACGTAACTCTGTACCTGCAGCGGGTTACTTACATTCTCATCACTGTGGTGAAGAGGGTTTTTCGAGTGGGATTGCAGGGCGTTGGTAACTAAAAAGTTAGTTAAACCTATTGCGGTACAGAGTTACGTGAACTTGAATTTCATAAAATATAGTATCCTTTTTTTTGCATAACAAATATGCGGATCCTCTATCAAAAATAACCACAGTAAGGGCAGTTTTTGAATAGAACGAAAAAGTTTAAATTTTTGCGAAACTATAAAATAAATAAGTACAAATAGAACATAATTTTTTTTTTTTTTTCTTAAATGAAGTTGCTTCTAAATTTGACTCTGAAGATGAATACAAACGTATTCAAAACGTCAGCCATTGTGTTTTTTAATTTTAATTTTTATTATTTGTAATAAAAATGGCTCTTTTTGGTTCTGTTTATCCTCGTTAAAACCTAAATATATAGATTGTTATAAAAAGAAAAATCGTGTTTTGATGAAAATAACGTTTCGCCATTGCTAAAATGTGCGGATTATTTTTTTATTTGATGACGGTTTGTTCTATTTCAGCCCGTTCTTAAGTTATTTTAATTTTTACAAAGAAAACAGCTAAAATTTAATGTTAAAGTTAGAAACGCTTATCTGCACATGTGACATCAAAATGTCACATGTGCCTGCTTGTACACATGCTCGTGCCTTAACCCAATGTATTTTATAGTGCATCGAGGGACACTCGTCTTGTGCACGGTCCCTATACCTGATTTTACTGTTGAATCTTGTAAAAAAAAATCAACTGGAAGTTTAACTTTTTAATACAATTAAAGTAAATTAATTCATACCATAGAAACATGACAGTTATAATTGTTGGAACACTTATGACCAGTTGCATTTGCCGCCAGTTTGGAACTAAGTATGATATTATCCCAATGATCATCGAATTAGCTGTAGCAAGAATGGCTACAATCATTCCAGCTATGGTACGATATCTAGTTTGAAACAATTCCATTGCCATTGTGTTGTTCGATGTTTGGAGACCCTGTTCATTAATGGAAAAAAAAAATTAACGTTGGCTATATCGTAAATGATTTGTTTAATTTCTTACAATTGAAAGTCATTTAGTTGTGTAGCACATAAAGGGCAACGCATATGAGTGAGTGGGATTCAATTATTCAGTTGTGAGGAATATGCATGTATATGTGCTTGACAATGCTTAATGCTGCATATGGACTTTTATGTCCCTCTGCCATAGGCCTATTTGGCTGCTTGCAGAGTACTAATTGTAATTGTAATAAAAAAAATAGAGGAAATAATCCAGCACATGTAGATTGTAGAACATATTGAAAATGCATGCAAAGTTAGAATTTACACAAGGTCTTTATTGGTCGTTCTCTGGCTTTAATTAATGCTTTATTGATTGAAAAAAAGCCAATAAGATTTATATTGTTAAAGAGACCATAACCCCCAGGAAAATTTAGGGTTCGTCCCACCTCTAATATTTACAGTTACAAAAACAATGTGCTTTAAAACAACGGCATATTACCTGTAGCATCATTCCTTGAAAAAACTTGAGAACTGTGAACATTATAAAGCTGTTTGAAAAGGCAACAGCTACTCCAAGCAGTGCTTGACTATAAAGCGTGATTAGTGTTATGGGGCGTCTTCCGAATTCATCTCCCAGAAAGCCGAAAATAAGACCTCCAAGCATCACTCCAACAAAAAAGATTGATTGAGCAGTACGTATTAAGTATGCATTTTCACACACCAAGTCCCACTGAAATGAATACCGAGGAAATTTAACTTTCAAGAAACATGTAATGAGTTGAATATCGAGAATATAAGATGTAACTTTTGAATGAAGTTGAAATTGATCACTATAATATACTTTTTATGGCAGTTTGAGCAATTTTGTACATTTAAACCCAGTAACAACATATTGTGAATAAGAAAATGGACATTTTTAATCAATTATAATTGATTAAAATGTCAATTTTGTTATTCGCAGTATGAAAACATAACTCATTTTATTTCTTTACTTTTCTAGTTTCAAATAAGTTTTTTTTTTCTCAAGAAGTTGGTTTTAAAAAGGGGGGGTGGGTACTTAAATTACACCTGAACTAGTGTTAAGATCACTCTCTCCATATCTTAGATATGTTGTGCCGTTTGCAAAAATGAAATTACATGATTAACGCAATGTTATTTACCTCTGCAGTAATTGGATATTTCCCATCTGATAAATGATATTCATAGCCATAAGTACATTTCTCTGTTGATTTCAGTAAGGTCTCGTTTGTTGCTTGATACATGATACATTTTTCCAGTTTACCACCTTTAGTAAATGGAATGGCAAAGGTTCTGTTAGGCCAGTCGTTTGGTATCTATTAGAAAAGAATTTTCTATTAGGAAAAAATATTCATTTGAAGAAGAATAGCATTTATTGCTTTCTGGTCACCAATGTAACTAGCAGACAAGCGATTCAGAATACAGGTCAATACAATAATATACATATACAGTGATCGATTATGTAAATGTGAGGTGACAACCTTTGTCACTAAGCTCAGGGATAGAATGTTGATGTCTCATAAAAGTCACTTCATTTATAAGTTTTTTATGATTTTAATGGCTTATTTTTTTCATTTTCAAAATAGTTTTTGGCAATCATTGGGTTAGTGTTGACAATATTTTCACAAGAAGTTTCTGGAAGTCTCTAAACTAAACTACTAAATTTGAATTTTCCCATAGTAAGAAGTTAACATTTGCTGCCTTGCCACCCAGGCAAGTGCATGTATTTCCCCGCTTATTAGAACAAACAACAAATATTGTGCAGAGAAGGAATATAAGATCAGAAAAGCTGCAGAACAATTCGATCTATAAAAATCTACACTGGACAGTTTTTTTTAAAGGAACTTCATAATTCAGGCAATTTAACAAAATTTAGGGCAGTGTTTGAGTTTTGTTTTTTAAAAAAATGAAAATAAACTACTGGCACATGCTCTGCATATGAAGAAGAAAGAAAAAACAGGTTTGACCTTTTTACTGTCGATTTACTAAAAGCTCTCATAAGAGAGCTTTCGTAATGAGGAATGAGGGCAAACATGGTTTCTAATAAATTATGTAAAAACAACATGAATCATGCTTTGTTTTTTTAGATTCATGACTCTTAATTACTTTGTCAAAATACAGTTAATTTTGAAATTTTAATTTAATTTTTTCGTTAATTTCTAAGCCAGATGGTGCCACAAAATATATTGTCCCTTGTGTTCTTGAAGACATTTTTGAAATTGAACTTTTAAATTTCATAATTTACAAGTTATAAGATTATTGTCATTTTTGCCCAACATTGTTGTGTCCTCCTTCTGTCACATGAATGTGGGTTAAATGAGGATCAACTTAGGCTCAGAACTGTCAATTTTGTTTGCATGATATGATCCAAATTTTTGCTTTTTTCATTGACCGACCCCAGGTCCACGTAGTCCAGGCAAAAAAGTAGTCGATGTAGAGTAACACAGCAAAAAAAAAACACAGCGGTTTACATCTCTTACAATTACCATTACAAAAAAAATACTCTGCAAGCAGCCGGTTGGCCTATGGCAGAGGGATCTTAAGATCCATTTGTTGCAAGATGCATTGTCAATGTATGATATTTATACAAAAGATAAACCTGCATTGCAAATACAGGGTCTGTCATTAGGCACTGACGCATTTGTGAGCACTGTGGTGGGAAGACAGACACTGAGTGGGGGGACAGTATATTGCGCAATAAATTTAATATGTTATGCAGTTTCACTAGCCATGAATTCTTGGCCTGTGCAGCAACGAATTTTTCATACATTTTGTCATACAGCTCGAATGTGTATGACACTTTTAAGACGAATGTTTCCTGGACAACTCGTATCTCGAAATGGTGATGTTAATTGGCCGGCAAGATCTCCGGATTTGACTTGCTGCGATTTTTTTTTATGGGGATATCTGAAGTCCAAAGTGTTTGTTGACAGGCCCCACACATTGCAGGAGTTGAGAAACAACATAACCAACGAAATTAGAGCGATCGGCCCAGCTGTATTGCACCGTGTCATGCAATCTTTTCGCAGCAGGCTCCAAGAATCCGAAAGACAAGAAGGAGCACATTTGTCTAACATAATTTTTAAAACATAAGCATATTTGAAAACTGCATTATGTATAGAATAAATATGTTCCGTTTTAATCTCTTGTGTTTCAATGACTAAGCTGACAATCGCACGATAAAAACTGTCCATACCTACTGCCGGACCCTATATTAGTCTTGGCAAAAATCTCTTTAATTTCCCTTGAGTGGGGTCACCCCTTCCCACAAACAATGCTTTACATATAACACTAGACTGTAGTGTGGGACATTGACCACGTGTAATTTTCTTAAACATACATTAACTAATTTCTGATCTACGATGAGCTAAACTATCCCAATGAAGCCCCACCAGCATTTCAGTAACACTATTGGTAAACTTATATCTGCCGCAACAACCGTATGCTGGACCATTGCCACTGCATAAGTTAACGCTACAGAGTGGGGATTCCACACGTTGCAGCAATACTCAAGATGATGAGGTCGAATCAGTGCATTGTAAGCAACAATTTTAACTTGCTCAGGTCAAAAGTCATAAACGAAAACGTGTCCGTTACTGCGCCCCCACGCCTTCCATACGTATCGTATCCATATTTTCTGAATTCATTTGAATTCGTTTTTATTATTTTTATTACTGGCACCTTAGACCACAACGTTGTAGTCTAAGCTGGCACGATTGTTGACAATGGTTAAAATAGGGTGCACTTACGTGACACGTTTGATTCGGTGATGCCCCAAAAATGGACATTGCCATGAAGTTAAGCGAGACCGGAAACACATTGAGACAGAGAAGAATGTATATGAAGATCTGACTGCTTCCCGGACAGTGTAGTTTGTCCAGTAATGTGTCCATTGTTATCACTGTCCGCTTAATCACAGTATTTCTCGATTCATCGCTTCTTGAAGCCAATGCTGCCTCGAGTGAAGAAGGCCGAGGCTCTGCATCCACACAGTTTGAAGGGCCAGTGCATGGCCCGCGGATAGTGGTATTGGTTGCTCCTGCTGCTGCATCTGTATTTTCATCTTTTTTCAATTGTTTCTCAAAATCATTCTTCTCTGTTTTAAATCTTTCACTTTGCTCGTTTTCGTGATTTTCTTCCATTCTTATATATTGGAACTTCTTTCTCTCTACTGTATTTCCATGTATTTTGAATGCAGTTAAAAACCAAATACTGCTGTTTAACTATGACTAACTATAATATAACTGTAATACCGTATTTGATTGAACATCACCACAATATTATTGTCGAAAAGTAACAAAGCGACGACAACAACAACAAAAAAACATCCGTTTCTGTTTGTATGTTTCTCAAGGATGATGGTTTCTTTTGCAGCAGATTTAAACTTTTCTTTCTCAGACTCTCTCTCTCTTCTATCCCTCCCTCCTCCTCTCTAATAATAACCCATTTCAGTGAATCAGAGTGTTGTTGCTTTTGGAATTACAAACAAGAACCAACAAACCTGTTTATTTTATATGTAGCTGCAGGGCGTCATTTAATGATAAGCGATGCAGAGTACAATTGTGGTCATCCTTTGGCACAAGGGGGCCGGGCCCATATGTTATCTAGAATAAGGTTTACAAACTTTATGTAATATACAAGGATTTATTGACAATAACGATAACTATAATTTTTTTTAATTATTGTCGTTTTTTTAAATAATTCATATTAAAAAAAAATATGAAATAGTATAGGATATTTGTGATAATTTTTTTTGTCTCGTTTTAAAAGCTTTGTGCAATTGATTGGCTAGAACTTATCAGACAATTCAGGAGAAAAAAAACATAACTAAAATTGTTGCTTTTTCTTCTTTCTTTTGAATGTGTTCATATGAAATTTTATACTGCAATACAGACTTAGACAAAATGATTAGATACGTTTCAAAACATTGTCAGGCCTTTGGTGTATTGTTGGTTAATTTATACAATTTCCCAATGAAGCACTAAGATAATGAGTTGATGATAATAGGCGTGTGTGGGGAGCACATACTAAATCGATGAACGCAGGGCCGTCTTTAAGTCTTTTGTGGCCCCTGGCACAAGATTTATTTGAGGCCTCCAACCATGCCTTACAAATAAACTCATTTCCCCCCCAAGGTGCCAGTGTTCTATAAATAAAAAGTATTAATGATTCCATGATGATTTCCATTGTATATATTGGAACAGGACTTTTATGAAGTAAATCACATAAGTGAATAGGCCTATTTTTTAAAAATAGTAAAATGTTTTTGATGTCCGTTAAATTGAAATTAAAGATTTAAAAATACAGAAAATAGTGGCAATTAACTGACTGAGGCCCTAGTTTAGACGGAGGCCCTGGGCCAGGGCCCAGTTAGCCCAACCATTAGGATGGCACTGGATGAACGGCGGAACACTGAACCAACTGGGTGAACATCAAGACATGCCTCCCCTTCACACACACACAACGCTGTGCTTCATTGTGTGCCCCCTTTACCTCTCCTCCACTCAGTCCTCATGTTATCATGCCACCTTATTGTTAAGAGGCTAGAATCACTAAATTACTTCAAAAAATCTCCGTAAAGATGGCTAGCTTCATTTTTCTATTGAAGCTGTCAGAGGTCACAATTTCGGTAACCAATGATTTTGACAGCTTGAACCTGGTGCGAAAATTCTCAAAAAGTCTGAGAATAATGGTACCTTTAGCACCCACCATAAGACCAATGATTTCTATATCCTCTAGTCCATAGCACTCCACCTTTTCAGATAATTTATATTTATCAATGATAAGTACGAATGATAAGTACGAAAAAATTCAAAATGTTTAAGAGGTTACATCACAAAATTACTTCAAAAAATCTCTGCAAGGAGCACTAGCATCGTGTTTCTATTGAGCCCAATAGACCCGATGTTACATAACAAACGTTAGTTTTTAAAATACACAGTCGCGGCGGCAATATGTTTATTTTTCATATTTAAAGTTGTCCAATATTAAGTTTTCAAAGTACAATGTGCACCTGAAATATATGCTGATCGAGTGATAGTGCGGTTATATTTTTAAAAAAACTATTTCAAAATCGCGAATTTATAACTCTTAAATTGCAACAGCAAAAAGTGTCCCTTTAGGGCAAATAGTTTTAGATCAAATGGCTTTAGGGCAAACGTCCCACACCCAGAGTTTATTTTCTTAAAACATCGTCATGAGAAAACTTTTAACATATACTATTAAAATTCTAGTTTTGAAAACAGTCTCGATGTTTGCCTTTGTATTCAGACACGCAGAGTAAATCTCAAATAGGATTATTGACTCTTACCAATTAGATCTACATGTACTTTTCAGTTTCCAGGTTTCTTCTAAGCCCAGTAGCATTTGTAACTTATAGTTGTTGTTTTTTTCTCTTTCATAATGTTTAGTTTTTGGTTAAAGTTTGGAAAGTTTTGGAACCCAGTTCAGGTGTCATGTTATGGCTCTTTTCATAGTCTATGTTGAATACCGCATTGATTGTGTATTAATTGGTATCAGAAGACTCAGAATCTCCCTCCCTTCTCCCTTTTGCCCTGTATTTTTTTATAGTTCATAATTTATATTTTAAACACGCAAGTTTGCGCTTATTCCAGTTGGTTTAGCTGAGAAGTGGGGAATTTCCCAGGGTCAAATTTGAAGAAAAAAACATCTCAAAAGCCTACATGAATTTTTACAGAGCCCTGTTGAGGATAGGAAATATTTTTTTTTTATCTCATCCGGACGAGATACTAAGTTGTCTGGACGAGATATTAAGTCAGGTCAGGATGCATTTTGAGGATTTTTATGAACTTCAATGAATTCTTCTTCTCAAGAAGATTAGACCTAACATTCTCTTTGATATTTCCCCAATTTGCATTTTTTTTTAATTTTGAATTAATTTAAGACCGAGGTTGCTCAGCACCCCAGAAAATTGTCTCCACTGGAGCTATAACACCCGTAGCTACAACCAACACAGGTTTGAGATTCATCATAAAATCGACCCTCTTATGAAAACAAGCGATTCAAGAATCCTAGGATCTACAGTATGTTGCATTATGTTAGTGTGTGGTCATATGGTAAAAACGTTTATACAAAAAAAAAATTAATAAACCAAAATGCAAACTTATGCAAATTTCGAATTAAAATTTTGCAATATGGATTAAACCGATTATTTCACATACTCACTTGTATAAATACCATAGTGTACCTGGTTTACCTTGTTTATGAATAATGAGTCATAATGACCGTGATTTCATGTTACTGACATTGATATTGAAAATGGTGCACTTTGCACCCCAAAAAACAGACCAGAGAGAGGGAGAAAATAAAAATTTGTCCCCCGAAATGGAAATTGGAACCATTAAAGCAATCGTATGATATAGAAATTTAATATCATCTGATTATAGGCTCCAATGATCCTTATCTAATTATTTTTCTTTAGTTATTTTTTTTTATTTTTACATTCACATTACTCCTCTCGACAATCGATGATCGATTAGTAAGTAGCAATAATGAAGGTAAGTGTTATTTCCTTGTTAGGTGTGGATATGCTACACTTAACACATTGTTTGTTATCTTTACTCTTTTCCCATAAAACTCCCCCACCCTCTTTCACTTAAAATAAAATAAAATTCATTTATTTTAAATGATTTAAAATAGTTGCCATCCCTCAAAAGTTACGAAAATAAATAGGTAGCATCCTTGTAATGTGTAGATTTATATGGAATTTCCGTGAATTTTCTAAGTGGTCCCATTCCAAAGTTATAAAAAATATCGAAAATTAATTAACTACTCGATGGATTGATTTGATTTTTTTTCGGTGTTTAGCATTTTCACCTAGATGGACATTAGGCAATAAAACATATCAAAATATCTTAGTCCGATTTGGAGAAATAAACGGAAGATCTCGGTTCACACACACACACACATACACATTGCCTGATAGGCCAGTCTGCCCTTGCACTGGAACGGATTAAAAGGATGAACGGATCAACATTTGGGGTAACTCGAAAACCGGAAATTGAATGCTTATAGAATTAAATGAACACTATACTTTTTTATAGATTGTTATTAAGTGGGGTTAGATCTAGTTAAATTGAGTTTGTTGAAGGAGGTCTGGGGGCCCACCTCCCCAGAATGTAAAAAAACTAATTCGATTTAAAACATAATTTGTGTGTTCTGCACAAATGTTAATTGTGTTCATCAGAAGTTTTTTGTGTTCATCCATTTCTATATGCATTCTGTTTCAGGTTTTAGGATTGCCCATGATGTTCATCCCATTCATCCTGATCCCCCTGTGGCTAGCGATATTTGCGATCCACAGTTGAAAAGTTGAAACTTCGACATTTTAGTCTGCAGTGGTTTTTGATAAACTTCCTTATTTTATTATTTGAATAAAATGAAGGCCAGATTAAGATAAGCTATTATAAGTTGGTATATCAATATGGAATTTCCTTTTGCAGTTTTATATGTTTATTTTACTTCCTTGCAATATAATCTTGGTAGTTTTTGGAAAATTCTTAGAATTGTACTTCTACTTAAGATGGCTGAATTAATATTTATTTTGTTTTTGTCATCCCGGATGGCCCGCCTGCTTAGCTATTATTATATTCTATAAGAGGTCTTTTAACCCACCCGCAGTTTTAAGAAAGAAAGAAGAAAAAAACATTTGTCAAGCAAACGTTTTTTTTTTTTTCAATAGAAACATTACGAAAAAATTCGCCAAATGAGCTAGAAAATAGGGGTGACTGAATAAGCGCCAAATTGAACAAACGCCAAACTGAATAAGCGACAAATGGAAGAAACGCCAAACTGAATAAAAGCCAAACATTTGGCGGTTATTCCATTTGGCGCTTATTCAGTTTGGCGTTTGTTCAATTTGGCGCTTATTCAGTTTGGCGTTTGTTCCATTTGGCGTTTATTAAGTACGGCGTTTGTTCCAATTAATTAGCGCTTATTCAGGTTTTTTGAAAATTCTGATGGTCCAAATATTGTGAGCTTTTATAGACGTCAGACTGTGCAGATTTACAAACAGAACATGCTAACCTAACCTAACAATGTGTTTATCACATTTTGGCAGTTATTCAGTTTGGCGCTTGTTCCATTTGACGTTTGTTCCATTTGGCGTTTATTAAGTATGGTGTTTGTTCCATTTGGCGTTTATTCAGTTTGGTGTTAGTTCAGATTGGCGTTTGTTCAATTTGGCGTTTGATCAGCGCCACCAGAAAATGAGCCAGCCACATTTAAAGAATAAGCCACATTGCTAACACTTTAAAATGGCCCTTGAAAAATGTACTGCAAAGTTCACAGGCTGCAATACAAATCAATGAGCTATGGCTGAAAACAATTCGGTTAGTTAGTACACACAATGGGCTGTTTGAGCCAGGTCATTTTTTATGGGGCTCAATCCCTGAGGGCCCAAAACGGCCCTTGAACTTTGTATTACAGCAATACAAAGTTAAAGGGCCATTTTGGACCCTAAGGAATTGTCCCAATCACTTTGGGGTAGGTCCCTACACCTATAACAGTGCTTACTAAATTCAATAGTGACACCAGAAAATTTCAATTGTGACCAGAAAACATATTGGGATAAGGACAAGGTGGTAGAGTGTGTTTGGATAGGGGTTCCATCTTCACGGTCGTCATAACAAGGGCGGAGCCAACTGAAGTTCTCCCCGATTTCTAACTGCCTGTTATTATGACGTGTACTTCGCATCCATTTGATGTAATTGGGCATTGCACGAAATGTATGTCCAGTTCGCGATTTGCATCGGACTAATTTGTGTTCATTTCGTGAAAATGGACAATTACATCAAATGGATGAGACATACAGGTATGATAATACAAATTAATTAGAAATATAAATAAAATTACATATTTTTTAATTTAAATATAGACTCATATATACATGTATACAACACAAATACAAATAAATTAATTAGAAATAAAAATAAATTAATTATATTTTAATTAAAAAAATAATAAAATAGATTCTAATTAAAATAATTATTTTAATTAGAATCTATTTTTTTTCATTTTAAATATAGACTCAATATAGGGGGATATACTATAAACGTTATAAAAATAATTATGCAATTAAAATTGTTTTGAAACTTTGAGAAAAACGACAAAATTGCAAAATTTTTTATTCTGTGAATGTATTTTATTTATATGGACATTTTTATAGTTGAACACTAACGCCGCTTAAGGTGGAGCCACCATTCAAAACTCGTTTTAAGTCGCCATTTTTTTCTAGACGCGTGAATCGTGATCAAAGGGTCCGACACCTATTGAACGTTCTCTTAGCAAAGAATAAAAAGTGATACAGAAGCGAAACTTTCTGTCGGAACCTTTGATGTTGATGTGACAGGAAGTCACTTAGGAAGTTGCCATATTTAAACTCGGGGCAGACTTGGTATAGGCGAATCTTTAACATAGAAGCAAGGGAGTCTTTATTATAACCGGTTACTTGATCGAACTAGGGGGAAGACTCGGTATATACTCTAAATAGCTTGGTTTACACAAGTCTAGTGAGTGGATCAACTCACTTGAATTCATTTGACATAAACGCGAATTGAACGTCGAAACTCGGATATCATTAGATTCAAATGATCAATTGATATGCATTACTGGGTTTAGACATTCAATTCTCGTTCGTGTCATGTGAATTTAAGTGCATTTGATCAACTCACTTGACTCGTGTAAATCCAGCTTTCTATGGAAAACTTGTCATTGGTTGATCTACTGTATTACCCTGTTTCAAGAAGGCGGAGCACCGTGTGGTTTTGCCGCACATGCGCAGAATAAACTCTGTTACAGAAAAATGATCGAGTTTCCCTTCTGTATAACTTTTTATTCTGTGTAATTAGTTAGCTATACTATACGGAACCTTGTAAAGGACATGCGAGATTTTTTTTTAAAATCTCGACATTTCGACTTTTTCCAGAATCTTAACATGTCGAATTTAATCTCAAAATTTTAGCTTTTTGCAGAATCTCGACATTTCGACTTTCATATTGACATTTAATCTCTTATTCGGCCATGTTAACTATGCCATGTTGCGCGCACCATATACTCTAACAATGAAATTATTGCAAGCGCCCTCTTGTAGCAACAATAATTTAATTATTAGAGTGTGGTGCGCACAATATGGCATAATTAACATGTCCGAATAAAAAAAATTAAAAGTCGACATGTCGAGATTCTGGAGAAAAAGTCGAAATTGCGAGATTAAAGTTGAAATGTCGAGATTTTAAAAAAAAATTTGCCTGTCCTTTACTGGGCTCCGTAATACTGTACCTGGTCCGTACAATTTTTTTTTAGAGCGAATCGAATTCTTTTAGGCAGGTGACGACATGCGCACGCACAGTTGTTATTTTCGTATATCTGAATGTGGTATGTATGAACCGACTGAAAGAGCCATTCATTTAGAACACAGAATAAGGAGGTTTATTCTGTGTTTTACATAATTAGCGGATGCTGCTGCTGCTGTTTTTGGTGTCGTGTTCATTGTTAGCTTTCTGAAAACGTGCATCTTTTACGATTTTCATCGGTGACTAAAGGAAAAGCAAAAAAAAAAAAAAACATTCTGCGTTCTGGATTCTGGAACTTGTTTTCGTAGGTGTAATTTCTATTCTTTTAGTGAAATGGACCATATGTCCAAGCGGTGTCTTAATATAGGCTGAAAAGATGCCCCCCTCCCCCTTCGGTGGGGTAACGGTGGGGCAGGGGTGAGGATGTGGTGGGGTGGGGGTGAGGATGGGGTGGGGTGGGGGTGAGGATGGGGTGGGGTGGGGTGAGGGTGGGGCAGGGGTGAGGGTGAGGATGGGGTGGGAGTGAGGGTGGAGGGTAGAATTTGATTGATGGCGAAAGAGTAGAAAAAACGACAGTAAGTTTGATGAATGGCGGAACGGGCACGGTTCCAATCGATCTAACATTAAGGTATCCCGCTAAATATAACACTACTAGCTCTCATGAAGGTAAATAGAATAAGTATATTTTTAGCACTGGGCCACTGACAATTCTGACATGCTCTATGTGCCGCGTCTGGTTTTTTTTTTCTATCAGCCCTTTTGGAGATTGACATGAATGACAATCGAATATCACAATGGTAATGTCTCCCTCCGCCTGCTACGCGAGCGTCCCGAGTTTGATTCTTGTACTGCGGTTTACTTTTTTAATTTTAAATATCAATCAATTACAAAGTAATTAAAACTAGAGTTGAGACGAATCCTAAATTTCCTGGAATCCAAATCCTAAAAGGTTCTCGAATCCTTCATATAAGAATGCTATTATTATTCATTAAGAAGATACAAATCAATCGCCGGTTTTTGTTGTTGTTAGTGAACGCTTCTATTGGACGTCAATTGGAGTTAAAATGTAATTTTACTAAAGTTTTTAACAGTGTTTTTGTAGGTTTAGTATTTGAAAGATTCGAAAGACGAAAAAAGCACGAAGATTCGAGTTTTTGAATCTCGAATATTTTTCAAGATTCGCGGGATTCAAGGATTCGAATTGCCCATTGCTAATTAAAAGTAATCAAGTAAACGTAACTATTTTAATATTAAATCAGGTGATTATTTAAAAACTCGGGGTTGCTCCCCCCCCCGGCAGACTCCCTGCAACAAATTTAATTTAAATTAATGTAACCTAACTAAAACCAATCTAACCTAACAAAACCTAACCTCACTAATACTAATGAAAACCACCTTTGTAATTTTTTTAAGGTGGGAATACACTAGGCGAACCGTGAATATAATATAACATTTCATGTAACAAATTCGTGTAGTGGGAATACCCCTGCGAGTTCTACGAGTAGCTTATTCGCTGCTGGTTCGATCCAACAGCTGTCGTTTTTTTTTTGCAACGAACACGAAACGGATTTGAAGTACCAGTTGGGACGTCGTTCGTAACAGAAGTGCCACAGGTGACCTGATCACGAACTGCGGAACTGAATGAGATGGTGAGATCACTACCTTGTCACAGAATAAAAGTTATACAGAAGAGAAAGTCGATCATTTTTTTGTGACAGAGTTTCTTCTGCACATGTGCGGCGGCATCACTGACTTTCTTTGATGTTTCTCTCTTATTTTTGGGCTCCGCCATCTTGAAACTTGGGTATTGAAAAGGTCTGGTATAAGAAACTGGTTCTACACGTGTCAAGTGAGTTGATCAATCCACTGTAATTCATTTGACATGAACGCGATTTGAACGTCTAAACTCTTACTTGATTCCATTCAGATGATCAGCTGACATGGATTGTTGGGCTTAAACATTCAATTCGCTTTCATGTTAAATGAATTCAAGTGAGTTGACCAACTCACTTGGCTCGTGTAAACCCAGCCATTTAGGTTATATACCGAGTCTGCACTTCAGTCACGATAAATTTCCTGCGTGACTTGCTGTCACAGCAACATCAAAGGTTCCAACAGTGAGTTTTCCTTCTGTTTAACTTTTTATTTCTGTGACCTTGTTTGCTCATGGGTGATGGCCACGTCCTACGGTTCAGAGGGCGTTTACGGCGTGATCGCGGGACACAATTAAAATAGTACTGAGCATTACTTCAAATGTTACATTTCAATTTCGGTTCGACTAGTGTATTCCCACCCTTTAGACGAGGTCCGAATATCGGTCTCGGGAACTTCGAGCATTTGGCGAAGACGTTCACCATTGTGCTATAAAAACGTCTTATGTGAAGCGGCGTACCTTAATTTAGGCGCTATTTGAAACAACACACCTTTCTATAGCTTTTTGTATGTCATGTGGATTGCAAACAGAACATCTGACTGCCATCACTTTCTGTGAAAGTGTGGCAAAACGTATTAAGTGGCTACATCACTAAATTACTTCGAAAAATCTTCGCAAAGAGCGCTAGAATCGTGTTTCTATTGAGCTCATAGACCCAATGTTAAAGAAACAAATGTTAATTTTTGAAATACACAGTCGCAGTGGCAATATGTTTATTTTTCATATTTAAAGTTGTCCAATATTAAGTTTTCAAAGTGCAATGTGCACCTTAAATATATAGGCTGATCGAGTGATAGAATGACAAAAAAAATTGGTAAGTGCGGTTATATTTTTAAAAACTATTTCAAAAATCGCGAATTTCTAACTCTGATGTTAAACTCCATTGAGTACACGCGCTGGTAAGCAAAAAACATCCATTAAAATGCCGGCAGAAATACTTAAAAAATAATTTTAAAAAACCACAATTAAACAACTGTGAAGCCAACATATTGGCGCATGTGTTGATTTTTTTCTGGTTTTCTAAAATTATTTTTACGAGCATTTTAATGGATTACGAGGGCGTACTCAACGGAGTTTAACATAAGAGTTAGAAATTCGCCGTTTTCAAATAGTTTTTAAAAATATAACCGCACTTACCGATTTTTTTGTCATTCTATCACTCGATCAGCATATATTTAAGGTGAACACTTTGAAAAATTAAAATTGGCTACTTTAAATATGTGAAATAAACATATTGCCGCGACTCTTGTGTATTTTAAAAATTAGCATTTTTTCTTTAACATTGGGTCTATGGGATCAATAGAAAAACGATGCCAGCGCTCTTTGTGGAGATTTTTCGAAGTAATTTTGCGATGTGTAGCCTCTTAAGTTGTTTTTAAAGTATTCTAATTATTTTGTTTATCAGATGCAAAATGAATAAAAACGTGAATGTGTTTTAAAAACTAGAATGGTATCGAAATCACTTGAGGGCATTTTCGTGTTTATCTTTTTGAAAATAAGTATTCTATGTGAGTTTGAAAATGACCTTTATTTGAAGCTGACAATATTTTTTAATTTTCTTAAAAAAAAAAAGTTTTTGTTTGAAGGATATCAACACAAAAATATATCTTGACGTATGAAGCTTTGAGATATCCGTCTACACTCGTAATTTCTAAAACGCTTTCAAATTTGTCCTTTCAAATTTTGCCTGTTTCGGAAACAAAAGTTGAAAAAACGTTTTTAATTTAATTTTGTTTTCGTTTTAAATTCTGTTCGTAAAAATAAGATTTTTCTGTAAAAGATTTGTTTAAAAATTTCTAGTGTTGGAAAGTAATCTGCCTAAAGCAGTGGCCGCAGTGGCGTAACTAGGCAACCGCAAGACCCGCAACGGCGGGGGGCGGGGTGGGGGGGGGGCGCAGGAGGTTTGGCGGCGCAAAGTTAGCTAAGGGGGTGCTAAGTTTTAAGTGGCGGGGGGGGGGGGGGGGGGCGCAACCAAGCCTAGCTACGACACTGTCCAAAAATAATGCATTACTGTAATCAACTTTCTCAATTTATAATTTATCAAATTGTAGCATTCGAAGCGCATTGTCAAACTCAGGGTGGCTGGTTTTTTTTTTTTAGTTTGAAGAAAAAAACCAAATTAACCCGGTTTTTTTGGTTTAAACCTGTTTTTTTTATTTAAACCATAAAATATGTTTTTTTTTATCAAAAAAAAAATGACTACACTGACTATAAGACACTGCCACACTGGGAAATTTATATTTTTGCATTTTGCATATTGTGCATATTTTCATTTTTTTTATTCAAAAATCAAATACTAATGTAATATAAATATTATTAAAGTAATTAAACTAATAGTTCTATTAACCGAAATCGTCTGAATAATGTGTGTGGACAGCTGTGATTAGCATAGACATAAAACCTTCAGTTACAATGTGTAACTCCCACTATGTTCGTGAGTCACAGTATGACCTATGTAGTGAAGCATATTGTGGGAATGAAGTCTCATTTTTTGTTTGAATAGGCCTATTAAAACTCAATGGATTCAGTATAATCTACAAAACAAAATAAAATTAGTTGTCTTTGGTTAAGGTTTGGTAAAGGTTTTTAAAAAAAAACCCCAAGTGGTTAAAACCATGGTTTTAATCAAAATGGTTAAAACCAAAACAAAAAAGATAAAATCCCAATAACAATTGCAATATGGTCTGGTGCAGTTGAAATAATTATATACAGTATATATATTAAGCCAGGTCTGTGTGTGTGTGTGTATGTGTGGTTAACGCTGTACAGTTTATATAAATTTAAATGAATAAATGAACTGCTTTTTTTTCTCAAGGTCAACTATATGTTGCACTCTCCCCATCCAAGAACCCCATGATATTAAATTGGAGAGGGGGGGAAAGGTTGGAAAGTGTAGAAGGGGGGAGAGAGAAAAGTGGGAGGGGGTGACTGAAATTGAAATGAAAGGAGTAAAAAAGGAACAAACGACGCACATGCGCACACCAGAGAAAATGAAAAACTCATTTTCTCTTTCAAATATAAAAAAGGGGAGGGGATAATAGTAGCAAAATTAAACTAGAATTTATCACGTGCAACTGTGCCCAGCATTAGAATTTTTTTTGCTCCGCCCTTTTATGAACGTCATCAATTTCTAATTGGTTTGTTACTTGGTCTGACGTCATAAAAGGGTGCGGAGGAAAAGAAATTCTAATGCTGGGCACAATTGCCTGTGAATTTGGCTCCCGTCATTTATGACGGGTTACCCACTAGTAATTTATAATAGCCTCACGATACAGGGTCATACAAGTTTATATTCCTAAAATCCTTGGCAAGAGTTCCATTGTCTTACCACCCTAGGATTCATTTCAGCTAAATTAATGTATTTTCATTAGTTGTAGGATATATTTAACTATCGTTATACAGAAAAATAACGCCGTTTCGATGTAAATATTGATGAGAAACAGCAATTTATGGTTTAGTTAAAGTGGTACAACGAATGTGGTTTTCTCACTTCAATTGGCCTAACATAATAAACAACCTGTGATAGTAACTAGGCGGGGGCCACGTTTGTTCTGTTATTAGTCGCCGTATACCGAATTTCTTTTCTCCTATTAATAGAAATGCATTAACATGTTTTCTCCATAGTAATTTTCACTTGAGTACAAATTTTGGCCACAATGGAAACAAAGCCTTATACCTAGTACACACCTGATAATTTAAATGCATTTAAATATTAAATGTGTTCTACAGAGCCCTGTGAAGGACAAACAAACAATATGTCGTCGAATTCAATTTATTCAGTTAATAATCTGAAAATATTGAGTTAATACTTAAATATAAATATATAAACTATATTGAAAAAATATTGATTTCGTATTTCAATTTTAAAATATTAATAATAAAGTCAATTTTTATTTTGTTCATGTCCTTAACTGGATTTCGTATAATTCACCTAAACACATTTAATTTGAATTCATTTAACTCATGTGTGTACAAAGGTATTACGCTCATCTGGTAAATAGCATAGCCATAAGTGGTATTTCCTACCGCAGAGCCACTCTTATTGTCACGCTTTAAGTCAGGTCAACTTTTCCACGTGACATTTTTGTTAAGAGTTCTGGGTTCATCTGATCTGTTTTGGCTAGGGCCGGTGTGAAACAGATCAGGAGATGCCTGTTGATCCCTTCAAAATTCATGATGGCTATGATCAGCGTGGTTTATTGTAAATCGCGTGTTTTAAGTCAATGATTTAAATCAGTCCTGCATAACTCGGTTGAGGGTGAGGACCATATTTTCCAATAAGGGGCGACTCATAATTAATTTGAAATTAACTGCGTTTTTTTTTAAAAAAAAAAGCCTCAAACACACCCACGTCTAGCCACTTATCTATAAATTATGTCTCGACTTTAATTGGGCTCTGGTCAATTATCTATTTTCTTTTTCTTTCCAAGTTGCGCAAATTATGTTTTTTTTTAATTTCTTTATTAAAATAAATTATTGTGATCAGAGTGAGCCATGAAGATGAACAGCATTTTGTAATTGTACCCAAAATCTCATCTCAATAATGTAATCTCATGATTAAGAGGCTAAATAGCAAAATTACTTCGAAAAATCTCCGCAGAGAGCGCCATCATTATTTTTCTATTGAGCCCATAGACCCAATGTTAAAGAAAAAATTATGTTAATTTTTAAAATACACACAGTCGCGGCAATATGTTTATTTTTCATATTTAAAATTGTTTTCAAAGTGTAATGTGCACCTGAAATATATGCTGATCGAGTGATTAAATGACAAAAAATCGGTAAGTGTTTTTGTTTTGTTTTTAAAAAAAAACTATTTCAAAATCGCGAATTTCTAATTCTTATGTTAAACTCAATTGTGAGTACGTGCTCGTAAAAATACCTAAAAATAATTATAAAAAAACAAAACAAAATTAAACGACAGTGAAGCCAACACATTGGCGCACGTGCCGATTTTTTTAAAAATTATTTTTACGTATTTTTACGTACATTTTAATGAATATATAAAAAAATCACAGGTGGGACGAATCCTAAATTTTCTCGAATCCGAATCCTAAACGGTTCTCGAATCTCTCGAATCTCGAATCCTATATTATTCATTAAGAAGATACAAATAAATGAAATAATATTAAATATTAAATTATTAATAATAAAAAACACAGTGTGGAGGCACTTGGGGTCACTTCCACAAGGTGATATTGGTGATCCGGATACCAACCGAAAGTGCAACAATCGCCGGTTTTTTTTGTTAGTGAAAGCTTCTATTGGACGTCATTTTAGTTAAAAGTAATTTTACCAAAGTTTTTAACAGTTTTTTTTTAAGGTTAGGATTCGAAAGACGAAAAAAGCACGAAGATTCAAGTTTTCGAATCTCGAATATTTGTCAAGATTCGCTGGATTCAAATGTCCCATTCCTAAAAAAAATAGTAAAAATTGACAAATAACTCGATCGCAAAATAGTGAAACTTTGTTTTGAGCTCTGTGGGGGCAGCTAAAGACGTTGACCCACACACACACTTCAAATTTTTCAGATACTAACCCAGGCAAGTGAAAATTTTGATTAAAAAAAAATTCATCAAAATTGATGCAAAAATTGCAAATTGACGAAACTTTTGGGCTCTTGGGCAGCTGACTGACTGTTGACTCAGAAACCCGAAATTTTACTCAGATGTTACGGTACATTCTTCCATAGTGTTTATTGTAAGAAAATGATGTTTATAGATTGATTCGATTGGTGACGTAAGGATGGTGATTATCACTATGAGACTCCTCATGGAGGGATTTCTCAAGGACAGTCTTGCACGCTTTTCGTTATGATCAGTTCAATAAAGGATTTCTCGTTTACGGTATACCGAAGATTGGACCAAAGTGTATCATGTTGCGAATGGGAAATCTACGAGAGACCACAAACCAAGGCAACCGGGTGGGTTGCGGTACATAATAGCCATTTCATTGTTTCGTGTTATGTATCAAGTGTAGGAAATTACTAGGAATCCGATTATTTTCGAGAAAATTGAAATTTTATAAGTTGTTTCAGTTGCCATCTTGATGGCATTATTACTCAAATTCGACACATTGTCGAGATGGACACCGTTTTTATTCGTGATCATGGGTTAACCCTGAAGACTTTCGTATAAGTCGGCTTGTTTGCTTTATTAAGTATTCAATGGGGATACCTTTTTTTTTTTGCAACATTTTATACTACACTCTTAATTGTGTTATTTCAGTACTTTGAAGGTTAATGTTTAATAGTTTCTTTCATTGTAAATTTCATTGAATTACCATTGACATTGATTGAGAAATGAATAAGCTTGATACCTAATCTGTTTTGTCATTATTCAACTTTTGCGTGACTTGCGAAAGTTTGCCTGTTTTGAATATTTTTTTCTGTATTCTCTTCATTTATTCTTTTGACTAAAGCCTCGTTTTCACGGTGACGATAGTTCTATCGTGAGAGTAGCTTGTCATGAAAGTTGTGATAGTTCACTCTCACGATGGTAACTGTCTACACGTCTTGAAGTAACGGTGATAGTTCTGTCATGACAAGTGTGACGTCTATTTCACAGATATTGAGTCAACAACAGTGTTGCCTCTTTCTCTCCAGAAGCCAAATTTTCCCTCCAAAGTGGCTATTTCCATACAAGCGGTCACACAACAACTATTACTATCGCGACAGTACTATCAACTATCTATAGTCAAACGAGACAGTGTGATAGTGATATCGCGACAGTGCGATAGTGACTATCATGTGATAGTTCTCACGATAGTTGCTGTCATGACAGCAACTATCGTGACAACTATCATCGTGAAAACGGGGCTTTACTCTGGTGTACTATTTCGAAATTTACTTTTCAATAAGAACTACGCAATTTTTATATTGCTACAAACAAATTTCAGATTAGGTAAGCATTATTAACGATGGGCTACGTAATGGTTATATAAATTATGAGAAATTTTAGAAAATAAAACTTGATATCTGGTTGAAAATTATACAGTAGGCTAGTATTGATAGCAAGACTAATGAAACAAAAGTAGGAGCACCATGTCTATGCTTGGTTTGTATTTCCAAAACTTAAGTCATTTTTCTGTCACATTTTTAATTTTAGTCATAACCACATAACACATATACAGTGCGTTTATTAAAATCCCAAACACGGGATATAGACATTTGCCCTAAAGACACTTCCCATAGGGACACTTGTCCTAAAGCCATTTGCCCTAAATCCACTTGCCCTAAAACCATTTGTCCTAAAGAGACATTTGCCCTAAAGAGACATTTGCCCTAAAGAGACATTTGCCCTAAAATAACTTTTTTGTTCTCTTCATGCGGTTTAGTGGCTTTCGGTGGAGCATGTTAAATAGGTTCTGTGCACCGCAGGCATACAAAAAATGCCAAATGATGTAAATTTACACTACTGATTAGGAAAAATGTCTTTTTAGGGAAAATGTCCCTTTAGGGAAAATGTCCCTTTAGGGCAAATGGTTTTATGGCAATTGTTTCTTTAGGGCAAATGTCCCTTTAGGGCAAATGTCATTTTAGGGCAAATGTCATTTTAGGGCAAATGTCCCTTTGGGCAAATGTCCCTTTGGGCAAATGTCCCTTTAGGGTAAATGTCCCTTTAGGGTAAATGTCCCTTTAGGGTAAATGTCCCTTTAGGGTAAATGTCCCTTTAGGGTAAATGTCCCTTTAGGGCAAATGTCCCTTTAGGGCAAATGTCCCTTTAGGGCAAATGTCCCTTTAGGGCAAATGTTCCTTTAGGGCAAATGTCCCTTTAGGGCAAATGTCCCTTTAGGGCAAATGTCCCTTTAGGGCAAATGTCCCTTTAGGGCAATTGTCTATAGGGCAAATGTCCCTTTAGGTCAAGTGTCTTTAGGACAAATGCCCCACACCTCCCAAACACATTGGAATGGAAATTAAAAAGAAAACTGGATCAGTGGAGCAGTCAAAATTATTAGTGCTCCAGCTCCAGCTCCGGGGAAACACATGCTGCTTCACTGCTTCGGGCTGCACTCCAAAGCTCTGAAGAATATCCGGCACGTGGAGGGCGTAGTTCATGGGCATCATTTCCAGATGCCATCTGTAGCTACGGCTCACCAGATTAAGGTCCGTAGAGTAACATTTTGGCTCATAATCAAGGAATTTTTTCTTCCGATACCGTAATTGCTACGGATGAGTCGCCATTTTGATTGCGGGTGACGTATTCAATATGGCGGCCAATGTCTATTAAGGTAATAGGTTAGCGCGTAGCCAAGAAATTCGCCATATTGTCTATAGACATCATCTGTAATCCATATTTTAATTTATTTAGGCGTGGGGAAATACCTAAGTTAGGATCCAATCTATTAATCTATGGTACTTGTCTCAAAATAGCCTCCGTAATTGTTTTTGCAACATTTTTTAGTCTTGAAAAAACAAAAACATTTTTTTCAATGTCATGTATACAGAGTCATGAATTTCAGTTGGGAACGCAGCCTAATGGACCAAGTGCCCTTTTTGCCTGAAAGAAATATCTTTTTAATATGTACTAATATTCTTATTCTGTTAAACTTTTTTTCTTTCCATATTTTTAGCTGTAACTTATATTGGCGAATATGAGTGCCAAATTAGAAGGTTTACTTATGCAACTGGGCGAACCAGGACGTTATCAAGTTCTGGTAGTTACCCTTCTCCAATTTAACGTTTTTTGGTATCTTGTCACCATTTTCACGTTGTCATTATGGGGTTATACGGCTGAACATCACTGCAAGGTGAGAATTTTACCGCTTTCCATGGTGTGTTCCATTGGGATTTCATAAAACTAATTATAAAAATGGATTTTAGGTTTTATTAGTGATAAAACTTTCAAGAGTAAAAATGGACTGTAATGTTTCTAATTTGCAAATTATTAGTTGTGGAGTACCGTACCCAAGGAAGTGTACTGGGCGCAATTTTTTTGGGTTACTTTATTAATGATATTCCTCTTAGTCATGAAAACACCAGTGTTTTTATTTGCAGATGATATCAAGTGTATTGGTAATGATCAAGAAATGCTTGAAAAAAAACAGCTATGAATAATATTTATTATTGGACTATAATTAACTAGTGGGGTAACCCGGCATAAATGACGGGAGCAAAATTCTAGTTTAATTTTGCTACTAACAGTATTTAACTATTTTATATGCACCTTAATATTGTTTGGGTTCTTGGATCGGGAGAGCGCAACATAAAATGTTGTAGTGCAGTGAGTGGGTAGGTCTTTTGGTGAAAAAATTATATGAGCTCGGAATTTGTAAAACAGGGTTAATGAGGTAAGAGATCTGGGGATCTTGACAGATTCATTAATACTATTACCATTTGCAAAAAAAAAAAATAGTTTTTAAAATTATTTCAAACAATTATATATATAATATCCCAGGTCTGCGTGTGTGTGTGTGTGGAGTAACAAAAACCATTGAAGCACGTCGGAATTGATATAAATTTGAATAAATGAACCGTTTTTTTTCTCAAGGTCAACTATATGTTGAACTCTTCCTTTGGAAAGTGTAGAAGGGGGAGAGAGAGAGAGAGAGAGAAAAGTGGGAGGGGGTGAGGGGAAAAGTTTGGAAAGTGTAGAAGGGGAAAGAGCGAGAGAAAAGTGGGAGGGGGTGACTGAAATTGAAATGAAAGGAGTAAAAAAAGGAAAAAAACGACGCGCATGCGCACAATTGCCTGTGAATTTTGCTCCCGTCATTTATGACGGGTTACCCCACTAGTTTATTTATAAAATATAAAAGGTATGTCATGAATAACAAAAAATGAACTTAATTTAATAATCTGTCGAATTTCGATTAAACGGTGTTCGTTTAATCGGAATACGACAGATTATCAAAGTAAGAGAAGTAAATGCCTGACTCAGTAACCCCGACAACTGCAATTCTCTGGCAGATCTATTTTTCCGGTGGGTCGCCCGCGGAAAAAAAAAGATAACGAGTCGTGTACATGGTTCGGGTCATTCTATCGCTAGATCAGTATATATTTAAGGTGCACATTGCACTTTGAAAACTTAATATTGGACAATAAACATATTGCCGCGACTGCTTCGTATTTTAAAAATTTACATTTCTTTAACATTGGGTCTATGGGCTCAATAGAAAATCGATGCTAGCGCTCTTTGCGGAGATTTTTCGAAGTAATTTTGTGATGTAGCCTCTTAAGGACTAGATTGGTTAAAGAAAGTGTAAACTATTCATATGAGTCTTTTTTATGTTCTCTAACTTCTTCTTGTGAGAAGTTGGAAACATTACTCAAAATTATATTATGGTATACTTTTTTTTTCAGGTACCAGAAGATTGGGACCACGAATTAAATAATTATGTACCGTTTGATAACAGCACTGGAAAATTCGATCAATGTCGCATATTTTACAATCCAGAAAACCATAGTTTAGGAACTATTCCATGTCATGATGGTTATGACTATGGCAGTGGTTGGGAGTTTTGGTCTGTCGTTATGGAGGTATGTATAATTTTTTTATCATTTAGGTCGAGACCATGTGTCAGGGGCTCTACATTTGTACATTAAAAAATGCATAGTTTTGGGAACTACATTTGTAACATATTATGGCGTTGCATGACTGCCCTAAGGCGGAAGTGCTGACAGAAGCGAGGCCAGCTCCGTCTGGTGGTATTATCTGTATGTAAAATATTAGCCAAAGTCTCGTTTTGTTTTCTCTTAGTCTATTACCTTCCGGTAGGCAATATAGTCTTAAGATATAACTATACACCCTCTATAGCTACAAAATGAACTCGTCCTAAACGTGAAATCAGTTCGAAATTTAATTTCTCATATTCCCGCTAGAAGCGCTGTTTCGAAAACGGGGCCGCACATCTGTCGAACACAAAGTCGATGGTTGGATGCCGGCGACGAAGCGAGAAACATTGCGGTGGACTGATGGCGGCGGCAAAAAGGATGGTGTTTCTTCCACCGGAACCCCTCTCTCTCCAATTAAACTCCAAACAATAAACAACACACAACAAGGCAGTGCTTAAAGGAATATAAAAGATTTAACGGCACTTACGATTAACAATTATATACACAACTGCTGGCCAACTTGGAACATCGGGCAACCCGTTACACAAAACAAGCCGAACACGCCTCTTCCACGTGGGTTGGAGGCCGAACTGACCTCCAAGAGGTTGATGTCCTTTTCTCAGTCAACTGCCCACTGCCCCGATTAATGGCCAGCTTGGGCATTAAATACCCCCCAGGTGGCTCTTCCTGGGGAACAGAGGCAAAACTGACCTCTCACCTATAGAACCCTATTCTGAAAGGCCTGTTGACACAACATGACGTCCGCTTGGCTGCCTCTTGTAAGCAGTCTAGCAGACGAGGTTATCACAGAATAATCAGAGTTTAAAACCACCTTATGTAGACTTGGGTAACATTTATAAATGTACAACCCCCCGAAATTTTTTTAAGTAAGGCATGGAAGGATCGTTGCTGTTTTTTTCCCGCCCGAACTTATGAAGGACTGTGACAATAGCTCTAACTGTCAATTCACACTATACAGTGAAGGTGGGATCCGGTCGACCGTGCTCAAATAGCATACTAGAGATTTTTAATTGAAATCCAATGCGTTTTAGAAAGTCGGCGTTAACACTGACGACCACACTCGGATCATGTTTTTTTCATAGAAAAATTTGAACAGACCATGACCGGGTCGTGTTATCGATCTGACAGTGTTTAGAGACAATGAATAACAAATATGAATAATGTAGGCGGGACAGTATTGAGAGTTGGGTTTATTTAATGCTTCAGGAAAGTTAGTGTAAATAGCAGTTTTGAAGGTACTTAGGCGTGTTAACAAATGTTTCCAACAATTTTTGTTAATATCGAAAACTTAATGTTTCCAGTGGGATCTGACCTGTGACAATCGGTTTATGCTGAGAATTTTCCAATGTGCATTTTTAACTGGAGCTGTGATCGGGGGAGTGTTTGGCGGCGCTTTGGCTGACAAATATGGGCGAAAGCCACTGGGGTTGGTAACACTCTATTCCTCAATGTGTTTAAATATTGTCGCTGGCTTTGTGACCCACCCGTATGCTTTTGTTGTGGTGAAGTTCTTTCAAGGAATGGCGTCTCAGGTGAGATTTTCTGGAAATTGTTTTTGGTAACGATGATTGTTACTAACAATGACCACTTTTTTAGGCTTGCATGGCAGCCTCAATGAGCCTTAAAATTGAGATGATGCCGACAAAATATCGAGCGAAGGTTCACGCTTTTGGCGAAGTGATTGCAGCAACTTTGTGTATTTTACATATCGTACTGGTTGCCTACCTCAGTCGTCATTGGCGCTACGTTGAGTTCTTCAATGTTTTGCCTATGGTCGTTACTCTTGGTAATATTTGGTGAGTTCATATCTTTTGAAACATATTTGTGAGGCCCTCACAAGTGAGGTCAGTGTGGGTGAGGTTAATTGTGAGGTAGTTGTATTTAGAGAATATTATAACAGGTTTTATGCAGACAGTTAATCCGAGCATGTCATTTCAAAAAAAAAAGATTGTATATGATTACAAGCTCACATTAAAATTGGCAATGACATGAATGTCACTTTTTAATAAGATAATATTAACAATAGCTTATAGTACTAGATGATTAGGGCATAATACTAGCGGTAAAAACCGGTTGTAACCCGTATTTAAGAGTGCCCTGTCTTTTACCGGTTTTGTCCGGGATTTTGCCAACCCAGTATACAACACTAGGAGGGTTGGGAAATGGAAAATAAGAAAAATAAAAAAACAAACAAAAAAAATATCAACACAAAAAATCCTTACAAAAATACCATACTTTTTGACAAATGTGGGATGATAGTATACAAGCACGTATGACATTTCTTGTGTAAATTATAAGATTCATAACAAAAATAAATGTGTTTTACAATGCCCTTATGCAAAAGTTCGTTTGAGTTTTGTTGATAATTTGTGCATGTTTTTTTTTTCTTCTTCAGGGTTTTGCCTGAATCTATTCGATGGCAGTTGAAGAATAAAAAGGAAGAGGAAGCTCTTAAAACTATAAACAAAATCGCCGCATTTAATGGGATCACATTGCCTACAAATTTTAAGCAAGAAATGGAGGGTATAATTCATGATATTGAAGGCGAGAGTGAGAAAGCAAAGAATGCTAGTTTGAAGGATCTCTTCCGTAGACGTACATTGGCTATTTACACGATTGTTTTCATGACAAACTGGTGCGTATATTTGATTGTTTTTGCATGATTTATTCCAATGGTAAATATCGTAAAAGATGGCGAACTACTAAAAGCAAGAAGCATTCTTTTACAAAAGTATTCAGGATTGAGCCCTGACTTCTATTTAGGAATTAATCTATTCCTGAGGTGTGTGGGATTTTAGTAATAACATCATAACACCATAAATTAAGGTGACTGAACCAGCATATTCTTAGATTAGATATGAAGTTGGATGATACTGGCGATTCTAGGGCCTCAAAGACCCCTTTGGCAGGGTTTGGAAAGTGTTGTACCTCCTCGGTGGTCACGAGACGACGATTTTCCCCGCCAATCACCTTCAGGTCGCTACTATCTTCGGGTGGTTTCACTTTCGGCATTATGTCTGTCCGCTCTGTGGATACGAGGCCACCTGCATAGATGCTTTGGCCTGCTGTAGTACAACAGCACCTACAGGTTTGCCAGTGATCTGCAATGCCTTCACCTGGCGTGTATGGTCTGGCTGGTTTTAGGCCACCACTCGACACATCGAGTGGTGGGACTCATCCTTAAACTAACTGTCCAGCATTCTGCTTACCTTCCCGTGGGAACCTTAGTTTTTGAATCTCTTCACGTTTCTCTCGTGCACATCATGTTTACTCTTTCAAGCAGCATGACAAGATTAACCATGCTTTTTATTGGCCCCTCCCACTTCCGAGGTTTTACGGGGTCTCGAAGTTTCCGAAGGTGTGTCAGCCTTTGAGGACTTAAACGAAGGCAGTTGCAATGCCCAAGCTGGCCTAACCGTCAGGTCATCGATGTAGAGCACTCTTCGTCAGTGCAAGAGTTGGCTGACTTGCTGCCAGCAACCTTTGCAGGGGCCCCACAATGGGTTGGCATTGAGGTTGACGTCAAGGCTCCAGACGTAGGGGCTCTTTCCTGGGCTACTGTGTACATCTCACTCAACTGGAGGTTTCACTGTTCTAACAGATTCCAGGAAGATTGTTCTGGCAGGGAAAGAAACAAACCTTCCCGGAGTTAAAACTCCACTGGAGCGCTGGAGTCACGTATCCTCTTGATCTGTTCCTCTAGCTTTGTCACTTGTGCTTTCAGTATTTTGAGGGATTTCTCCTTCTCGGGGAGAGGAACCTCAGGAGTTCCGGATCTTCCTTGTGGCAAGCCCTTCCCCTTGTGGGTACGAGGTTACTAAGCTTTATTTTCTGCCTAGCATTCTTTTTTTTGGGATACGAAAAGCATCACAAATATTGCTCGTTGCTTGAAAGTATAGAGCGCCGTTTGTTTTGCAGCAACTATTGCATTGTGGTACACGACATTTACTGGGAAGCCATTTTCGGGTCACTATTCTGTTTTTCATTAAAAGGCAGCTATTATATTAAGTTAACTTAACATTAGACATTTGGGCATAATCACAACATTTCTTGACAGAAACTATGTTTATATGGTTACCGTGAAAACATTAAGACTATATTGTTCAGATTATTAATTGCTAATTTTGGTAAACAATCGTAACTAAAATGAAATGAGAACTATTCAAAGTTTAAAAGTACAAAAATCAAACTTTCTAATTTTATTTTTCTTGTTTCCAGGATCAGTGGTACCTTTCTGGGAATGGGAGTTGTGTTATCGCTGACAAGTTTCAAAGGGAACATTTATGTGAATTATTTGATAATGGCTCTTTTCGTTTTCATCGTGAAGATAATTTTCTTTCTGACTGCAGTGAAGTATGTTTTTTTAAGTTTTTCGTACATTATTAAAAATATAATTAAAATTAACAATGTTTTTTTTTTTTAAACCCTTGATTTAAAAAATTGGCTAAAGTCAAAAAGATTAAAAAAAATTTAAAAGACGACTTAAAATAAGTTCTTTTAATAAGCTAACGTTTCGACTTGGTTTTGGCCATCTTCAGAGCAAATCAATTACAACATAAAGATTCAGATACAAGCATCTTATTCACAATGTGAAAAATGTTAATATCTTAAAAATACATTATTGACTGGAAAAACTTGCAAGTCAAAAAAGGAAGGCAATTCGTCATTTTAGATGTTGAAAGCAAAAAGTGAAAAGCAAAAATTAAAAATATACTTTAATTTTCTCTAAGTAATTGAAAGCATAATTCTTGAACTTATAAGTGTAACATAAATAATTGACATGTAACATATGCCATATCGTTGGTTTTGTTCTTCTTATTTTCCTTTGCTGTTTTCAGTTCTAAATTTGATCTATACATAATACTGTATGCAACAAATTTAATTTTTATAATGAAAATTTATTTGATCGACATCAAAAAAATTGTTGAAAAAGGTCACGGTGAGATTGGGAACAACAGATCAAACTGCTCATTTGTTTGAAAAATAGTTTGAACTGTCTGTCCCAGATAGTAAATACCGTGGTAATATCTGGTAAATAACACCCCTAGGAAAAACTTTGCCAACCCTGTCTTATGGTGTATGGGGAACTGTTTACACAGTGTGTGTCAGTGGAAAACCATGTCTTAACACCGTGTCACGTAGTGTATCTGGCTAGCTTAAATTAAAAGCTCAAAATTAAAAAAATGCAGCCTGCATCAATGATTTTTTTCGATATTAAACTTTTGTTAGTTTGAAAAAGAGCAATAGTTTGTGGGGTATTTAAAATGACAAGGAAGCTTATACTGTATTTTCGAATTGCACAAATATTTTTTTTATTTTTAAAATGTATAAATGAGAATATTTGTTTTTCCTGAAATAACTTAGTACATCACAGATGTACACAATGACACGCAAGGTAACATTTCATATAAAATACACATACAATTGAAAAACGAAACATTATTTTCATACTGGTTTATTTGTTAACATATTATTATTTTTTATTTAGAATTGGGAGAAGAATCACCGTCACGATGGCTTTCTTAACAGCTGGATTGTCACTGTTGGCATTGACCGTTAATGATGCTGTTTTGGGTAAATAACATTGTGTTCTTTAAGTCTTTTTAAATTCAATTCAATTCAACTCAGTACATCTGCAATCAGCTCAAAGGCCGTGTGGCAGGGGGATTGCTCACGATCACAAATGGTTGTCATTCAGGTAAAACAAGACAATTTATTATCAATATTCATTAGATTGATTGTAATGTTGATAACTCGTCTCCTATCTGTTAACAATGGCAACTGCTACTGCTCCATCGTCCAATATTGATATTTGTGCAGTAAACCGATTTTTATGGTTGAAAAAGTATAATCCCACTGAAATTCATAAGCAAGTGTGTGAAGTTTATGGCGAGAAGGTTATTTCGAGGCAAGCAGTCAGGAAGCGGTGCGAAATGTTCGTACTGACATTCAAGTGGGAAGTGTGGGAACACCCTCCCTACAGCCCCACATTGTCCCACAGCGATTTCCGTGTCTTCGGGCCATTGAAAAATGAACTAGCAAAGGTGCGATACCAGTCGGACAAAGAAGTGAAAACTGCTACTCAAAACTGGTGTTCATGTGCTGGACAAGTTTTTTTATGAAGCTGGAATCACAAAGCTTGTTCAGAGATATGAAAAATGCAAGAAATTCTTGGGTGATTATGTAGAAAAATAGGTTTTTGGTTTACTATCACATAAGATTAAAATTTCTTGTACGTTTTTGAGTTGTGAGTGCAACATACTTTCTGACTGCCCCTCGTGCTCGTGAAGCTGGAATAATCTTTTTAATGCCAGAAACCTAACTATGCCATTGAATGGCAAAGAGACTAAACCACTTATCTAAAAGAATAGAAGAGTTGCTTAATTACATAATTTAAGTAACATAATTTTAATTTGATTATTCAATTCAATGAAGTACAATTGCAATCAGCTCGAGAGCCATGTGGCAGGGGGGAACAATTCCCAATCACAAATGGTTGTCACTGAGACGAGGCATAGACATCATCGTCAAATTGAACTCATCCTAAAACAGTGTGCTGGATGAGTATTCCATAGTCTAAATACATTTGGAAAGAAAGATGACAAATATGCATCAGTTCTAGCTCTTTATTTCTCTAATAGCCTTTGGATGGCCATTTCTACATATACGGGGGTTTCTAGGAAGAATTTCATTTAAAAATGATCTGTTGTCTGGAACTAGCAAGGATTCAAGAAGGGCAAGGCTTTGTTCAGCTCTGCTTTTTGCTAGTGATTCCCACTAAAGTTCATCTACCATTATGGTCACTGTCAGAGTACATGTATTTACTTTTAACGAATCTTACAACCCTATGCTGTACCTTTTCTATTTCATATGTTAGGTTAGCTTGATAAGGATTCCAAATTGGTGAGTAATATTCTAATAGAGGTCTGACAAGATTAAAACAACAGACTTCTTTTACATTTTCTTTACAATTTTTCAAAGTCTGCTGTACAAACCGCAAAATTTGATTTGCTTTGCTTACTGCTTTTGTTATATGTTTCTTCCAAAAGAAGTCTTTGGATAAGGTTAAACCAAGATATTTAAAGGTAATCCACATGATCCAACAGATTATCTACTAATACTTAATCTGCCTTATTTGGATTACACTTATGGGAGACGTGCATAACTTTGCATTTACTTTAATTCATTGAGAGCACCAATCTGTTATTAGATCAAGATCTTCTTGAAGAATTTCATCATCTTTATTACTTTTAATTTCTCTGTAAATAACGGCATCATCAGCAAACAGTCGGATTGAGCTGCTAATATCCTTGGGTAGGTCGTTTATACAGTAAAAAAGAAGGGGACCAAGAATGCTACTTTGAGGAACACCAGATGTTACATTGATCCAGTCTGAGGCAATACCATCAATTTGAACATGCTGTTGTCTACTGGAGAGAAAAGATGATACCCATGTGACTACTTTATTGTTGATATTAAAAGATTTCAACTAGCTTGTCAGCATTCGAGTGTTTTACCTTATCAAAAGCATTTACGAAGTCTAAAAATATTAAATCAAATTCTGATTGAGTATTCAACTTTTACTGGATGTCTTGTGCAAACAATGCTAACTGTGTCACATGATCGACCTTTTCCAAAGCTATGTTGATTTTCAATTATTAGCTTATTGCTAATTAAGTGTTTCATCTTGCAAGAGTAGATTATATGTTCTAGAAATGTATAAACTGTTGATGTTAATGATATGGGTCTATAATTAACTGGCAGACCATTGTCACCAGATTTATAAATGGGACAAATATTTGCCTGCTTGCAGGCTTGTGGCAATATCCCCATCTGATTATATCTCTATCTGATTTATCTTCTAGACTTGGAGCCGTGGATATCTGTTACGTGTGCATGTATTGCTAGAGGATGTGTTTCTGCTTTGATGTCCATTTCGTTTCTTTATGTCGCAGAAACATTTCCAACAGAATTGAGGTAAGAACATAATTAGCATTATCACTTATTGATTCAGTTTTATTCTGTTGTGTATGTTATTCTGTTCTGTTGTGTTATTTTTTTGTTTATGTTTTTTTAAAACATTCTTTGTTTAGGACTTTTGCTCAGGGGTGTTGTAGTGGGGCTGGGCGCATTGGTTCCATGACTGTCCCTATGGCACTTCTAATAGTAAGTGCTGTGTAAATCATTTCAACTGTTGTTATAATTTACTTTTATTGATTATTGCTTTTCCTCACTTTATCTTTTTAAATGTGTATCTAAGAAAGTGTTTGTAATGTTTGGTGTTTGGTTTGTAATGTGCTTGGTTTAAGTTTAAGAGGCTACATCACTAAATTACTTCGAAAAATCTCCACAAAGAGCGCTAGCATCGTTTTTCTATTGAGCCCTAACAAAAAAACAAACAGATTTAAACCAAAAACTTGTAACCTGGTTTTTTGGTTTAAATCTGTTTTTTTTTTGTTTAAAATTTGTTTTTTTTCTTCTTTTAACTAAAAAAAAACCCAGCCAGCTAGAAACTGCAATTGTGACTTAAATGTTATTAGTACTTATTATAATCAAAGGGTAACTTTCAGGGTTCTGTTCATTTCACATAGTATATACTGTATTAGCAACAGCTCACTGAAATATATCAATTAAGATGCTTTATTATCAATTTTTTTGTATTTTACTAATGATTTTAAAATGTTTTAGGGTGATTACACTTATAGCTGGTTGCCGTTCATGTTTTTTGGCTTGTGTGGACTGATATCTGGAGGATTGACTCAGATTTTGCCTGAAACACGTAATAAACCTATGCCCAACAATGTCGATGATACAAAGAATCTCCGGAGGAAGAAGACTAGGCCTACTGCTGTGTAATTAGAAGTGAAAGCGAAAGGAAAAAAGGATAGATCTTTAAAAAAGAATGTGGTGTTATTGTAAGATTATTTGCTCGTTTAGAAAGTGCATTATTTACATATTAAAAATTTCTAGTACAAATATCTTGAGCTTGCATGCGTAAGTATTGTTTTCCTTTCGTTATGTCATAGCCTTATTTAATTTGGAATGTAGCTTATTTTGTATACAAATACAGACGTAGGCTGTTTGGTTTTGGTTTTATAAGTGTAGTTAATTATATTTTACAAGGTTAGAAAGTTCCAAGAGTTTATTTGAGCTACACATTCAATAATATTGTTTCAATCTTTTGTTACTTAATTATATGCAATACTTCTTCGGGAAGGGGGGGGGGGAGATTGCTCCCGATCACAAATGATTGTCATTCAGGTAAAACAAGACATCATTGTTAAATTGAAATCGCCCTAACAAAGAACTATCAACTGGAAGAGAATTCCATAGTCTAATAACATTCAGGGGAAAAAGACCAAAAATATACATCAGTTCTAGCCATTAAGTCTTTAAAGTCTTTGAATGCCCGTGTCTTCCCTTATGAGGATGTAGATTTAATAAGTCATTAAGTAGGGCAACATTATCATCTGCCACTAAACGTCCGAAAAGGGCACGGCTTTTGGTCATGAATAAAAACGCTTCCTCAACGTGGCAGCTGTTTCTATCTCACTTTGTTGATTAAACGAGATGCTGAGAGCTTCATCCAAAGATGAGTGATCACAGCAGCCTTTCGTACCAAGATGTTTATGAATCAAGAGTTAACAGAAGAACACAGACGCTCCCATTTGGGCCAGTTGAACCTAACTTTATATAGGCAACTACCCTTCTAGTCCCAAATGTTCGTTAACACGTGTCACCCAATATCCTTAAAAAGGTAAGTCATCCATAATGGAAGGGGCAGGCCTAGCCTTTGCAGTTGTCTGTCTCCCTCATCCCGCCAGTGGCTGAACAAAACGGCTTTACCAGAGGGCATATAATAGAATTATTGAGATCATGGCCCCCACATCCTGAAGCGGGCCCACTGCATACTGCTACAGTTAAGAGCCGCTCGTCCGATAATCGCTTTCTGTCGCGTACCGGGTTTTTAAATCAAAAAGCGATTGATTTTCTTTTTAATTAAAACAGGCATGTGGTGTCCATGAGCATAAATAAGAGTATGAATGGCGATAAATCACGAAGACGAAACAAAAAGTTGGTATGATGAAAGGACAATGTAACGTGCCTAATAAAATAATTAATTTCAGTTGGATGGACAAAACAAAAGTCGATATTTTATAAAGTCGGGTACCGATTTTAGGTGACAAAGTGACTTGATTTTACAGTCACTCAAAAGTGGTTGGTGTGCCAAAGCTCGTATTGTCACATTCAATACTCAAAATGATTCCAAGTTTTATTCTGTAAATCTAAAAAATGCTACAAATAATCGGAAAACCATTGTCGCCTAGCTTCTTATATAAAGTATGTTTTGCTTTTATTATTTGTAGGAAATATTGACCTTGTTCGGTTGCTGATGTCATTAAACTGAACATGGTTACAAGTAACATGTTGGAAATACTTTGGATATTTTAATATGGCTGTTAATTCTATTGGTCTGTTGTCACGTAGGCCAGCTGTTGTGATTTCATAAAATTAGTATTTTTTACTGGCTGGCTGTTATGCGCAGCAAGAAAGTATGAAACGTCGGCAATTGTAGTATGTAACAATAGGCACTACTGAACTGGGTTTTCCCCCGGTGGACACCCATATGTGCTGTGAATCATAGACAAACCAGTTTTGAATGGAGTTGTCATGAGCGGCCATTCAGCATATTTTTTTTTGTTGCTTCTCTCCTATTGTTCAATGAATATGTGCAATATTCTACAATATTCTTTGAATTTTTTTTTAAACATAGTGAGTGTGTACAAGGACTTACTCAATTTAAATTTTAAAAGTTACTGCAGATACGCTAGTATTAAATAGTTGTGGTACTGCAACTCAATATATCAAATGTTGTCACATTCGAACACAAAAACTAGCTTTGAAAAATGCAATGTAATAACCACAATGGTACAACGAAAATAATAATCATTTTTGTTCATGAAATTGCACCTGTAATTTACCAGTTGGTGATTGTGGCCTCCAAAGTTTTATTATTGTCTGAATAAAACGTTTGAGTTGTATTATTTTGTTTAGATCACATTATGTACAGTATATATGTATGAAAATTACTTTTGTATTGTTTGAATTCTCATTAAATACATTTAAAAAGCCTTTTTTTTAAAAAAAAAAATTTGAAGTGGAAGGAGTCTGCTACCACAAATCAATATTCAATTTGGACAGTATTTTTATAATATAATATTAGTATTTTATGATTATAGAATGTAAACAATATAAATCAGAGAATGAATGGTGATTAGAATCGGAATTTAATCCGTATTTTTTGGTATTAGAATCCGAATTGGTATTTTGAAAAATTGAAAGTTAAGGATTAGAATTAGAATCGGTTTCATAAAAAATAAAATATTGGAATCAGAATTTTTTTTTTTTTTTTTTCATTAAATTATAATTCCTCTCCTATAATTTATAAGTATTATATCATTTATCTGTGCTTATAATATAAATACGCATGTGGCACTATCTCTAGGCTCTAGCCAGTACCAAGCAGCTAATAGCTAGTTGCTTTGGGTTGGGGATTAGAATCGGAATTTAATCCCTGTTCTTTGGTATTAGAATAAAAATAGGTATTCGAAAAATTGGGGGGAAAAGAATTAGAATCGGTATTACAAAAATTAAAATTAAAAAATATTGCAATTCGAAACAGAATTGATAATAATCACTTTTATGGTATTGGAATCAGAATTCATATTTTTTTTCAAAAGGTCCATCCCTGATATAAGTGTCGAAATTATTAAAATAGCTTCGTTTTGTTTGCTAATTTTTCTAGGGCTAATCTTTGCCGGATTGGAGAAAGGGGATTGACCTCAGCAATATTTTCTTTTTCCTTTTGATTGAAAAAAGCTGTAAACGAAACGGTTGAAGAGACAGGGGAAAACCCAAAGTGGCGGAAATAAGTAATGAATATGCAATCGTGTTTTCATCTCCATGATTATTTGTATATATAGTATAATTAGTATTAATATTAAAGGTAGGTATATGTATTTTGAATTATAATGGAAATGATAGCTAGGTGTATAAATTACTGCATTTTAGAATATTTCTCTGCATGTCTTGTGCACCATATGTTTGTAAGATTGAAACTATATAGCCCAGTGCCGGCCTTTGGGAGTGGCGAGGGTGGTGGGGTGGCCCAGAGGGCGCCAAGCAGTTTGGGTCGAAACATTTTCACCTTTGTGAACAGAACAAGTCGACCCCTTTTGTCCAGGTCTACAATGTCACAAAACAGACTTTCCAGTTTAGGAACTCCATTGAAATCCATTGAAAATGAAATTGCCGAAATTCTCGACTTTTCTGCTCTAATTAAAGATTTCGCCGATAAAAAGAGGCCAGAACAGCGAATTTTTAATCTTCAATTATTAATTAAACTTAGTTTAAAATTTTCTTTGTGATCGTTGCACTAGTTTGTCATTTTTTAATCTAAAATTAATATGGTTTTTTCTATGGACATAATCAATGTGTTTTTTGTACTAATAATGAATGAGGCGAGCTGAAAAAGTCTGCCCAGGGCACCAAGGAGGCTAAGGCCGGCACTGATATTAGCTGAATATAGGTATATTAGCAGATATACCCGTTTTCTTCCCGGCTCAAAATATTAAAGGACCTATATGCGGCTATATGATCGCACCCATCGTTCTAGCTTGAATATACATGATGCATATCATTTTTTTTTTATTTATGTCCCTAAAATTGTATACACACTTTGGTTGTTAATAACTGCCATTATTACGTGCACCACTCGGCAGTGTATAAAAGTAAATGTTTGACGCACCCGTGCCTGGAAGGACCAGCGCAGGTGGCATTTGCCGCCTTGCTACCCGGGCCAGTACGAATATGTAGAATACCAATGAACGAAGGGTATTCATATTCAATTCAATCAGCTATTGGTTCTTCTAAATAGTCACTTTTAAAGTTTCTTAAAAAAATTTTTCAAGAATACTAAAAACCATCTCTTATTTAAAACAATTTATTAATTTTAAAATTAGATCTATATAAAGAAATGGCTGACGTTTCGTTTGCATTCGCAATCATCATCAGAGCCTACATTAAAAAATAAGTACATTTTTTGTTACAAAAATGGGTAAAATAGAATAACATTAACATATAATTCTTACCAAAAAAAGATTTTTACATATTTTTGCAGAGAAATATAATTACAATTTGGTAATAGCAAAAGCTTGCCAGTCCACTTCTTTATATAATTTTAAAATTAATAAATTATTTTAAATAAAAGATGGTTTTTAGTATTCTTGAAAAAAAAAATTAAGAAACTTTAAAAGGGACTATTTAGAAGAACCAACTATTAATTATATGATTTAAAAATAATTGCTAATCATCTAGTTTAAATTGGTAGCAAGTAAAACTACCGATGATAATGTTTTCCAGTGATTCTACTGACAACCATGTTTGTTACTGGTTATACTGGTAGTCACAAGTATAGCCAATTGGACATCCCATCAAAGACCCGTTATAATTCCAATATGTCCAATTAAAACCAATGCAACCAAAGGTGTAGCTCGAGACCTGTAGCCCCTCCCCCCCCCCGTGACTGCTAGAGAGGGGCACGCAGGAGGTTTGGAGGGCGCATTTTGGAGTCGCAATGTTTGAAGCAACAGAAGGGCGATGGGGATGCAACCAAACCTATCTATGCCACTGAATGCAACCTAGATGTACTACAAACTACATACTGGACCAGATTATAGGCGCAGACTCAAAAATATTGCAAAAACGATTAAAATATTTATGGCCTCATGTTGCAAGTGAAAAAAGGGCCATCATTGCATATATAGTTTTCTCGATAAATAGTTTTTTTTGTTTATGGCTGCAATAGATCTACTTTGGTAGCAGAAATGCAAAAATCATCATATACATGTACACTGTATGTAGGCCTACTTTATTACAAACTCATACAGTAAGTCTGAGATTAAACAATGACTTACAGTAAATAGTGAAACCTGGCCGTCTTCAACAGTGGAACACTTGTATGAAAGTAAGAAATGCACGGCGCAAATACGTGCGTGTTCTGAGGTAATAAAAAGAGACATCCCTACAAATATATTCTGTTTACAAAGCCCATATTAAGGCATGTGCCATACACATATGCCTCCGCCCGCCGTGCAAATAAATCAGTTTTGACTTGTAATATATAATTTGGGATAATTCAATATTTTGATGTTTTTTCGTAAAATTTATTGCCAAACTAAACTATAGAAATTCCCTAATCGAATTCCTGTTTGTTCATTTATTGTACCCGATATGCACTGGTACTTCTAAGGGCCCTCAGGATCAGCTTGGCACAGGGCCCCCCATTTGTGTTAATCTGGTCCTGTGATTGGTTATGCATTATTGGCATACTATTACAAAGACCCCAATAACGTTATTGCTGAATATTGGATACTGAAGTCCGTCGTGTGAACAAACAAACTAGCCAACCTATAGTTCTGAAAGTATTCCAGTTATGTTTTCAGTGTAGCAATATTACCCTGAAGCAAATCTTACTGCTCTCCTATGGACCATTTGAAGTATTTTCATCAGCAAAGTGGTGGGGGAGGAGGTGATTTCACAAGGTTTAGGAATATTTGTGTTGGAGACATACCAATGAACACAACACGATTTTATAACAATGTATATATTTAGGTTCCAACGAGGATAAACAGAACCAAAAAGAGCCATTTTTTATTACAAATAATAAAAATTAAAATTAAAAAACTTTAGGGCAAATGTCCCTTTAGGGCAAATGGTTTTAGGGCAAATGTCTATATCCCATTTATTTGAAAGCAGGCTGGGCCCCTAAACCTAGGGGCCTCTGTGCCACAGTTGCCACATGTTACACGGGCCTGATCTTTCACACTTTCGAGTTATCTCTATAGTGCAGTGGCGTAGCAATGACTTGGTTGCGCCCCCCAGCGCTTAAAACTTTGCGCTTCCTTTACCTCCCCCTCCACTTAGCCCTCATAATGGGGGGTGCTATTTTGATGAACGGCGGAACAGTAGAAACAGTCGGGACGTTAGGTTTGGTAAAATGAACCTTGTCACAAGGGGTCTGGGGGCACAGCCCTCATTTTTTGAAGTGTTTAAATCAAATTTGTCCATTATTTCTACCGTTCCTCCCATTGAACAAATTGGTGAACAGTTGGAACAATGGACTAATTTGATTTCATAATTCTTAAAAAAAATCGGGGTCTGCGCCCCCTTGACCCCCTGCAACAACTTAATTTTACTAAACCTAATCTTCCGACTGTGCCTACTATTTTTCCAAATGTTCGTACCGTTGTTCCGATCGTTCCGCCGTTCATCAAAATAGCACCCCCAAAAAAATGTCTATGCCCAATAAATGCTTAAGGTGTCACGGTGTGACTAATAGGTTTCTATTAGAATTAATTACAAATGTTGCCATTAGATGGCTATGTGTGAATTCATATGTGAGGTGTCAATGTTGCCGTGCCCATTGATCTCTATGACGATTTACTGGTGCAACAACATGTATGTAGTTTTTAAAAGTAAAATATTAAATGAAAGTCGATTTATTTTCGAAAATTACTGAATAAATTAAGCGAGTAATTCGGAATCACTCGCTTAATTTATTCAATTACTTTTTTTAAAAAATACATCCATTTTCATTTCATTTTTGGGCCCCCGAAACTCCTGTGCCCCCCCCCCCTCTTCCACAGTTGTGGGTCTCGCGGGTCCCTATAGCTACGCCCCTGCTATAGTTGTTCTCGAACATAGAAAATAAACCAGAGTTCGAAAATCAGTTGTTCATAAAACATTTTAATAAATATAAGAATACAAAAATGGAAATTAAACAAAAAAAAAATTATAATTTCTCATTATCAGCCAACTGATTTCCGGGCTGATAATAATCACTTAGCAGCGTTATATATATATATGGCACAAAAATCATTTATTAAGAAGAGATGAATTGGAACGATAGAAAGTGGGGAAAACCCTCTGTGTTTTTATTATATGTTTTTTTCGTAATGGTGCATTTAATACTGCACGTAACCAGCCGACTGTCGGTCGGCATTATTGGCACAACTCAAAATGTTTCGTACATCATATACTGTTGCCGCCCAATGTTAACACCTCAACGTTATCTCTCATTCATTGGTACTTTATAACTAAGAATATTTCATAATAAAAGTGCGAACAAATTAGAAATAGAGAGAAAAGACAAAACCCCCCAAAAAATGTTGATTTTCTGGAGGGCATGGAGAATCCCCATCTATGTTTTTAACCTGAATTAAATGTTGCTACAATTCTATAGTTGAGCAAACTTTGACGTTTTTTTTTTTCTTCTTCTAAATATTTATTAAAATGACGTATGCGCGAGCTAAATTAGAAAAGAACCAAGTGACATACTTGTGTTGTAAAACAAGCATATAGATTTTTATCTTAGTATAGTTTAATTAATGATAACAAATAAAATTGTATGGAAGTTTGGAAATTTTCTTTTTTTTTTTTGTACTTTAGTCAACCAAATTTAACATTTTCAACTGCCATAAAAGTGACATTGGTATATCGCACCTCTGCTGGAAGAGTGGCACAACTAAAAAAACCCACCCTTTTTTTTGGGGGGGGGGGGGGGTTTAAAGTTAACAGAAGTGCCATTCGCTTTTCAAGTACAAAAAAGTTTTAACTATTCATAATATCGGTTTATTTGGCTCCCCTACAATATATTGAGATAGAAGAAAAAAAACTCATTTTTCCAAAAAAGTGTTTTTTTAGTTGTGCCACTCTTCCAGCCGTGATCCGATATGCTTTGTCATTTTGTCTTACTAGCTGGAAACAGAACAATCTGTCGGCTTACAATAAAAAAATTCTTCCGTACACTCCGCAGGCAGAATATTGAGTGAACAACTGGTAATTTTTCTATTTTTAAGTCCATATGGAAATTGGAAAAATGGGAATCATTAAGCAGGCAGAAGAAATGACCAAACCCATTGCCCTTTTAAGACGTTTACTGACAGATGATAATATTGCCCTACTTAATGACTTATTAAATACAAATCCTCGTAAGGGAAGACACGGACATTCAAAGACTTTAAAAGACCCAAATGTTATTATACTACGGAATTTTCTTCCAGTTGATAGTTCTTTGTTAGGATGACGACTTCAATTTAACAATGATGTCTTGTTTTACCTGAATGACAATCATTTGTGATCGGGAGCAATTCCCCCCCCCCCCCACCCTGCCACATGGCTTTTAAGTTGATTGTAGGTGTACTGAGTTGATTTGAATTGAAATATTTACAAAAATATTTCGTTTAAAAAAAAACACAGCAAATGTCCATGTTTTCAATAGAAATTACCATTTTTTATATTCAATCAATTTTTTTAATTTAATTTAATAAGTTTTAAAATAAGCAAAACTAAGTTTTTTAAGTTTGTCTATCCACTGAAGAAAACTGAGAGCTGCACATTTCCAAGACAAATGGAGTTATGGCAAATGTCCCTTTAGGGTAAATGGGTTTAGGGCAAGTGTCTTTAGGGGAAATGTCTATATCCCGTTAGAGATATAGCGATAAAACAATATCGATTTAAACTTAATATGATGCAATAATTCTAATTTTTAACTTTTGAAACATTTTTAAAAGTTATTTCTAAAAAAAAATTCAAGTTTATCATACAAATATTTTGTCTGAACTGTCTTAAAGAGACCATTACCTCTAGGATTTTTTTGTTGAAATATCGTCAAGACTCACCTCACCCATTATAAAAAACTTAAAAATGAAGTGACTTTTATTAAATTATTAGTAACCAAACAACGCCATTTTAAATTTCTAAAAATGAAAGTCTCACCCCTATCTCACCCTCACATTACATTTCCATAATTCCTTAATCAAATACATGTATTCCCTATTCATATTAAAGTCAATACAACTTTAACATCAACTCGAGAGCCACGTGGGCAGGTGGGGATAATTCCAATATTAAATCCATAGTACTTTGAAATAAATAGGAAATACTTGTATTTGAATAGTGAATTAAAAGTAATGTGAGGTGACAACACAGGCAAAAGGTTTAAATATCGATATATCGATATTTTTCGAGTAGAGGAGTATACTTTTTATTGCTTTAGTTCCGATTCATGTTGTTTGGTGGTGCATCTATCTGAAATTGCAAGTTTTTACCAAATACCGATTCATTTTGAAGTTGTTTTTTTTTAAATTAAGAAGGTACTTTTAAAAATATAAACATCATTTTTACAATCAAAAGGTAAGTCTCATCATAATTATAAGTAGAAATTTCTAGAGGTAATGGTCTCTTTAAGAAATTTTCTTATGAACCAACTTAATAATACTATGATGCACTGTAAGTTATGTTGTCCTAAACCACAGTCCAGTGATATTCATAAAGCAGTATACATGGGCAGGGCTGACCACTCTAAGAAAATTAGGGAGATTTTTCCTGGGACAGATTCATATTATTGGTCTTTTTTTCTTCCTAGAGTTATAAAGACAATGGAACTCTCTTCCTGAGGAAGAAATGGTGAATGGGGATAATTTCGTTTTGTGTGGGATTGGCAATTGTATATTCATTTTGTTTTTTTATATATGTGCATGTGTATGTGCTTGACAATGCTTAATGCTGCATGTGGACTTTTATGTCCCTCTGCCATAGGCCTATTTGGCTGCTAGCAGAGTACTAATTGTAATTGTAATTGTAATATACCATTTCACCATGAAAGTCTTTCCAATGTGTATAACTTTAGAAATGATGTTTTATTAGGTTTCAGGTTATGTATTTTTTTCTCTCAATGAAACCTAATCACTGTAATCAGATATTGGATTTCATTTTAAGTGTACAAATGATTTTGATATGTTTATCGGTTTATTTGTAAACTATTAGTCGATTATGAACATTCAGTGACGTCATTAACAAAAAAATCTAGAGTGCTAGATTGAACAAATTTTTTTTCTTCAAACTTTTGACATCAATTTTAAATGTAAAAAATATGAAACAAAAGTTTCATATTTTTGACATTTTTTTTTAATTATTGTCAAATTTTTGAAAAAAAAATGTTGTTCACTTGCTAACTTGATATGACAGTTTGAAAATGAAGAAAAAATTGTTGATGACTTTCATCAACCAATTTTTCTTCATTTTAAAAAAATATCGTATGTCGTCAACAGGGCTTCGTAGAGGCGGCTGCGTATTTCGCCAAGAAAACTTTTTTTAACCAATGAGATCAGCGCGGAGCAAAGAGAAAATTTTTTACAAACCATTGCAAAACAGTTTTCTCAGCACTGAGAAGTTTGACAAAAACTGAAAATGAATTTTAAAAGTTCAAACATTTCATTAAATTTTTTTTTGAAATAAATTCCAAAGTTTTTTTTTTTTGGTGGGGGGGTTAGGCTGTAGACTCAAAGATGTCTTAAACTTACATCTAGTACATATATCTTCAGCTTGCCTTTATTTCTACCATAAGGCCTTGTTTCCACGAGGGTGAAAATTTCAACTGTTGAAAAATAACTGTGTTTACTACGGAGAAAATGTGTTAATGCATTTCTATTAGTAGGAGAAAAGAAATTCGATATATACAGCCACTAATAAGTAATAACAGAACAAACGTGGTTCCCTCCTAGTTACTATTATCGGTTGTTCATTATGGTAGGCCAATTGAAGTGAGAAAACCACATTCGATGTATGACTTTAAATAAACCATAAATTGCCGTTTCTCGTCAATCTTTTTTTTCTTTCTGTAAACTATAGTTAAATATATCCTACAACTCATTAAAATGTATTCTTTTCATGAAATGATGAGAAATTAAAGAAAAATCGATGGAAAAAAAATACCAAAAATGAAGAGAAAAGAAAGATGGCGACTCAAAAAAATGCTAAAAGATCAAATATTTACCAAAAAGAAGATTTAAACAAAAGTTGAAACAATTTCAACAATCTCTTTTTGGTGAATATTTGTACTTTTTGGAATTTAGGGCGTCTCTATTGAACATCTTTTCTCCTATCTGTGATGTTATATTAGCCAACTAATAGAAATTGCATTAACACATTTTCTCCATAGAAAACATTGTTATTTTTCAACAGTTGAAATTTTTACATGGCGAAAATTTTCGCCCATGGTGAAAATCTTAACTTTTTGAAAATTTCAACTGGTGGAAAATAAAAACACACGTGGACTTTGTCTATTATAGTGAATAGGCGGGGAGGGGGAAGAGGGGGACCAGGTGCGTTCTATTTTTCACCAGTTGAAATTTTCAAAAAAAGTTGAAATTTTCGCCACAGTGGAAACAAGGCCTAATAGAGGATTTCAGTTTTAATAGAAGAGAGAGGGAGAGAGAGAGAGAGAGAGAGAGGGAGGGAGAGGGAGGGAGAGAGATATAGGTCTAGGCCCAGGTAAAGTTTACTTTTAATGATAAAAAACTGATAAAACAATATTTGCTTGTCTTGATTCATATCTATGTAGAAACTCCACCCTTTTAACGTCATCATTAATTAAGTAATAATTGTTGTAAATTGGTAATATTGTTAGAAATGTGAAGCAACGTCACGGCAGCCTATGAGCCAATGACGAAAGGAGAGAAAAGATGCTACTTAATTTTTTTAGGTATATGCGTATTCGGTGTGTGTGTGTCTATATATAGAGAGACACGCGAATTTCAACTCTGCAACAGATTGAACAGAAACACAGCCATCAACACTTGAACCTCAACGTTCCTTTCAACAATAAGAGAAGAAAAAAAAACATTACATATGTTCTGTGTTATCTATATAAACTATAAACTTCAAACAGCTTTTAAACTTTAATATCAAGATTAAAAAAAAATCAGGGAAAAAAAATAGTTTTATTTTCATTTTCGTTTTTCAAATTACAATGTTTTCTGCATTTCTCGTTTTTTTCATTTTTGTGTGTTTTAATGCAAGGAATGCACAAGGAAACAATGGTAAGTAATTCATTTACAGTAATAAAATCAAATCCAACCTTATACCTTGTACACACATGTCGAATTCAATTTATTCAGTTAATAAGCTGAAAATAGTTAATTACTTAAATATAATATACTGTATAAACCGTTGACAAAATGCTGATTTAGTATTTCAATTAAAAATAATAATAAAGTCAATTTTTATTTGGGTGTATGTCCTTAACTGGATTCCGTATAATTCACCTGAACACATTTAACTTGACTTCATTTAGCTCATGTGTGAGTACAAGGTATTATTTGTTCTCTTATTTTAAAGTGAATTATGTAAGGTTTATAACGTGGTTGAACGAGGAACAAGAGGTCCACATATTTTTTTTTTTATAAAACTGTGGCTTTTAAAGTTTTTTTTTTCTTCTAAATTCGAAATGTTTTGTATTTTAGAGCTCAAGTTAAAAGGCCTTGATAATCTTGATATATTGAATAGAATAAATAGAGCAAAGTGAATTAAATTAGAATTCTATTTTAATTATATTTAATGGCAAACAGGAGGTGTGGATGTGGGGATTTTCCCGGGCACAGGCTTACCTGATGGGCCAGGACAAATTTGAAAATTTATTGAAATTTTTTTGAAAATTTATTTGAAAATGTATTTGAAAATGTATTTGAAAATTTATTTGAAAATTTATTTGAAAATTTATTTGAAAATTCATTTGAAAATTTATTTGAAAATTTATTTGAAAATTTATTTGAAAATTTATTTGAAAATTTATTTGAAAATTTATTTGAAAATTTATTTGAAAATTTTTTTGAAAATTTATTTGAAAATTTATTTGAAAATTTATTTGAAAATGTATTTGAAAATGTATTTGAAAATTTATTTGAAAATTTATTTGAAAATTTATTTGAAAATTTATTTGAAAATTCATTTGAAAATTCATTTGAAAATTCATTTGAAAATTCATTTGAAAATTTATTTGAAAATTTATTTGAAAATTTATTTGAAAATTTATTTGAAAATTTATTTGAAAATTTTTTTGAAAATTTATTTGAAAATTTATTTGAAAATTTATTTGAAAATTTATTTGAAAATTTATTTGAAAATTTATTTGAAAATTTATTTGAAAATTTATTTGAAAATTTATTTGAAAATTTATTTGAAAATCTTATTGAAAATTTTTTTTGGAAAATAAAAATTGTTCATGTTAAATAGAAAATTTTGTTTTAATTGCACATTTATTATTGCATTTTGAATAAAAATGAAGACGATAACTGCCTACAACAGACAGTAGAGATTCAGTGTTAAGGGGCACCAGAATGATAATCTATCCGAGGGCCTGAGCTGGCTCTCTATGGCCATGGAGTGAATGTCTCTGTAGGGTAAATGATTCTAGGGAATATATCTTTAGGGCAACTGTCTGTATTTGAAATGTCACCCATATTAAATATACTAGCAGAGATGCCTGATACTGCCTTGGTGAAAATATAAACGTACCTATGCCGCCCATTGTTCTTGAATATGCATTATACGTATAATTTTTTTTTATTTATATTAGAAAAAGTGTAATACGAAATTTCTATTTTTAAAATAAGTAATTTCGTTCTCCTTAAAGAGACCACCATTACCTCCAGAAATTTCTTTTCAAAATATTGTCAAGACTTACCCAACGATTGTCAAAACGATTTTTAAATTTTAAAATAAGTCATTAAAACCGTAAAAAAACTTAAAAATGAAGTGACTTTTCCTGAGTCACCAAACGACTCCATTTTAAATTTCCAAAAACAAAAAGTCTCCCCCCCCCCATTTTTGTGACAAAGGTTGTCACCTCACATTTCCAGAATTCCTTAATCAAATATATGTATTCCCTATTCCTATTCCACTCAATACAACCTTCCATGTGGGGAATAATTCAAATATTAAATCCATGGTACATTCAAATGAAAGTAATGTGAACGGGTGACAACACATCAAAATTCGAGTATAGGGGGGTTTTGTTAGGTTAGTTTTTTTTTTCCCTTATGTTGTGTAAAGCTCACTCCATAGAGGTAAGAATTTCAATATGTCGCTCCTCGGCTGAAACAGTGGCACAACTCAAAAAACCACTTTGTTGAGAAAATGAGTTTAAAGATTCACAAATAATATTTAATATGTTGTGATGTCTGAGTGTTGTCGTGTGAAGTTTTGGAAGTTGTCGTGGAGTATTGGGTGTTGTCGTGGGAGTTTGGGTGTTGTCGTGTTTTTGTATATAGGGATTGCACCTATCGGCCACCGTACACTGGTGCATCTGACAAAAATAAGAAACTATCGCCTTGTTTGCATGAATTAATGTTTATCCTGCTGCATTTAGGAAAATGCTGGATCATGATTGCAACAAGCAACAACATAAGAGATTCCCATGTGTGACGTGGTGTGAGTGTTTATGATTCAGCACAATTACTGTTATTAGTCCGAACAAAAACATTGCCAAAGTGAAACTTGCCAACTGAAATTATTCTTAATTTATTACTTTTCATACTTTTCCACTTGTTATCATATAGGGCCTATAACTCACGGTCTCATTTTGCAGTATTTTATAGAGCGATTTCATGCCAACTCAACAAAGGAAGTTGTTCAAAAAATCTCAGAATTGTTTTTTTTTTATTATTATAAAGAGACCATTACCTCTAGAAATTTCTACTCGATCCGAATATGTTTAAGGTGCCCATTGCACTTTGCAAACTTAATATTGGACAACTTTAAATATGAAAAATAAACATATTGCCGCAACTGTGTGTATTTTAAAAATTAACATAATTTTTTTCTTTAACATTGGGTCTATGGGCTCAATAGAAAAACGATGCTAGCACTCTTTGCGGAGATTTTTCGAAGTAATCTTTTGATTTAGCCTCTTAAACAACGATGTGAGATCCTCCTTGCAAAGGGAACCATTCAATATATTCTTAGCTTTTACAAAAGATATGCAGAATACATTATACACAGTATAGTGCTAGCTACAACACAGGAATGATAAACTGAAACCTACTGTATATTGCTGTACACAAATAAAATAACTGCTGCAAAAAAAAATGAAATAAACTTGATGCACACAAAAGAAAGCTCTGTTGTAGGCCTACGCTCGTCCACAAGTAAAAGATCTGCTACACACTTACACCTAGTACACACAGCTGATAATTTAAATGCATTTAAATAATAAACGTGTTCTACAGAGCCCCGTGAAGGACAAACAAACAATATGTCGAATTCAATTTATTCAGTTAATAATCTGAAAATAGTGAGTTAATACTTAAATACTAGTGGGGTAACCCGTCATAAATGACGGGAGCAAAATTCACAGGCAATTGTGCGCATACGCGTCGTTTGTTCCTTTTTTTACTCCTTTCATTTCAATTTCAGTCACCCCCTCCCACTTTTTTCCCCTTCTCTCTCTCTCTCTCTCCCCCTCTACACTCTCTAACCTTTTCCCCTCTCCAATTTAATATCATGGGGTTCTTGGATGAGAAGGGTGCAACATATAGTTGACCTTGAGAAAAAAAAGCTGTTCATTTCTTTATTTATTTAAATTTATATAAATTCCGGCGTGCTTCAAGGTTTTTGTACAGTGTTACTCCACACACACACACACAGACCTGGGATATTATATATATAATAATTTATATAAGTTATTGACAAAATATCGATTTCGTATTTCAATTTTAAAATATTAATATTAAAGTCATTTTTTATTTGGTGTTCATGTCCTTAAATGGATTCCGTATAATTCACCTAAACATGTTTAATTTGAATTCATTTAACTCGTGTGTACAAGGTTTTGTAATACCTTGTATTGTTTATACCTTGTTTTGTTTTATTTTATGTTAAAACATCCTTGGCGACACCTAATAAATGTACTCTACTCTAGATATGTTTATTTACGACATGTTTTTTTTTCCCCACTTTTGCAGGTTTTTTTTGGCATGTTACTGACTTCCATTGGGATTTAAATTATACTCAGATTGGTGGAAATCCACAAGAAATGTGTTGGAGAACGGCCAATTCTTCAAGCACAAATGTAGGACGTTTTGGAAACTACAACTGTGATTCTCCTTGGACACTTGTACAATCGACAGTAAATTTCATGAAGAATCATGAAAACAAACCTGATTTCATTATTTGGACAGGGTAGGAAATTGTTAGAAGTTTTCTAATTCAGTAATTGCTTACAAATGACATGTTTTCAAGAAAGAGAGAGCCTCGAGAAGCTTTGACTTTGTCACTATTAAGAATACGGTCCTTAAAACTGCCATTTGAACAAACGATGATATGACATGGATGTCTCAAATAACTAAATTAGAAAAAAATAAAACAAAATTACATTAAAGAAGACTATGTCAGTGAATTCCCCCAAAAAAGGTTTATTTTTTTTATAAAGTTTGAGTAATGTTTGTGGGGTTGTTTTTTAGCCTATGGTATTTAACATGACAGATAAAAAAACAAGATTTTCACACAATTTTAAAAATAAATATAATAAAACATTAAATATTAAAATCCTAGAAAATTCACATTATTAAATTTACTTTAATGTGCATGTGGTATGTAGCACTTTTCGAACAAATCATCTGAAATTGAATGTCTCTTTGAAATATTAACCATGCCAGCAAACGAAAAAAAGCCGTTCAACAGGTGCACTAGATGCCAAACTAGTATTGCAGTGCATGATTTTTGCTTATCTTCACTTATTAGTTGGCTAGACACGCTTAATGGCTAAGGGGTGTGATGTGTGCTAGTCTGCTAGATGACTAGTAACTAACTACTAGTAATCAGTCTTATTTATGTGTCTCTTACTGAAAGTGTGAAAACTTCACACTTTCAGTAATTTTTACAGGTAACAGATTTGCTTAGTGCCAGTTACTTAAGGCCCAGTCACACTAGGCTGGTTTACAAGCCGCTGGTTGTTGCTGGCTATTAGCAGCAACAGCAAGCAGCAGCTGCTTTGGGTTCACACTTCTCCAGTCACTGCTGGTATTAGCAGGTAACAGCAGGAAGGGAGTCACATGACCAGCTGGTAGCTGCTAAAGTTGGACATGTTCACCTTCAGAAGCTGCTGTTAAAATCATTAGCATGCTGGAGAAAGCAGCTGCTGGTAGCGGTTCACACTATGCTGCTAGCTGGCTACAACCAGCAAGCAGCAACCAGCAGCTGATAAACCAGCCTAGTGTGAATGTGCCATAAGCAATCTGTTAACCTGTAAAAACTGTGCTTTATAAATATAGAAAAATGTATTTTATGTATTTTCCAAGATACGAGATACTTCTAAAATGTGTATTCTGAATACAACATACAAAATACAATGAACCAATGCATTCCGAATCCAAAATACAATTGTATTGGAGATACTATATTCCCCAATACATGTATTGTGATACTGCCCATGCAGCTCTGCCCACGTTCAATGGGTTTTTACCCAGAATGCATTGCATTATTGATACCACAGTGATGTGTCATTTATGTAAGATGTTGGTGAACAAATAACCATTAAGTTTGTATTTCTATCATTTCTAGTTATGCTGTAAAAAATAAAATAAAAGTCCAGGTCAAACTTGAACCTATGTCAAAGAATTGTTTTTGTTTTAGGCACAATTGAAAACCCCTTATGCCTAATAATATATTGAATAAAATGAAGTATATTTTTGTTTTTGTTTTATAGTGATGACAGCGCCCACGTACTCGGTGGTAATTTCACTTTCGAGAAAGTTCTGCAAATTATGGGCAATATAACAAACATTATCAACGAAACCTTTCCAACGACTCCTGTATTTCCTGTGTTTGGAAACCATGATGCTTATCCAAAGCATTATTTTCCGCCAAGCACATGTGAACTATATGTGAGTGTGGCTGATTTATGGAAGGACTGGATAAAAGAAGGAACAGAAACGTTTCGAAAAGGTACAAACAGTTCTAAAACTAAAGAATTCTTTCTTGTAGTCATGTAGTGTTCATTAACATCGTTTGAAAATGAATAAGAAATAGAAATTGAGCCAACTGTTGTTATCAGAAGAAAAAAAATTGGTAAAGAGACAGTGAATTCTGAAATTAAATTTTAGACTTTGAAAAGAAACTTTAATTGATATTATAAAGAATATAGTTGTCCCTCCCTCATTGTTCCCTCCATGAACAAAATAATACTATAAAAGGCCCCAAAAGTTTCATTCATCCTAGGCAATGTGCCTTTAATGTGTAATGGATAACAATCAAGGTAACAATCAAGATTTTTGTAGTTGGGCCATTTTTTATTAAATGTTTTAAATGTTGCAGAATTTTGTGTGTGTATATATTTGAAAAATAAATGTTGGTCCAGCATCTACAAATACAAATACAATTACAAAAAAAAATACTTTGCAAGCAGCCGGTTGGCCTATGGCAGAGGGATCTTAAGATCAAAGTGCTGTAAGATGCATTGTCAATATATTATAACTACAAAAATAACCTATACATTGCAGATATAAAAAAAAAATATAAATGCAGTCATGAAAATTTAAACCCACAATTTATTAATGACATCATCAATAGCCTATTTAGGAAGAGCAGAAGGCTCTCAATTGAACTTAACACTTATGATTTATATGAAATTTGTTTAAATGGTTAATGATTAGCTGCTAGGGTTTCTTTTAGAAAAAAAAAATATGGTTGTTGAAAATGTTGTTACATAACTTTGCAATGTATAATAATTAATTTATGCCGCTTTTGGATTTTCACTTTGCAATACTCCTTTTGGGCTGCAGAGTACTTATTGCAATTTAAGTATAATCTATATAGCCTTAACGCCCATGCAAACTGATAAGAAACTTATTTTGTAGGAGGTTACTATGCTATAAGCCATCCTACAATTGCCAACGTCAAAATCTTGGGTCTCAACACTCCTTTATATTATCAGAAGAATGCTTTGGTAAACTCATTGGAGCCTGATCCTACAGGGCAGTTTGCTTGGTTAGAAAGTACACTCGAAGAACTATCCAACAAGGGAATGAAAGTGAGTCGATGACTTAAATATTATTTGAAAAAGATAGTTACGCGTTTATTTTAATAATTTCGTATTTGTATTTTTTTTTTTTTGTATTTTGTGTATATAAAGGCTTATATTATTGGACATGTACCACCTGGTATTTTTGGAAGGAAGGTCAAAGCTTCTGGATATTATTGGTTTCGCCCCGATTTTAATAGGCGTTACAATAGTATTGTCGTGAAGTATGCAGAGGTCATAATTAGTCACTTATTTGGCCATGACCATACAGACTCTCTGAAGATATATTACAACAGTGCAGGTAGCCTACTCTTAATAAAAAAAATTGCTTGAATAACAATAGGGCCTATAGCCTAGAAAATTTACGGTTTGAGCTTAAGAGGCTATGTCACTAAATGACTTCGCAAAATCTCCGCAAAGAGCACTAGCATCGTTTTTCTATTGAGCCCATAGACCCAATGTTAAAGAAAAAACGTTAATTTTTTTAAATACACAGCTGCGACAATATGTTTATTTTCCATATTTAAAGTCGTCCAATATTAAGTATTTAAAGTGCAATGTACACCTTAAATATATGCTGATCGAGTGATAGAATGACAAAAAATTGGTAAGTGAGGTTATATTTTTAAAAAAACTATTTCGAAATCGCGAATTTCTAACTCTTATGTTAAACTCCATTGAGTACGCCCAAATAAAAAAAAACATCCATTAAAATACTCGTAAAAATACCTTAAAATAATTAAAAAAAAACACACAATTAAACCACAGTGAAGCCACATTGGTGCATATGTGCTGATTTTTTTTTTGTTTTTTTTTTTAAGAATTATTTTTACGAGCATTTTATTGGATGTTTTGTTTCTTATTTGGGGCGTACTCAATGGAATTTAAGATAAGAGTTAGAAATTCGCGATTTTGAAGTAGGTTTTAAAAATAGAACCTCACCAATTTTTTGTCATTCTATCACTCGATCAACATATATTTAAGGTGCACATTGCACTTTGATAACTTAATATTGGACAACTTTAAATATGAAATATGAAAATTTAAAAATTAGCATTTTATTTTTAACATTGGGTCTATGGGCTCAATAGAAAAACGATGCTTTTTCGAAGTAATTTTGTGACGTAGCGCTCTTATGTTATCCTGTCTTTCAGAAATAAAATTAAAAGAACTTGAGTGTCTTAGAAACCTGTAAGAGGGGGGGGGGGAGCTTATTACGTTGTTAGCTTTTAAGTGTGTTTGAAAATAACTCCACTCATTTAAGCAGACGATATTTTTTTTTTAATTTTTGACTATCAAGTTTTTTTTTCATGTTAAAACAGCTTAGGCATATATACCGGATGTTGCCAACCTAGAATTTTGTAGCCAGTACGTGCCTGCTGCTCAATCTACAGTAATGCTAAATGCATTACTTCTACTAGATCTGTATCGACCACTAGTGATCGAACTATAATTGATTTAGATTTGAGACAGATTTACACTTTGTTACTTTTATTATTTTAGCTATCACAAACCAATTTTATGTAATTTTTAGCATTGTCGTTGCCAATCGGTTTAGCCGTCTAGGATCATGTTTTCACATAAAATAAAATATCTTACACTGTACATATGTGCATGTGTGCCGGGTGTTTTTTTTAAAGATATAGACCTAACACTTTCAACTTCTTTTTTAGTTTTGCTCCATGATATGCTGAACAACTCGAATTTGAAAATAAGATTTTATAATGTGTATTTTAGGAACACCAGTAAATGTTCATTTTGTGGCACCAGCAGTCACCCCTTGGAACACAACTTTGGCTGGAATTGGACCTAATAATCCCGGAGTTCGTTTTTTTACATACAACACCACTGATGGAAATGTGAGAAACTTATTTATTAATTAGGGCTGGTGCTAGACAACGTCTTGGCTACATACACTGTATAAATTGAAAATACCATCAATGGAGTATCTATTATGTATCTATTATTTGCATAATGCAATGCATGTATTCCATGTGCTGAATGGGTGTGGGACATTTGCCTTGCGACAATTACCCTATAGACACATGCCCTAAAATCATTTGCCCTAAAGGGACGTTTGTCCTATAGACACTTGCCCTAAAGGGACATTTGCCCTAAAACTATTTGCCCTAAAACTATTTGCCCTAAAGCGATATTTGCCTTAAAACCATTGGTCCTAAAGGGAGATTTGCCCTAGAACTATTTACCCTAAAGGGAGATGTGCCCTAAAACCACTTGCCCTAATCAGTAGTATAAATTTATGTCGTTTGGCGTTTTTTGCACGCCTGCGGCATGCAGAACCTAACTAACAATACTCCACTGAAAAGACACTAAATTGTATGAAAAGAGAGAACAAAAAAGTGGTTTTAGGGCAAATGTCCTTTTAGGGCAAATGTCTCTTTAAGGCAAGTGTCTTTAGGAAAAATGTCCCTTTAGGGCAATTGGTTTTAGGGCAAGTGTCTTTAGGGCAAATGTCTATATCCCTTATTTTTTTTGTATGTTTCAGATAATCAATTATGAACAATATTACTTGAATCTAACCGAGGCAAATATACGAGGAAATCCTGATTGGCAACTAGAGTATAACTTCAAAGAGGCGTACGGTCTTCAGAACGTCTGTCCAGTTTCTGTTAACAAAGTGATGCAAACTTTCAACACGAACAACAGAACTTTTTTTAACAAATATTATTTGTACAACTCCGTGAGTGTGACACCTTTTAAAGATTGTGATCGCGTCTGTCAGAGGAATCATTATTGTGCTATCACCCAAGTTGATTACAACAAGTTTGCTACCTGCAATAGTGTAGATTCAATCAAAGGTAATTCAGCTGCATCCATTATGCTAAATACAAAGAACCCCACTGTGTTGGCTTTAGTTTTTATAATGTATCATTCGGTTTTGGTGTTACTCATAAGAAATATTTCTTCGTAAACATTTAATTAGAGGTGGAACAAATCCTAAATTTCCTCAAATCCGAATCCTAAAAGTTCCTCGAATCCCTTGAATCTCCCGAATTTCTCGAATCCTTCATATAATGATATAAGAATTCCATATTATTCATTAAGAAGATACAAATAAATGAAATAATATTAAATATTAAATTATTAATAATAAAAAACAAGTGTGGCTTCACTCAGGGTCGCCACAAGGTGATGTTATTGATCCGGGTTGCAACAATCGCCGGTTTTTTTGTTAGTGAACGCTTCTATTGGACATCAATGGAGTTAAAACTAATTTTACTAAAAGTTTTAACGGTTTTTTAAGGATTTGAAATATTCGAAGGACGAAAAAAGCGCAAAGATTCCAGTTTTCGAATCTCGAACCTTTTTCAAGATTCGCGGGATTCGAGGATTCGAATGGCCCATTCCTACTTTTGATGAACACTTTCTGACTACACTTATTTTAAAAAAAAACCATAACCTTCAGAAATTCCTCATTGAAATCATGACTAGATTTACCAAAGGATTGTGAAAGTATTCTTTAAAATAAAAAAGTGGTCAATATAATACAATATTTAATTATAATCTATATATTGGCCTCTTTTTATTTTAAACAATGTCTAGGAGAGTTTACATGCCTCGGCCACTTTAAGGTTGATTCACATTAGAAACTGTAACGTCTCGGAACATACTTTCAACGTCACGTCAATTAACGTTTCATTGTCCATGTCGTACTGAAATTAATGACTGTGACGGTTCAGAATAGGACTTTAACATCACGGACTATTAGCAGGACCGTCAAGTCGAAACATTCTTCTCAAGAATGACTTCTGTCCCATATCATGTTGACGGTAACATATAAAATACATTGTATAATGTTTTGACGTAACCACTAACCAGCCCCGGCTCTAAGGGTCTTGGCGCCCCTGTGTAAAGTCAAATGTGGCGCCATAATATGGGCATGCAAAATTGCAACAAATACACGCCTATTGCCATCTACTGGTAACGTGTCACATTATGACAGGCCTTGTAACTTCGTCATTTCACGGCGCCCCTACAGAGCAGCGCCAGATGCTTTGGCATCGTTTGCAACCCGTGTTGAGCTGGCCCTAGACGTGACGTTGACGGTACGTTAGGTTAAGGTGACGTTCTGTATATATATATATTTAAATTATTAAAATTGTTTTATTTTTCTTGTGTATTAGCCAAAATTTATACTTTTAGGTTAGTGTCAATTTTCAGATGTTATGATTTTTTTTTAATTTTTGGCTTCTACTATTTTATTTTGAAACCTTGCAACAAAATTCTTCAAGACGTTTCAAGTAAGTTAAGAGGCTACATCACAAAATTACTTCGAAAAAACTCTGCAAAGAGCGCTAGCATCGTTTTTCTATTGAACCCATAGATCCCAATGTTAAAGAAAAAAATATTAATTTTTAAAATACACATATAAGATTTAAGACACATATTAAGTTTTCAAAGTGCAATGTGCACCTGAAATATATGCTGATCGAGTGATAAAATGACAAAAAATTGGTAATTGCGGTTATATTTTTTAAAAACTATTTCAAAATCGCGAATTTCAAACTCTAATTATGTTAAACTCTATTGAGTACGCCCTCGTAAAATGCTCCTAAAAATATGTAAAAATAATTAAAAAAAAACAGCAAAAAAATTAGCACATTTGGCAATGTGTTGGCTTCACTGTGGTTTATTTGTTGTTTTTTAAAAATTATTTTTAGGTATTTTTACGCGCATTTTAATGGATGTTTTTTTCTTATTTGAGCGTACTCAATGAAGTTTAACGTAAGATATAACCGCACTTACCAATTTTTTGTCATTCTATCACTCAATCAGCATATATTTAAGGTGCACATTGCACTTTGAAAACTTAATATTGGACAACTTTAAATATGAAAAATAAACATATTGCCACTGCGACTCTTGTGTATTTTAAAAATTAACATTTTTTTTTAACAATGGGTCTATGGGATCAATAGAAAAACGATGCTAGCGCTCTTTGCGGATATTTGTCGAAATAATTTTGTGATGTAACCTCTTAAAACAGTCACATAGTAGCATTTATATTAAAAGGCCTCCTACTTCATATCATACACCAGTCGTATTCTTTATCAGAATTATCGAATGTGGTCATAGTGTCTGTAGCTTATAAGATTATGAAAGCTAACAACAGATTATGTTTCCCATAAGAACCGAATGAATGTCAGTTACATAGATCCGACGGTAGCAACTTACTATGTATTTGTTAACTTTTCTGTTTTGTTTTTTTTTGCATCAAAACGAGAATAACCAACTATAGGCAACGATTTGACATATACTGTATTTTTTTTGGTCAATAACTTAGGTGAAGTTACATATTCTTAACCCCTTGAAATCTGGTATATATTGGTATATTTAGCAGATAAAGCAAAAAAAAAATATTAGTTATTTCATTTGTTGCTAATTACTACTAAAATCGTAACATGGTAAATTATTAATGTTAAAATAATTTCATTTTTTTGTTGTTGGTTGCACTTGACGTGACTCCTTAGATTAGTGAATTTCGGTAAAATAGATTTGAACGGAAAAATTTGAGATGTCTTTTGTAATAATATGTCCATTGCTATTTTAAATGTTGCATTAATTTCACGAATGTTTTTTTATTGCCTTCAGGTCACACAAACCCTACTCACTTTCCACGCAGAATCTTCAAATTTGTTAATAGATTTATTAATGGTAGTTAATTGAAAATTGTATTGATAGTAATTTATATTAATTAAAGGTCATCTAATTTATTGTGCACTTGATACACTTTTTTATTTGCGTTTGTTTTAAATATATATTTAAATATTTTATATATGTATGTATGTATATGGTGGTCCAAAAAATTAAGACTCAAAATTGTTATCTTGACAACTCCTCTCTCTCTCCTCCCCATCATTTACAAAACAAAAAGTAGTAAAAATGGAATTAAAAAAGCAGTTCGAGAGAGCTAAGGTCGGCTAACCACCCGCCTAAACCTGACCAGCCGGTTAAAACTTCGAGTTTGGCGGGGTTGACTCGAAGCACGGCAATCTGTCCTCTCATGGGAAGAAAAAGAGGGACAAGAAAAAGTCCAGAGATTAGAGGAAGGGGGATCCGAAACCTCCTGCAAGTACATGCGAGAAAACGGAATGCAGAAGTGCTGAATCAGAGAAGGAGTCGTGAAGAGAAGAGCGTTACATGACAAGAAGAGATTACATTTTTTTTTTTACTTTTTAGACCATTTTTATAAAATTCTTGTTTTGTAATTAAAAAATATCATTAATGAATTGTAAAAAAATGTAATAAAACTTAAATATAAATGAAGTTCATTCATTTTTTCTTTTTAATTGAAAACATAATTTCTATGTGATTCCTAAGTGGTTGAAACAAAGCCTGCCTAGGGTCCAGAAGATTGCGCCACCTATTGGTTTTAACAGACGATATGGACGCCATACTTTTTTCTCAACATTACAATTGAATTTGAAGAAAATGAGTAGGCCTTTAGGATAAGGAGGCGATGGCCCAGCAGTAGATTTTTTTTCGGCCCCCGCCCTTTTATGAGCGTCATCTGTTATTCGGTCTGATGTCACATGCTCCGCCCTTTTCAATTTCTAATTGGTTTGTTAGTTAGTCTGACGTCATAAAAGGGCGGGGCCCAAAAAATTCTACTGCTGGGCACAACCACAGTATAGAAAACTAACAATATGTTCACTAGGTGTCGGCGCCTTTGATCTAGCGTCCGCAAAAAAAAAAAAAAAAATGGCGAGTAAAAACGGCGTTAGTGATCAACTATAAAAATGTCCATCAAAAACGCGAAATGGATATACATTTCGTGTAATGACCAATTACATCAAATGGGTGCAACGTACACGTCATAATATATCCTATGACGTTGCCATAGAACAGCATGGGAGGCACCTACTGTATCTATAAATATCCATCTATAAAACCTTGAAAGTAGAGCCCTGATGTCATATGCCCCCACCCTTTTTATTTATAATTGCTTGATATTTGGTCTGACGCTCATAAAAGGGCGGAGCCAAAGAAATTCTGAAGCTGTCTACAGATGCCTGTTGTATCGATACGTCGTTAGTAATATTGTATAATCGATATAAATGCAAGATGGCGCCGTTCAATTTTTTTATATAAATTATGATAATCATCTGTTTTTTTTTTGTGTTTGTCATCTGTTTGTTTCGCTTCTATTGACGTTTCATTAATGATATTTCAGTTACGCTGAATGACGAGCCATATTTGGAACATTTATTTTTAATTAAAACGAGGGTAATTTATCGAATAGAAGGTCTTCGAAGTCATTGTTGACGTGTATTTCTCCGTTTCTGTTGTGATTTTCTCAGCTGTTATAACGTTTTAAGGTTGGTCGCAGCTAAATTTACTGACACAATTAACCCAAATTGTTTTTAAGTCACAATACTCAAAGTTTCTTTTATGGCAAATACTTTTTTAAGGCAGTTTTAACAAAGAATTCACTAATTAATTTTTTTTTTGAAAACGTAAAATTGTATAATTGTCAAACTTTAATAACAAGTCTATTTTCAAAGATAGCATCCTGAAAATACCTATATCTTCTATAAAAAAACAATGATTTTTATTACACTTGTTCTGAAAAAAAAAAAGTCGTTTCTGTTCAATTTATTATAAATGCCCAGAAAAATATAATCTTTTAATTTTTGCTTATACAAAATAGGTGAAAATTATGAACGATTGTTCCGACGAAGAATCATTGGACGGTTTGTCTGATGATGATGATGTTGAGATCGATGGAAACGAAGATGAGGATGACACCGGTCCTCCTTCTGTGGAAGAAGTTCAGCAGGAAGAATTAGAAGAAGGTTTAACTTCTGAATCATTGAAGGAGGAAGAGGAGGATTCACTGTCGATCTTGAAAAAACCTCAATGGGAACTAAACTCAATTAAGTATCTTCCCTATTCGGAAGCGCTTAAAGAAGAATCGAAGCTGAAATTGATTGAGATTAAGGAGAATTTGGGTAGAGCAGTCTTACTCAGAGAACTCAAACCGGGATGTTTATATTGGACAAAACAACTGTCGACGTAACGACGAGAGAAATCCTTGTTCTTTAAAAAATATAATTTATGTTTTTTGAAAAAAAAAAAAAATTATCTTCTCAGATACGTTTCTCTTTACGGACTGAAGTTCTCGAAAAGCGATCATTTGGCGTTCATACACTTGTTGTACGATCTTGTTACCATCGAAGATCTTGACTTTTTTCTAGTACGACACTTTTCAAATTGTCTAAGGAGTCTTCTTAAGTAAGCTTTGCTTAAGTCATATCTTTCTAAAATAGAATAATTGCTTAAATGAGCGTATATTATATTGAATTCAAATTAAATGCATGAGAAAAAGCATATTATCAGATTTCTGTACATAGAATTTAACAGTTTCTACAAATTTCTGTGTTTCGGATGTGTTTTTTTTAGACGGAAGTATCTTCTTTCTCGGTCCGAACTCGTCTTGGATTGGAAACCTCTTTACAAAGTTTATCGTCGTGTTTGCCACAGTTCTTGGAAACAGATCCAAATCATTCGCATTCCAAAGTGAAAATCAATACTTTTTCTTCTAATTTATCTCTATTTTTGTCTAAATTTGGTTATTTTTCCTTGTTATTTCAAGTGGAGCAAAGTACAGTATCATCGCACTCATCCGTGCAGCATGCATGTGCGGGTTTTTTTTAACCGTTCTTTACTTTTTTTCCGATCGTGTGACATCTTAACATTGTTTATGTTTTGAATGGGCAGTTATTTCCCAGTGGAGAGCACTGCCGAGATGTTGGCCGAGTGGAAACCTTGGCTTTGTCCGTTTGTTCGTAAGCACACGAAAATGGCCATGAACTGTTTCGACGTGTTTTTACCCATCTTGGTCCATCCTGAAGAACAAGAACTGAGCTTCAGGTCGATCGATTACTCTTTTACTCACCAAGAGTGCTTCACTTTCATAGTTTTACTAATCAGTTTTGTTCCGATTGTCATATTAAAGGTTGTGGTTTGACGATTTCATACAGATATGGTTGTCCTCTCAACCAAATGCAATTTGGGAATTGGTATTTTTAATTTTATCAATAATGTTACATTGTTTACGATTGTTTAATTTGTCTTTTTCTATTTTTTTAGAACATGATGTCACTCTTCAGTCGTCTAGCTAACGAAAACATAGGATACGTCGACTGGAATCCTTTCATGCCAGCTGTTAAGTATTAATTGTTTTATTTTTGTTTTAACTTTGTTAAGTCTGTTGTTATTATATTTTAGATATTCACTAGAGTAATGAGGAATTTACAGCTACCCACAACGATGAAACTTCAAATTCCGAACCCAAAGAGTGGCTACAGCTTGAAATCTATGGCGATTTTTCTGGTTTCCATGCTAGTATGTCATGTTTTCGTGTTTTTTCTTTTTATATGTTGTTTAGAAAAACGAAGAAAACTATTTTTTTAACTATTTTACTTTTTAAAAACATCAATAAGCGAAACTTAAAAGTGTTTTACAAAATATAAGGATAACTCAAACATTTAAGGGTATTTTCATGTTGATACCTTTTAAAATAAGCCTTTTATTGAATTTATTATTAAAATGAAAATGCTGTTAAATGTTTCAGCTATTGTTTCTGAAACGCAAAATTGACCAGAGTTCGAAAGTCATCTGTTTTTGTGTCTGAATTCATTTTTTGTCGATTTTAGGGAGGAAATAGTAAGTGCCAGGAACACTTGACACAGTTGTTTAAAACATTGCAATCCTTCTATCATCCGTCAAATAGTGGTCCTTGGAATGTAAGTGATTGCCACACTCACACAGATTGGCGATTGTTAACTTTGTTGCCTTCTTTTTTATGAATAAAAAGTTGAGGCTTCAAAACTTGCTGTCAGATCTGAGTGGAGCCATGATACTTCGCCTTACGCGTGAAAGGAAACGTACCTTAGAGACATGGCTACCCAAAATACCTCAAGATAGTCATTTGACGGAAAGCGATATTACTTCTTTTGTGTCGTGTTTGATGCCCTGCATACTGTTATCTATGTTCTCGAAGAGCGGGTCTAGAGCCGCAGCAGTGGCGCTTAGAAATCTAGCTGCTCTGAGGCCCGAACTGGTGATACCTTCGGTCATCGAGAGGTGTTTTACAGAATTTAGACTTGAACATATTTGTTATTTTGATTAGGAAAGACTGGTAAATCGGTGCTTTTGAATTTATATTGGAAAAATTACTCTGCAAACAGCTAAGAAGGCCTGTTGCTGAGAGACAAGACTCCAATTGCAGCATGCAAAATGCCTTTTTAAATTCATTTCAAGTTAAAAAAAATGATTAAGAAATCATAAAAAAAAAATTCTAAGACCTATATATTGAAATAATGTTTCAAATGTTTACTTAAATATAATGTCACCAAATTAGGTTTATGTAATTCATTTATTGTTTTAATTTCTAGTTTAATAAATCATGGTGTTCGTCTAAAAATTAATTCGGATTAGCTGAATAATTCTGCGTCTAATTCAAAGTGCTGATTTGCAGTATAAAGTCTGAAGTAAAAGAATTTCAAATTTTTTCCCTTTTTTCATCAATTATCGTAGATTCTATCCTGCTGTCGAGAGCCAGATTGAGCCGCACAGGCTACTCGCCGTCATGCAGTGCCTTTTGTACGTTTCGGGTCCATTGGTTCGTGGTGGTGAGAACTTCGCTGAAGGTCGATCTCAAATCTTTAATATCCTTAATTGCTGTTTACCTGCCATCGATCGAAACGACGTGAACAAGTCGTCGGTAGGACGTTACTCCTTTCGATCAATACGGACGTTTTCATACTTTTTCTTTTATTGTTGTTTGAAGAACGCTTTTCAGCTGATTCTCTCGCTTGTGGGACAAATTCCTTTAATAGACTGTTCAAATATGGTGGCCGATTATCCTGACATTTCTGAGGTCTCATCGTTTTTGTTAAAATAACTAAAGCAATTGATTCTTAGTTGATCCTAATTCTTTACAGGCTGATAAAGACCTTTGTTTAGCTACCTGCCAATTCGAAGACTTTGTCTTGCAGTTTTTAGATCGGTAAATCAACAATTATCGATTGATTTTGTTTCCAATGTGAATGCATAATAAGTATAATATGGTTGTTTCAAGGTGTTTTGTAATTGTGGAAAACTCGGCTTTAGAGTCGTATCTGGTAACAGAACGAGCGTACGAGATGGTGAATCGTGAGGAAGAACAATTACTACGTGGGATGACGAGCACTTTTCTTGTCATTATTTTACAGAGCTCACCTGAAATTTGCCAAGTATGATTTGGTTTTATGTTCATTTATAACTTCTAACAATAGCTTTTAAGTGTATTAAGTAAAAATTTTCCATATTTTTTTTTTGTTGTAAAAAAAATTCTATTTTTCACAATATTGTCATGAGAATATGCATTTACTAATGTTGTATTATTATGTAAATCGTTGAGCGTTCTTAGCAAACTGTAAGCGGTTCTTGAACTCTGGTTATTCTGTCTTTCAGTAGCAAAATAAAGAAAAACTGGAGAGTATTTTAGAAACTAGAAGGGTAGCTCAATCACTTAAGTGTATTTTCGTGTTATCTGTCAAAATAAGCTCTTTATGTTAGTTTAAAAATGATAGAACTTTAAGTAGGCTTTTTTTAAATTTTTATTTATATAGTTTTTTTTTTTGGAAAGATATGTCAACATAAAAATATTATTAATTGATTCAGCTACCTTTCCAGTTTCTAAAACACTTTCAATTTCTCATTAGTGTTGCTCCTGAAGTGCAGAATAACCAACAGATAAAAAACACCTTAGATGTCGTTGATTTCAGGTGGCCGTTGAGAAGTTATACAACTTTCTAAAAGGTCGCATAATGAGCGTCAAAGATGCTGGCTACATGGCGGCCAAATTAGTGCGTGCAACTGTACAGAAAGGAGACTACAGCTTTAGACTGTTTCTGCCGTCCATCGTCAAAGTGATTGATGAGGACGTAGATGACGAATGTGATTATTCGAATCCCGGCAACGAAATCCTCTTTAATTTACTTCTCTTGCAGGAGGTTTGTTTTTGCATAAAATGTTTTCATTTTTTCTGTGCTTATCCATTTTAATTCGCTTTCTGCAGCTGGTCTGTTGTGATGGTCGCATCCTTCTGTCGCACAAAGATATTTTACTAGCAGTTCTTAAGAAGGTCATAAAGTTTACTGATAAAACCGGTCACGGCATCGTTTGCACAATTCTCGAAAATCTTCTTACGCGCCTTACAACCATCTACTACAGCGAATATGGTGTTTCAATTGAAAAGAACGAAAGTGACAATGCCCATCTTCCAATCAAGGTTGAACGCCATTTTATAGATACGGATTATAAAATATTAAATTTAAAATTTTTGATTATATTTTAGTCTCAAACTTTGAAGCCGTTAAAACTAGATAGTTCAATAAGAATTTTAATTTGAGCAAGATGGCTGACATTTCGATCGCAATTGTGGTCATTGTCAATTTCCATCAGAATACTGAATTCAGCCTATCATAAATTGGTTAATTTTATGATGTAACTTTTCAGTTCTGATCATCTTCGAAGATGATCATAAGTTCATAACTGCGATCTCGAAACGTCAACCATCATGTTAAAATTAAAATTCTTGTTGAAATTAAAAGTTTGTTTTAATGAATTTCTTGAAACTATCTACTTATTACATTAGATAACAGCTAAAATAAGATGTTCTTTTTTAGGATTGGGGTAAAACTGTAAGTTTAAAAACTCTAAAGGTGCCTTGGCATATGGGCAGCTCAGCAGAGAGCGAGTTTGCTCAGACAGTCGTGGATACATTTCTAATGAGCGAAATGTCTAAACTGACAGATTTGTGTGATGGTCGTATAAGTTTGACTAGGTTTTATTTTTTACTATGAGATTTTTTCCCAAAGTTTTGACAAGACCACAAAACCCTTGACTTTTTCATTTTTTTATTCTTTCAAGAGATCAATTGCAACAGAGTGTGGCCGTGATCTGTTCAGTATTACGAGGCTGCCTCAGTGTTTGTCCTATTTGGGATAGTCACCAATTAGCAAGGTGACCATGTTACAAATGAGTCATTTCGATTTGGTACACGTTATAAAATGATCCGTTATCGTTACAGAGAAAACTCGGTCGTTAGCATGGAACCACTGCATCCCACCATCGGTTACGATCAAAGCTGTAAGGAGCTGTTATTAGCGCTTTAAATTCATACCTAAAACGTTATCCTTGCTTGTAAGACGTAATTTTTAAATTTTGTAGAAAGAGATTCAAACTTTGCTAGAAGAAAAAAGTAAACTTATAAGGAATATTATTCAAAGTATATTTTTTATGGAAGTTCTAAAAAAAATAGCTCAACTTTCAACTTTACCATATCTGAAAGGCGCAAAATGCAAGAATTAATGGCGGTTGTCGATTTTCAAACTGCCACAATGCGTTTATTTCTAACGTGATTCCTCATCCTGCGACAAAATCACTTTTGATAAGCCGGATAACACTATAGCTAGTATCAAAACCTTTTAATTTAGTACGTTTCCATTCTTTCTTTAAAGGTATGTTGACTATTGATGGAGGAAAGAACATAAGATTGGAAGTGGTCACATTCATCCGCAGACTAACTCGTGCGTTTTCTAAGAAACACGTTTTAACTGTCATTCGTTCAATCTTTGATTTATTTTTTAAGAATTTCTATTGGAAAAGCACGAAGATAATACACAGGCATTCCGTAACGTGATCAAAGTGCGTTCGTGATTATTGTCGTTCTTTACGTCAACAAGGAGATAATTTTCATTGATACGATTGATTATTACATTATTGTGTCTTTAGATTTATTTTCTTCTGTTGTTTCATTTTGGAGCCGATTACGAAAGTTGCGAACAGGACTTGAAAGAACCACTGAAGGGCCTTAAACTAACTGAGAACCCTGTTAGCTGAAAAGAATTTTTTTTGACTACCAAATTTTCGTTGATTTATTGATGTCGATTTTTTTTTTGTTTGAAGTTTAAAGGTTACAGTAAACAGCTTCGAATTGTGTTCATTAAGGATGTTTATTCTCGACATCTTGTGAGTCATTTGTAAATTTACTTCGCATCTGTGCATTTAATTTTATTACTTTATCTTTTGTCGTTTTTTTTATACAAGGAACGAGCTTATAAGCATGGTTTTGAGAGGTTTTCTGAAATACATGTTTCCATTATGGAGGATATTCTTTTGCTTTGTCAGAGTCGTTACCGTTCGGTCAGTGGACTATATTGTTTTAGCTTAAAAGTTATTGATGATAAATCAGTTTTTTGTTTTGTTAAAATAAGGTGCGATTATCTGCTCAAACTGTTCTTCAGTGCTGCTTTAAGGCGCTTCTTAATTCTCATCGACATTTAGTGCCACAGTTGTCTTTATTGGTGGAAAATGCTTCGAACTGTGAACATCACAAACTCAAGGTAATTTTTCATTTTCAATTTGTTGTTTTTATTCGCAGTTAATATCGATGATTGTGACATTGCCACGTAGATATTTTGTATTAGAACCTAGAACAGTACGAGAATATGCTAAAATGTTTGTTCAGATCCCCGATATCTTTTAAATTGAACACGATAAAATTTTTCATTTTTTCACTTTTAAGTTGACTGAAAAATGTCAAATTTGGTCGTTTCTACTACTTTTCTAAAAGTTTGTTTATAACATTTTACTTTATAATGCTTTTATAAACGTGGAATTTTTCTTTCTGTTGCTAATCACTTAATAAGTAATAACTGAATAATAATTGTCGATTGATTTAAGGGTTTATTACATCTCTTACTTGGAAAACAAGTTCATTACTGTCTTTTAACACAAACGGATCTACGATCTTATTCCGTGCTTTGGCCTGTCGTCATCAATACCATTTCTGACAAGCCATCAATCAACGTCTTACTGAATAACCTCGTGGATTCAGTTGAAAAACAGCTGTACACAATTACAATCGTTGAATCGGTAAAAGTTCGATTGCCATTTGCATAACTATCGAAATACTTGCCGAATGTGTCGATCGATCAAAACGCTTTTTTTTTAAACAGATGCCACAATCCACGTTAGAAACTGCACGGTCGTTATGGGTGTCCATTTCAGAAGGCATGCCTTCGAGTACACCGCCTTCAGAAGAAGAAATCTCGGTAGCCAGTAGTTGTCTGAGTGAACGAAATGAGGCTAGATTATGGTGCGTTGAAGTACTCAATTTCTAGGCGACTATTTGTTTTTTGTGATAATTAAATCCTTTCAGCCAATATCAACAATTAATTGGAGGCTTGGTGGAGCTTTTAGAAAAACCTAACCTGTGAGTTGCTAATTCATTTATTTATAAATTTTACAAATGAAGAATTATTGTATATTTTTCTCCAAGACATTGGCAGAGTTTCTTGTTCGGCATCAAGTTGTTATCTACTTTGATACGACACGACACGGCATTTCCATCCAAAGCCGTCCAGTTAATGTTACAAGTTCTACAAGACGTTTCTCCTGCGGCTCACAAGGTCGCCTCGAACGCGATTATGCTCATTCTAGAACAACTGAAGAGCAGAATTCCTCATGTAGAAGTTGATCCTCAAGATGTTGCCGGTTTGAACAATTGTAACCTTTACTATGATGCAAATACCGTTCCAGCTACAAAGGAGGAATGGGATGTTACTTTCTTTGTTGATAAACCGCACATCGGATTTTATAAATGGCCACAGTCAAGTTTTTATTGTGTGTTTTATTCCTTGAGTTTCTCGTTTGAAATAATATATTTCTTATTATTAGGCGACTGCAACTTCATGAACCTTCTGGCCGACAAGTAAACCGTTGGAAGCATCGTTCTGATATGTCGGAGGTGTGAGCTTTACTGTTTTGTTTTGTGGCGAGAATTTTGCACGCGATTGTAATCGTTATGTCCTTAGTCAGAGACGGCCATTTATGATTTCTTCTCGTCTTCGTCTAACGTGGACTCAATCGTTCAGTTTCTATCTGTCGAGGGAAACAAAGATCACGATAAATTGGACTTTAAAAGATGCCGCTTCTTCAAGGTAACTAGCTAATAGTTTCAGTTGTGTGGACTCTTTTGACAACGTTCACATACAAACTTCCTTTCGTCTCCTTTTTAAAGCACTTATTTCGTAATTATGGAGAAGAGTTTCTACCTCTTTTTAAACCGCACTTGGAACGAATGGTTGTTGCCAGAGAAAACAGCAATAAACGTTGTGCCTTAGAGATTATCTGTGGATTGGTAGTCGGCAGCAAACAGTGGTCATTTGAAATGGTAATCATTATATAATCATTAAGGCCAAAAGTTTGCATAAAATGCATATTGATGGGTAAAAACCACATTCGAGTATATTATGATATCATAAAAGTGCGGAATATGCAGAAATAATCTTTTAAATCCAAAATAAAAATGCATAAATTGTATAATCTTTGAAAATGTGCATAAAATACATATTTTCTAAAAAGAATTTCCATATTTCTTTGCATAAAAAGTTTTAGCCTTAATAATCATAGCTCTTGTACGAGTTGTAACAGCAGTCGTTTCGAATATATAATTTTTTTTTTCTTTAGCTCGCCAGACTTTGGACGTATTTGGTTCCTGTGGTGAAATTGGCAATGAGTCGAGTAAACGTCGAGATTCGAAACGATTGGCTCCGTGGCATATCGTGCATGATGGTGAATTGGTGAATGATGAATCTACGTAAGCTGTGATTTCTAATAAGACATTTACCTATTTCGTAGAGTCATCGTGACCCAAGGAGGATGAAATGGCTTATCGATATTATTACAGAAGATCTTCTGGATACAAGTCAGAGCTCATTCCATCAGGCCACGTCAGTCTAATATTAATTTACTCAAGAAAAATATATAAGGGTAGCTCAACTAACTGTTGAGGGCTAAGTGTGACCAATAGATGGCACCACCTCTAATTAGAGCTGAATTCTCTCTGTTATACAGTACCAAGATTCAATCATTATACAAAAATGGAAGAGAGATTGAAGGTTCTTTTCATACGAAGAAATAGAAAAATAATGAGAGGTTTTAGGAGTAGAAAACCTTAAAGAGAGGCTATACAATTAAAGTTCACTCACCTGCCATGTTTTTCTTTAACATAAGAGTTTGAGCTACCTGTGTATAGATTTTTAATTTTTTTGTAGAATTATTTAACAGTGTTTCTGTTTAATTTGCAATAGTCGTTTGCAAATGTTGGTTGTTGTATTGGAGAAGCAGCCTTGGAGACTTTCAGGTTTACTTTGTCAAGTGATGGATACCGTTAAACCCCATCTGGCTCATCCGTACGAGGATATACGCGAGGGGCTCAGCAGGCAATACATATATACTCCATACAGTTTTTCTTTACAGTTTTCTAAATTCGACTTTGTTTTTCTTAGGGTTTTGTATCGGCTGTTTGTATGCAGTTTTGAACTGCATCCATTTCCAAAAGAACTCCACGGACCTGTTCAAAGTGCCTTTCTTGAGGACATTCATTTAAAATTGAACACATTTCAAAATATATTCGAAGCTGTTTCTAGTAGTACTACAATAGGCAGTGACAATCAGGTTGAAAAAGGCCTTGATGATGACCCAGAGTGGAAGTCATCTGTAGCACTACTAAATACTGGTACATGACTGAAATATTTCCCCATATTTTGAATTCTTATTGTTTTGCTCTTAATTTATTGTGTTAAGTTTGCCACTGGCTAAGAAAACGTGGCTTGACTGTAGCCTTGCAGTGGACTTCTGACTTTTATCGCCTCTTGCCTATCGTGAGTTCAGTTGATGGACTGAAAGCAAATAAAAAATAACACTGCTTAATTTGTTTCACTTTATTTTGTCGATATTGCGAGCAGCTGTGTCAGGGAAGTACGTGTGACCGAGAACCAGAGTTACAAGTGAACTGCCGCACTTCTATTGCACTCATGGCTCGTGCATCTCTTTCGCCCGACACTATCTCTATTGCCGTTAATGCCATCGAAGCTGTTGAGTAACTCTGGGTACCACCAAATGGAATATCTTCAATGACATGTTAATTTATTGTTTTATAGGTGAGCAACAGCAGTTCTTGGAGATGTCGTAGGACTTCCATCGAATGGCTTCAAGTCTTAATTTTTTCTAATTTGTTTGTTGTGCTTCAACTTCACGATTGCATGGAAAAAGTACGAAACATTGTTCTCCGATTGTTACAGGACGTCCGACCAGAAGTGAGTTCATTAACTTTGTATTCCACAGAAAAATGTTACAGGAATCGGATTTGTTTTATGTTTAGGTTCAGCGAATAGCTGCTTTGGCTTTAAGTGGTTTGTTTCACAGTGAAATACTCAAATTTGACCAAACTTTATTGGTCAGTAAGCATTTAGAACGTATTTTTTGGCCATAAATGAACTGAGCTTTGAACGATTTATTTAACGTGTTTATAAAGGACATTTTTATGGATCTGAGTAAAACACCCGTCAAGAAGAATAAGGGTAATTCAATGGTAGACATGGTTGAAGGTGCCGTTCAGCTCAGGCATGCAGGCATTCTTGGCCTGTGCTCTTTTGTCGGTGCCTATCCGTACGATGTGGTCGATTGGATGCCAGAAGTATTAGTGAAGTTGGGCGACCACCTTCATGATCCGCAACCATTACAGGTAATTAAATCAGTATACCATTACTTCTATTACTTAATGCAGTTTTAAAGTGTTAAACACTCCTTAAACTCTGGTTATTCTGCGTATCAAGAGAAAAATTAATAAAAAAAAACTTGAAAGAGCATTAGAAACTAGAATGGTAACTCATTCTTAAAATAAGCTTTTTATATCATTTTGAAAAATGACCCAACTTTAAGCAGACGATAATTTATGCTATCCAAAATGTAACTATTAATATTAAATAATAACCTGAGCAGTAATCTTTAGTTGACAATTATAAATAGTATCGAACAAAAATTAAAAAACTATGATATATTTTTTTAGAGTACAGTACGTATAGCCCTTTCCAATTTTTGGAGGACCCATCGTGATACCTGGCATGAACACAAGCTCAGTTTTACGGAGGACCAATTAGCTGTTCTCACTGACTTGCTCATCTCTCCAAATTATTACGCTTGAATAACATTTCACACATTTATTCACATTTGCATGCAGGTATTTTTGTTGTATTTTATTGGTTTTTGAAGGGAAATTATAAAACTCGTTCTGGTTTTGGTAATTCTTTATTATTTTTTTTATAATGTGTAAAACAAACATAAAACTTGAAATAGTTAAACAAATCTCGTTGCAATGGCAACGATCTTTGCAAAGTCTCCTTTGAGAGCCTTGCCACGGAGTATGGCCGGAAGTGGAGCGTGGATTCTTGTTCCCAGAGGTGAGCCAGTGTCGTCAATTAGCACCAGATTGTTGGTATCGAACCTCGGCACCATATGTTTCTGTATCTGTTTAACCCCAACTATGTAACCTCTTTTTTTCTGTCCTTTTATGGCTACCATAACTTTATCACCAATCGTTCCATGTCCAGTCTTGTTGTAGACGTGGATGCATTTCGGCGGTTTTCCTTCTAACATGGCCTGCTTGCCAAGTGCACTGTTGTCAACCACACGAAGTCTTGCCATTTTCTGTATACATTTATTCGTTACAGTTGTCCTACAATTAACAACGACAGTTTGTTAAGTGAACTCCGCTTTTGAAAGATTGTTCCGATAAGAATTATCTTAATTAGAAATTCTTAAACGCGTTGAGGGCGTGATGCCAAGACATTTGCTAGTATGTCAGTTTGTTAGTTAGCTAGAGAAAAGTGTCAATTGTAACTTTAGTGGGAACGCACGTAAGAAAGTCATAATTGTGTCGGGGTTTACGCCCCAAGGGAGTAACTTTTTTACCCGTAACGTATGGCCATTTTGACCATAATCAGCCCACTTAGAGATCAAGCATAATATTCTAATAAAAATAATTTCGTCATTTTTTTAAATTATAAATTAGATGGTTATTCTTTCAATTTGGAGCTACTAGCCTCCAAGCTAAGGCTGTGTAGTTGCAATATACCGGCACGTTTTGCTGAAGTCACAAACACTGTGCAATTTTCTGTACAAAGACTAAGCGGCTCGGCTGCTAATCAAAGGAATTTCCACCAATTAATATTTCAAAAGGAGCTAAATGCAACTAGTACACCTCCATGGCTAACTAGTTACAATGACACTTAAATCAATTCAAGTAACACTAATTTATATCACGCAGAAATTCTATTCGTAAAGTATCGTACTTACTGCAGATTCCTTGCATCTGGTGTCCTTAGAAAAACGTTTGTTTGTCGACACACCTGTAAATTGTAACATTGTTTCTCATCATCCGTTGTGTTACTAGTTTCACAACATAATATATTTTAAAAATTTAGAAGAAAAAAATGCTTACATTTCCCACTGATATCAAACGTTTCATTGAAATATTCATTGAAGAACAACAAACGATGGGCGCCGCCATTATTATTATGAAGTATCGATAATTCGATTTATAAATGATCGATTCATTTTCAACAATTGATTTTATCGTATCCACTGATTTTGACGACCGGCAACTTCTAATTGGCTGGTTATGTAGTCTGACGTTGAAAAGGGCGGAGCATGTGACGTCAGACTACATAATCCGTGTAGTGTTAGGACAGGCATCTGTAGACAGCTTCAGAATTTCTTTGGCTTCGCTCTTTTATGAGCGTCAGACCAAATATCAACCAATTAGAAATAAAAAGGGTGGGGCATGTGCCATCAGACTCAGAAACAAACCAATTAGAAATTGATAACGCTCATAAAAGGGGCGGAGCCAAAGAAATTCTGAAGCTGTCTACAGATGCCTGTACTCATGTTGTTGTTTTTTGTTATTTTACAGCGGAAGTTGAAATCCGCGCGGGGAAAATTGTACATTTTTGAAGATTTTCTTATATTTCTGCCAAGAAATGAATATACCGAATGATAAGTTTTTTGTGACTTGTGGCCGCGGGTTAGAATCATTCGCTCTCAGAGAACTTTCTTCTTGTCCGACCGTATTTAACCACGAGATGACCGACGGTAAAATCTATTTCGAAGTCAAATCTGATGATATTTCTCTTGATGTCACTTTCGAACGTCTTTTGCAGCTGAAAACTGTCGAGAGACTTTTCTTGTGTGTCTTTCTATCAAAATATCGACAAGAAGAATCGTCTTCAAAATGTAAATTTTCACCACTTCGTGATGTGGTTCACAAATGCGTGGAGCACGTCGAAGGAGAACAGTTTCGTCGCTCGGTTCGAGTATTATCGAGTTGCAAGCAACCAAAAAACTCGATTGTCGGTACGTTTCGAGTGTCTAGCAAATGTGCCGGACGAGCAGCAAAACGATATACTCCTCAGGTGATATTATTGCATCTTATGTGACGTTTTAACGTGATTTTTAAATGTAAACGCCTCGCGAACTCTTAAATATTCTGTCTTTCAGGTGCGGAAATGACGAGAAACTCGAATGTGATTTAGGAAACTAGAAGGGTTGCTCAATTTTCATGTTGATATCTTTTAAAATAAGCTTTTTATGCAAGTTTTAAAATGACCTAACTTTAAGCAGACGTTATTTTTTTTATTTTTTTGGTTATAAAAAGATTATTTTGAAAGATATCAACCCCTTTCTAGTTTCTAAAACACTTTAGTTTTTTTAATTTTGCTCTTACGAAAGACATAATAGTAAGTGTTTGAAAATCAGCTGTTTGTAAACCACCTTAATTGCATGAGTTAATTCTTTATTTCGTTCTTTTCCAAACAGAAATTATCAATATTAATTGGTGCCGCGATAAAACGGAACACAGATTGGACGACCAAACTTCGAAATCCAGACATTGAGGTTTGGTACGTGGACACACTGTAGTTCCAATCATTATTAATACAATTCGATCGTTTTCTTCATTTTAGGTGTATGTTCATCTGAATGACGATTATCTTGTTGTTGGGTTTCCACTTGTTCAATTGCCTCTTTCGAAAAGGTCCTATCTAAAGGTTATTGCCCTTAGGTCGACTGTATGCTGGGCAATGGCATCACTTGCAAATATCAAAGTAGAACATTTCTTTTTCTTCACTTTTACGTGTTGCTCTAATATTATACTTTTGTTTGTTTCTTAGTTCGGAGACAGAGTTCTCGATCCGATGTGTGGTGCCGGAACGATTCTTGTCGAGACTGTCAAGTCGTGGCCTTTGGTTTGCTTTGCCTTAAATTCATTTTTTCTAGGGTTTCAAATATTGCGTGAAACATGCATTGTGTCTTATTTATAGATCGGCGGTGCCGTTGGCGTTGACATTGATCGTGATCAACTAAGTATCTCGTTAGAGAACGTGGTACATGGTGGCGTTCAACCTATGGTCTCGTTGGTTCAAGGAAGTGTACAAAGTAATTCATTGTTGCGACGCGATCATAGTTAATTTTTATGGATTTAACAGTAAATCTGTGTTGATTCTTGCAAAAGGTTTGCCGTTTGCCGATCATATGTTTGACGTAATTCTTTGCGATTTTCCTTTTGGACTCAAACATGGAACGAAGAAAGAAGCAGTCGAACTTTTACCAAAAGCAGTTGAAGAAATCGACAGGTGTCACATACATGCAACACAACCTGTGTCTGTGAAATAATTACAATTTAAGTTACTGTTTTAATTTTAAGGGTGTGTAGAATTGGCGGTCACATCGTGTTTCTTGTCAGTCCAAATTTGGCTGTGTGCCTTCAAGAGACGGTGTCATCTCGGCGTTCATCTGGCCGATCAAAGGAACCTTCACTCGCACTTCCTCGTTCTCTTTGCCTAAACTCCGAATTCTCCGCTCAATCTCATTTCTCTCGTGTGGACAAAGTCGCCACTTGTTTGTGGAAGAGGTTGTCAAAATACAATCTGAATCTTGGCGAATTAGAAGCATGTATTGTCGCTTACGTGAAGAAATTTTAGATTAGACTTTTAAACACAATTTCACTTAGTTTTCAGATTTTAAAAACAATAAAGCAAACGTGATTAAGTTAATTATTATTCAGATGATATTCAAATACAATGGTGATATATACTTAATTACTTTAGTTGCAACTAATTATAATTACGTCATTAAACAGGTTGAAGATTATACAAAGTATTACAAATGTTTGTAATACGTATATATTTTTTATTGAAATGTGAGATCTTCATTGGATTAACTTTAAGAAGTTGATTAAAAAATAATTATGCTACTGAACACATTATTAAAAAGGTAATGCTCTGGTCAAGTGTACGCAGTTTACCGTTATTACATTAGTGACATAAAATAGCCTTGATTGAATTAGTTTAGTATGATCTTGCCATTAAATTATGTAGTAAGCCGAGATCGGTTGTCTACGTATATACCTGCCGCATTGTGAAAAGAAGCATATGACGTCAGAGGGGTTGCCATAAAATTTAGGATTGTGTTATTTAGTCTGCTACGAAAACAATGATATCAACTGTTCAAGCAAAAGGGTTCCTGTATTCATTTGTTATTACCCCCGTTTTATTAAGACAAAATGACTTGCCGGAATTTTTAATTTATCCCTCTGACGTTACAAGTTTCTTTTTACGATCAGGCAGGTATAAATAGTATGTGGATGGGTTCGTTCTTTTGAAACACCTTGTATATATATACAGGCATCTGTAGACAGCTTCAGAATTTCTTTAGCTCTGCCCTTTTATGAGCGTCGTCAATTTCTAATTGGTTTGTAACTGAGTCTGATGTCACATGCCCCGCCCTTTTTTTTTATTTATAATTGGTTGATATTTGGTCTGACGCTAATAAAAGAGCAGAACCAAAGAAATTCTGAAGCTGTCTACAGATGCCTGTTGTATATATATTTGTTTTTTAATGACGTCATAGTTACGCAAACATTTGATGACGTCTTCTGAAATTTGTGTCGTCTGTCATATGTTTTCTGTGCACTGATGAATTTATTATTTCAACTTGCTAACATGCCATATGACTGACATTCCCAGGTCTATTGAATTTAGGCTCCGGTCTGAATTGTAGAGAATTTGCTGTTCTTATTGTGTTCGATATACACACTAAAGAATTGGTAGGTAAACTACATACACAAGTAAATAAACTGTTTGTCATTGAAGGGAAAGGAAAGGACGAATTGTGTACATGTACGTTTCGCTAATGTGAAAGTTAAAACCCCTTTTCTCCGTATGATGATGATGAATTAATCGACACAAGTTCCTCCTTTCTATCGTTTCTCTTATTTAATTGCACGTCTCAGATTGTAGACTAGACGTATGAGTCATGATTTAGTTTGCAGTTTGTTAGTTTTATTTGTTGGCTATAATTGATAATCAAATAAAACTTTTAAGTAGCAATGAAAAAGTTAAAATCAAAGTTTACAAAGTTTGGAGGTGTCGTTAATACCGAACATAATTTGTTTAATGTTTTTTCTTCTACGGTCCGTAATGATAGATCGATGGCTGCTACATCAGAAGGAGATTTGGAAGCCTATTGGTATAAGTCTAAAATCAGTGAAATGAAATTCAACTTCAACGATTTGGACGTGGTTCGATATGAAACTCGCTTCTCGATTGCTGACCCACCTCTCGATTGTTTCTTGATTATTCTAACGTTTGCTTTTTGTGTTTGTATTTTAGAATACGATTACCGGCTGCAATGGGGAGGACTCCATTCTTCAGAAGCTTGAGGAGCCGGACAGACTTCAGTCAGCTCGATATCGATCATCTACTTCCTCCTCTTGTTCGAGCATCGGATCGGATCATCCGCAGTGGGTTGTACCCAAGATCACTGGGAATTCCATGTTCTACGACGACACCGGTGAACTTAATCGAGCTTTGTTGAGCCATAAATGATCTGTTTGATAGAATTTATGTTTATTTGTTGTTGTTTTTAGAGGCAACCGATAAACAGTTGTCTATGACGGAAGCTGCAAAGCTCGAAAGCGAAGTTATTTCTTTAAGGAGAGCTTTGGAGGTAATTATCTCGTTGAAAAGGTAATTTACACAGATTACATTTTTGTTTTGTTTTGTTCGGTTTTTTTTTTGTTAGGACGCCACGAAGGATCGTTGGACAGTTCTACCGCCGAAACAAATGATTCGGAGGATAATAATTGGCAAGGTTAAGGATATTAAACTGAAATGTTTTAAAAGATTGTATAGAATTTTCCGTTTTTATGTCAATGGCATGTTTTGTTTTGTTTAGCCATACAACTTTGGAGATTACAAATCGAAAGAGTTGAAGTTGAAATTGTTGGACTTTGCTGTGGAGTCGAACGATGGAAATGCAATCATGGCCGTGCGTGTTTCCATATTTTTTCGTACCCTTTTTGTTCGATATTGTTATTAGTTGTTTATTTTTATACTTGTAGGTAGTTTTATTTCTTAAGGACACATTGAAACAAACGTTATTTTATCAAGAATTGATCAAGAGACCGGAAGCGGTTGAACATTACATGATTTATCTAAAGAGTCAGCAGGAATTTGCAGAACTTTCAGATTTACTCAGGTTTTTGTTCTCATGGATGATCTCTTATACAATTCTATTCATTTCAATATTTTGGGCATTTTTTGCCGTTTCTAGTTTGCTGGATCGAGGCGAAGAAGCAGCCGTGAGTCTATTCATTAATGTATTATAAAAAGTATCACGTAGCATAATTGATCTTTTTGTCATTTGTTTCAGTTACTTAACTACAAATTATCTTTACGTTCACGTTCGCTTTCCATGCGCATTTCAAGCCTTAAAAATTGTATCACAAATCACTTCCTTAGAGATCCGTCATGCTCTCTTGTTGAAGAACAAGTATTATTATTGGAATTACAACGCCCTCTACAGGTTGCAGCATGTTTTACGTTCTCTCGAACGTCTCTTGTCTGTCGTGTAACGTTGTGTTTTATTTTCAGGTGGAAAACTTGCGCAAGAATCGAGATGGAAGTTCTTCTCCGACAGACACGATTCCTCGCATTCCAACAATGCTCAATGTCTCCCTTCTCGAAACTCTGCACTATTGTTGCCTCTATCATTACGATGCACCCGAGGTTATCCTTAATATGGTTTAACTAATTAATAAACGAGCCATTTAATGAATTTGCCCTTTTTAAAGTCAATCACGTCCAGTCCTGGAGCCTTAAGAAAACGTTTTCATCTTACTGATAAACAGTTCATTTGGACTGCAATGACGGCAAGAGCACAGCTTAAATGTTGGCACGATTTGGACAGTTTAGTGTTAACCAAAGTGAGACACTTTCTTGCAAAATGGCATTTATTGGCGTTTTCTAAAACATTGCTTGAAGACAAACCATAGCTTAAAAAGTTCTTTGTATTTTAACGTCGTGTTGAAAACGATTTTGTTCACTATTTTAAGAGCTGGTTACCAAACACCAAAAAATTTGTTATCGATCCGGAGAAAGTTTTGGAAGTGTTGCAAAAAAATTCGGCAGAACCGAGCGTACGATTTTGTGTTTTCTCTAACGATTCTTCTTTTAACGAGATACTGTTTTCTTTAGATATTGAATAATTACGCTAAATTGATTGAGAATGTGGATCTTAAGTTAGAAGTTGCTATGAAATTCAAGTGTCACGAAGTTGTCATAAATGTGAGTGAAATGGAGCTTTACCAAAACACGTGGAAAGCATTCGACAAATTTTTTTTTTCAAACTTCTAGCTTTTTAGAGCTTTTTTTCTGAAAAGGTGCAATTTTAGCAGTTTCTATTTTAGAATTTATTTCAAAATGTAATTTGTTGAGCTCTAGTTAGGTCTTAACATGAAATGGAAGGAATTGGAATATTTTTCGTGTTAAAAGGAAGTTATTTTTATAATAATCTAAAAATATATTTCGTGTTAAATGGTTTCCACTGTAATAATTATTTGATTGCACTTACAATTTCGGTAAACTATTTCAGGCTTTTGTTCAACTACGAGATCGTCAGCGTTTAATTGCATACGGACCTAAGATTTTACCACATTCCAAGGAGCATTTCTATTACAGAGATGCACTAAACAATTCGGTACATTTGAATTTATTTTTATGTTTTTTAAAATTACATTTTTTATTAATTAAAACTAAACATTTTTTTCTTGTTTTTCTTAGACCGTAAAATGGAAAAATTGAATAAAAATTTTGTTTTTGAATTAGTTAAATTTTGTTTTAAAACAATTCAGTTTTTTTTTTAAAAAAATATGAACAATAAGAGTTTAAAAATGTGTCTTCGTCAGTTGTTGAGTAGCAGTTCGGCTTCGCCGTAATCAATCTTGAACGTTTCCATTACGATCTTGACTAGCGTTTCTGGCAGAAGCACTCTTAGATTATAATCGAGGAACTGCAGGAAAAAAAATATTTTCTATTTCGTTTTATAAAGAAAAAGTGACTCGTGTAACGTCTACTTTTATTTGAGGCTCTCCCATCATATGTTTGAGAAGATCGATGAGAAAGTCTATCTGTTCCGATCGAAAGGAAGCCAAAGGAACCTGATGATCAAGATTAGAACGCGCCTTTCCGCCTTTCTTGAAGTCTTCATGACGAATACAAGGAACTTTTCCATTATAGATGCCTCGTAAGTATTCTCTTGTACCATCGAAGATCTTCTTCAACTGATCGAGAGATAGTTCACTGCAAATAAAAATTAAATCACATTTTCTTTTAGTGTTTTCACATTTCTGCTTTTAAAATTAACGATTGTTTATACTTCAGACGTGTGTTCGTTGCAATCTCTCTGTTTTCGTGAGTTACTGTACCACTGACCGTTTTTTTAACAGTAAGTTTCTTCCTTTTGTTGTTCATTTCTCTTGTCTCAACAGCTGCCACTTCGTTCTTTCTCGGTGAATGTTCAATCTGATCGGTCTCGATTTGTGTTTTGCTCGAAGGTAAGTCTTGCACAGCCTTGTCTTCTGTGGTATTTTCACGGATGGCGGCCACCATTTTGACGGGAAGAATGGGATAACGAGTGAAGTTGCTCTCATCGGAGTTCCCATTTGCTTTATTTATCATAAACGACGAAAAGAAATAGCCAAAACCTGTTAACGTACATTTTATCACCGCTGTCTTCCGTACCTCTCTTAGTTTGTTGTTGAGGTTTCCACTTTAATACGTTTGGAAGTTTTGTTTCTCCATTCTTCTGTTGGATGTGATGATAGGAGATAACCACCTTCTGTCCTGTTAATGTTACAGTTGTTACAAATGAAAATAACAGTGGAAACTGAGAATATTCTTTCATGTTAAACGAAATTCGCATTAAAAGAAAATAATTTTATGCTATTATTAGAGACGGGACCTAAAATATATATTGTGTTATCCGTCTTTGCGTTAAACGGTTTTCTCTCTAATCATACTGTATACCGACCAAAGATTGTCTCCGGATTGCTGCATCGAGGCGTCTGTTTGTCTTGTTGACCGTTTCCTTGAATTCGAGTATTCAGCGCATTATCCACAGCAGACCTCATAAGTCTTAGGACCTCCTTATAATTACAATACGAAAATCATTATATTAAATCGGTTTTTAACAAGGTGCAGAAAGAACTACAAGAATATTTTTATATTAAAAACAAAACTAGAAGGTGAAAAAAAAAATTTTCATGATTTATATAAAACTAAACTTTTTATTGGCAGTTTTTAATTTTAGTCTATAAAGTTTTTTTTAGCTGTTCTAGTTTCTAAGACACTTTCAATTTTTATTTTGTGTTGCTCTTCTGAAACACAAAATAACCTAGAATACGAAAATTATCTGTTCATAAAACATCGTAATTGACATAAAAACAAACTTTTGAAATTCTTTTGTAACTTGTTTCAAAAGTATTCTCGTAATTTTTCTGCAACATTATGTCAATTATATGACAACTTTTTCATGAGTCTCTTTGAACCATTCTTTCCCCTTTGAAGATCCTTGGTTACATCTGGGCAATAAACGACATTCTAACGGGATAACTGCATTTTTATCAGGAACCTGAAATCATAAAAACATTTTTTAAAAGTTAATTTCGTTCACCGTTGAATTGAAAGTAAGACAAACAAACATTACGTAAACAAATTTAGTAAAACGAATAATATTTTCTTTCGACATCGTAGATTGAATTCGATTATTAATTTTAGAACATTTTCCATTAATTTCATCTAGAATAATTAAAAATTTATACTTTCAGCACAGAATAAGGAGAAGAAGTTCTCTTTATTCTGTGCTTTCAGGACACCTTCTACAGCTCTTTGGTACAATATTACAAAAACATACATTTACCCGCCAATATTAAATCGATACAGTCAGATATTTAATCGATATTAGTTTCGATGATGATGCAATAACCTGACCATTCTATCCACGACACGAGAAAATTACAACACATTTGTGAAACCAGATTTGGTTGTACAAATATGTCGCATTTTCTGTTGGCCGGCATTTAATCTTACGCCATATTAGTACACCACTCATTTATAACTCATTGCACTTAAGATGCTTGAAAACGTAACATGTAACAATTGGCTGATGACATTTTATACGTTAGCGATCGCAATAGCGGTCAAGCCCTGTTATATTTTTGCGCGTTTACGATTTTCGTCGTTTTTTAACGCGAAATTCTTCGTTATTGTGATGGACAAGTTGAAATCGTTCGCGCGGAGGTACGTGGTAATACTGGTTACTATCCCCTTAATGGTTGCTATTCATGTTTCTTGGAGTAAATTACAGGAGAATGAGATTTTTGTGAAACCCGAAGAGAGACAAACCTTCATTTTAAAGCGTGGTTTCGACAGATTTATCGCAAATTCGTCTTATTTGTCCGGCTTCAAGAATAAAGAACAGGCGCCGAAAGAAAAATAACTGACTTAACTACGATGTAGTATAAATACCTTAGAATATATCACCTTCCACAGTAAATAAACTGCCTTCAAGTAAATGAGTAGCGCCTTAAACGTTTGACCAGACGAGTGATGGTCTAAACCAACCAATAAAAAACCCCCTAGTGTTTGTATAAAACGCATTTATTCAATATTTACAGTGACAATCGTTTATTGAAATAGCTTGGATATGCTGGTGTTGTAATCTTTTAGTATATTTGCACATTCAGACTTGATTTCAAAGATTCTCGTGTTGAAATTGGTGGACCCATGTAAAGATGGTCGTTTCGTTTCTTCTGTCTGGACGTTATTTCCTGCTGCTGTTGATGATGCTTCTTCAATCATTTTCGTCTCAATCATCGACAGTTCCGTTGTCAACTCCATCAGTCGGATTACAATTTCTCCAGGTGACTGTGATGTAAGAACTTTTGCACACTCTTTTGATTCTTCTTCTTGATGCAATCGTTCTGTGACTGCCCTAAGAAAAGTATGTGAATAAACGAAAGAAATGTAATAAATATATAAAAATTCAAGTTATGTGTTATTTGTGTACGTTATGGTTCCTCTCAGTTTAGCTGCTTCTTCTAGGATTTGGAACCCTTCAATGTAACCCAGGTTAAATCCTTCTTGTGAGCTAGTTTCTTCACCAGCAGAAATTCCTTCTCGGTAACCTTCCTATTTACATAAAATATATTAGAGAAATTTTTTTATGAGAATTTTGCTAGATGGTGTCTAAATAGGAACTCACTTTCATACGATCTGACTTCAGCTTATTCCATTCAAGCTGTTCTATAGAAGAATGACTTTCTTCACCCCTGTACGAATTTCTATTGCTATTCATCTGAAATAGGCAATAAACAAAAATATTTTAAATATTATTGTTTATTAACACGATATAGTAATTATTATTATTACTAAATAGTAAATAATTTTGTTATGTTCTGTCGATTTGTAACCACAGTATAAGTTCCGTTCTGTAACTTTGCCCCAATCTTATAGCAAGTTGTGCAACTGCGTTAGTTTCCCTTCTATGTTAAACGATGGCGCTGCATTTGCCGTCGGTAAACGGTTCACTGGTTATTACTGTAGAACCGGTCAAAGTCTTCTATTCGCTTATTTTGTTGTATATCGATTGATCCAGCGTTGTGCCGTTTTCTTGATATATTTCTATGAACGTGACGTCATTGTTTTGCATAAGCGGATGAGTAACAGAATAGGTAGCTTAGACGCTGAGAGTACAGTACATAGGGGATATTGAGGACTATGAGTCGGTTAATTTGTAAATTCTGTTATTCATCGAAATACACAGCGGTGTGACGTAACGTTCATGTGGCTATATTAATGTGACGTCACGTTGCTGGCTAATTCGATGAATGTGCTGATTAGTATTGCTATAATAGTGGCAATACACGATACGTCTGGAATTTTTTTTTGATATTTTTCTAGTTTGATTTTTCTTTTCGGCAATTTTCAGTCGGTGAAGAAGATGGTATTTACATGTATAACTTGTCATGTGGCATTTAAAGACGCTGAAAATCAGCGTAATCATTACAAAACCGACTGGCATCGGTATAACTTAAAGAGAAAAGTTGCCGAATTGCCACCCGTCGACTACGAAAACTTTCAGGCACGTGTTTTGGCTCAACGTGCTCAGGTGGCCGCCAATGAGGCCTCAACTGGACGCTACTGTCGATTCTGTCGTAAGTCTTTCGCCTCACAGAATGCTTTTGTCGACCATCAAAGAGCGAAGAAGCATTTGGACGCAGTACGAAATTACAAACAACCGGATGAAACGATTCAAGAGAAGAAGAATACAAAGAACATGTTTGAAGAATCCGAAGATGGTAATTATGTTGTTAGAATTCGGAAAATCCGCAATTGTCGGTTTTCTTTGTTTTGTTTTTTCTACTAAGTGCAACAAGAAACTGCAGATTGCTTACTATTTTATGCAATTTTTGTGTATTAGGGATATCTGTGCCGTTGACAACTTCTGGATCGTCCGGAGTAGAGATGGCCAAGAAGCAACTGGGTTCAGATGAAGATTGGAGTGACATGGACGATGATAATGATGAAGACGAATTAGACGGAGATCCATTAGCCATAGAGGAATGCCTCTTCTGTTCTCATTTCAGTGAGAGTTTAGAGGAAAGTGTTCGCCACATGACGGACGCTCACAGCTTCTTTATTCCGGATGCGGACTTCTTAACCGACCTAGAAGGTCTCTTGTCATATCTTGCGGAGAAAGTGGGCATCGGGCATATGTGCCTCTGGTGCAACGAACGAGGAAAGTCTTTCGATTCGGCCAAATCGGTCCAACGGCACATGTTGGACAAGGGTCACTGTAAAATATTACACGAGGGAGAGACCATAATAGAGTTTGCGGACTATTACGACTATTCTAGTAGCTATCCAGAAGGAGCGGAAGGTGGAAAGGAGGAGGAGGTTGACGTTGGTGTTCTTGATGATGGAGGGTATCAACTGGTATTGCCATCCGGAACGACAATCGGTCACCGCTCTCTAATGAGATATTACAGGTTTCACTGAATTGCTTGATTTGTCACTTTTAAGTACCGACAATATTTATAAATTTTCTTCTCTTTTTGTAATGCAGACAGAGTCTTCCTCCTGAGAGACCTAAAGTGGGAAACAAAACCCTTCAGGCCGTTGTTTCTCACTATAGGGCACTGGGTTGGACCGGAACTACGGGCGATGCTGCTATTAGAAAGGCTCGAGATCTCCGTTTCGCCAATCTTCGTCGCAGCAAGTATTACCTAAGGCAGGGAGTGAGAAATAACAAATTGCAGAAACATTTCAGAGCTCAGATCCTCATGTGAAAGAAAACTATAAAGATTCTTATGTGAATTATTGTTTGTAACCACTATTTGTTTGATTATAAGTTTTATAAAATAAGAAACTGCAGACGTTAATGAACGCAATTAATGTTATTTGAGACTTAATTTCTTGATAAACCATTTTTAGGTGATCTATATCAAGGTAAATTATACAGTTGTAGCGTAACTAAAGGTGGGTTTTCATGTTCGCTTTAAGCTTCCAAATTTGGGCTATGAATTGTGTGTGTATAAAACACACCTGAAAAGGATGTTGTCATTGAGGTTGAACTTAACATTTAGTTCTTTAAGGAATGAGGGGAGGTCACCAAGAAGCAGATGTCATAAAATTAAAATTTGATAAAACTTATAATGTACTAGTTTCGCTCTAATGAAACTAATGATATTTTGTTTCTTTACGTAACGGTGGTTCGTAAAACAAATACTGAGCAAGGTATAAATGAATGGAAACGCACGAAAACTTTCAGCATGATTTTTTTTATTAACGCAATTACAATCGAGATTTCGTAAATACAGAGTAACTTTTGTTAAAGGATGGAATGTGTTAACTACCTATTTGTCCATTGTGAAATTATTGGTAAAACCCTTTTTAGACTCGAAGAAAAACAATACTTTTAATAATAAAGTAACTAAAGTTGCTAATTATAATAAATAACCAATTTAGCAAACGTTTCCTTTCAGATAAAACTTGTTTGAGCCGATTGTTTTAAGTCTGATAACAAGAGGATCAATCAGAAGATATTATTTTTTATGATCGATATCCTTTATATTTTGGAATCAGTTGTAGAACCTCAGCGTGAATGGCTTCTTCCTGAATTGCAGACAAAGATGAAAAAAAAAGGTTTCAGGAATGTTAAATTACTAAATAAAGATTGCAGAAGTTTACTTCGGTGGACGTGCATTCGATGCTGGCTGCTCTGTCCAACCAATCGATTGCTCCCGAGTAATTTCTCTCACCAATCAGACACTGTTTCATACAAATGAGAAAAAGAAAAGAGCAGTTAATCGTGTAAATTCTTAAGATAATGCCCAACTATAACCCAACCTTGGCTATATACAGCATATTCTCCTTCCATTCTCCAGGTTTGAGTTTTTCTACTTCGAGGAATTGCATTCTTGCCTCTTCAAACGTCGAGGAAGGTGGCTTGGCGAACAGAGTCGAAGCAACTTTCCTCTCGACCCACGAAAGCATCGACACCTGATTGAGAAAACATAAAAAGATATTAACTGTCGAGAGAGCAACGACCGATTGAGGTTTTAACCTCGTAGCACCAACGTCCTTTCATAAAGTAAAGCATCGAATCTTCCGGTCGTAGTTTAATGGCCACATCGAGGTGTTCTTTGAATAAGTAGCCGTTTTTAATCTTTTCTTGAATACCTAGAAAGTCTGTCGATCTTCCTAACATCACAGCGTACCTACAAATAAGATCGAGATGGTCGTGTCCTTTCTATGGAATCTTCGTTCCATTTTCTTACCACTTATGAAGTTGAGCGTGGTTGTCCTCCACGGCCAGTCCGAGATTCGAGTACTTGATACCTGAAGGTGAGTATAACAATTGAGTACAACAACACATAATATCCAGACTGATTATAATGTTTATACCATCAAATATAAGAGATTTCTGACGTTCGACATCACCTTCTCGACCTGCCTGAAGACTACAGACGTAACAGGCTCTGACTAGCCTCCAAATGAACTCTGGATCGTTGACATTCTATCGATAATGTAAAACGATCACTTAACTAGCGCCATTTTGTGTTGATTGCTACCGATACTTACGTCTTCCTTACGACCAAAGAGTTTATCGTAAGCCATCTGTTGCTCTGCATCGTCACCGCTAAGCAATCGATCAATTTCTTCGAAAAAATGATCCATATCCGATTCGGATGACGGTAATACAAGAGGTGGCACGTTGGCGTCGAGTGTGGCCCATTCCAGACTGACATCACTACAAATAATGTAAGAAGCTATTAATACTGTTACTACATATTACATTGAATGCGTCGAACCCTTCTCCTCCTTCCTCGGATACATCGAAATATTCCTCGTTTTCGTCTCCGCTCGTACTTGGAAACACTTGAGAATCATTGAGGCCATTTGAGATTCGTCTGTTGTCGGTGCCGTTTGTCTTCGCTGGACTCGATGTCACTGACGGAAACTTCTTAAAAGCTGATTTTGTAGATGACGACGACGATTGTGGAGCTGCCGCTTTTAACTCGTTGATATCTTTTCTTAAACTCTCGATGGTTCTTGTCAAATGAGACAGTTCTCTTGTCATACCTCGGTTCACCTTAAAGTATATGTAGAGACCACTAACGCCGATCACAACTCCTGCACCAAGAACGGCTGCCAAACTCAGACGATCTCGTAACAACGACTCCATCCTTGGACCGGACCGGCTACAAACGAGAAATAGAAATGTTACCAACAAAAAACTAGATGGTGCCACTTTCTTAGAGGCATCTGTAGACAGCGTCAGAATTTCTTTGGTTCCGCCCTTTTATGAGCGTCAGACCAAATATCAACCAATTAGAAATAAAAAGGGCGGAGCATGTGACATCACACCCAGTAACAAACCAATTAGAAATTGATGACGCTTATAAAAGGGCGGAACCAAAAAAATCCTGAAGCAGTCTACAGATGCCTGTCACTTTCTTCACCAACTACACTTTCTGTTATTCATCAATTTATCTATCGATTTCACGTTACGTTTATAAAAATGCATGTAATAACGTCACAATGCTGAATATTACGTTGATTAACGGAATGTGCGGTTAGACACATGTACATGACGGTGGCTCAACTTTATTTTAGAGACAAACGTTGTAGATCAGTGAGCTTTAAGTATTAAAGCGTCTCTTGAAGGTTTCTTTCATTTTTCATAGCTCCTTTTAACTTTCTAAAGAAAAAATTGAATCTGTTTTATAATCCTATACATTGTTGGACAATATTTGTGTAATTATGTCATCATGACGTAACTGAAAATAAATTTAGCTCTAAGTCACAGTTGCGCTACCTGTTGGTTAAACGCAGCTTTGAAGCAGACTGTTCTTCTGGCAGAGTTTTTAGTCTAGCTACCTCTATATATGTAGCTGGTTGAATACCATGTATTTAAATTTCGATCAAAAAAGGGTAGTTAGAGGCTAGATTTTCTTAGTTGGCGACCATCATGGACCATATCACCATGTGTACATTAGCTATAGCCTCTATACATGCTTGTGAAACAAAAAAAGATTCCTTGCCATAGAATCCGATAGAAGACCCTGAGAAGCAAGAAAAGGAAGTTAGACGTCGGGGACAGGGAGGAGTCATGGCTGACACTCTGTTATTTGTTTTCGGGCTTTTTGACGCCGGTGCTTTGTTATTTCTCACAGTTTATTTTGTATCCTTTAAATTAAGTTGCTTTTTATCGTTGTTTAATGCTGTATACATTGAAAATGTATAAAAGATTTTTGAATTATAAGTTATTCTTGGTTCTGATGTCGTCGAGTCTAATGTCCACATTGCCGTCTTATTTTTTATTTTCCTTTACTGCGTTTTTTTGTTGTTATTTCGTTTCTATGCTAAAGGTCATAACCCTTTCGGACTTAGAATGTGATTATCTTAATGCCCAACAATGCTGCTCCAAGTTGAATTCGGTTTGTGACTCGTAATATGGTTACAACAATAATAAATAACGAAGAATTGTCATATTAATTGAATAATAATTTTGTGTTTCTTTCAGTTTGTTTTACCTGAACTAGTCGCCCATTGCATTTACAATTTGTTACTTCTCATCTTTGGTTTTCACTGGGTCCTTTTCTTACTAAATGCGCCGATGGCTGCCTGGCAGATATACAAGCTAGTATCTGTTTTTTTTTTTGGTATTCTTTCGAGTAAGAGTCGCTTAGACTTTATGCAGGAGATTGTACAGGTTTTTTGCGGCTTCGTGCAGCGTATTTAACAACTCCAAAGCCTTAGCTTGGAGGCTAGTGGCTTCTAATCGATAGAATGGACTTATTTAAAATGATACGTTTAATCGTTTTTGCTTCTGATATGATAGGTTTATGACGATTCCTTCTGGTAACGTTGGCGTTTACGATCCAACTGAGATTCACAACCGAGGGATGCTCAAGAGTCACATGAAAGAGTCTATGATCAAATTGGGATATTATCTCGTCTTTTTCTTTATTTATTTATACTGGTGAATATATTTTATCATCGTTATCAGTTTTATGACAGTTAATTATCAGGTTATGGCTCATAAGGCCATCAAATTTATACGTTATGCATTTTTATCATTTTTAAGCATATACGAAAATAACCCCAAAATATGCAAGAAAATTATTTTATATGCAAAGAAATTAGCTAAATTAGGTGTTTTGGGAACTAGAAAAGTAAGGTTAGGTTTCAAGAATTCAATCTGAGAATTTTCTGATTCATTTACTAGTTTCTAAAACACTTTCAATATATTCTTAAAGATGATTCTAAACCACAAGAGTAACTATATTTCTAATGTTTTCTAATTGTTTTCTTTCATATCCATATTATTTCTGTTGAATAGCATGATTGTTTCGCTTCTGACAAAAGATCCGAATGTCGTTACGGGCGCCTATGGAGATGACACCGAGTTTTGAACAACATAAACCAGAAACTTGAGAGACGAGTAACATAAACTGGTTTCATGAGTGGCATCCTGTTGTGACTGACACAATCGCCAATCGGTTTCTCATTATTTTTAAAAACGAAAAAATCGTACAACATAAACTTTTTATTGTTTCATTTTCTATTCAAAGTTTCAGTTTCTTAACATTTCAATTTGTAAATTCAATCTCTAAACATAAAAAAGATGTAACAACAATTTTTTTTTTTATTTTAATGAGCTTGTTCTAGTTTTGTTATTTTATTTCAAGATGCCAGAAGTTTGTCTGTTGCTTGGATTGTGGCCAGAGTTCTCTTGATGCTGGATGCAACAATTTCACCACCAGAAACCATTTCCTGTAGAATGAGATTCACTTTGTCGATGTTGAATACAATCTATTGTGGAAAAGGAAAGGTGCTAGAAACAAGAAACGTCCAAAATAAATGAAGAAACGAGGAAAATATTTACTTTTGCTTCAGTCTGAAAAAAAAAGTAAAAGTCAATTTTCTCTAGATGTTTTCTATTTAATTTTACGGTAAAATTACCAATCGGTCAAAGTAGACGTCCAATGTTTCGATAAACAAATTTATGAATTCCAAAATGGCAAGTTCATTCTGAAATGAAATGTTAGTATTTTTTATCATGTTTACAACTGTTTTGATCCATTTCTACCTGATCGTCATCGCTTCTTGTTCCGATGATAACCGTGAGATTTCCATATCGTCGATAGATGAGTTTAAGTTCACGATAATCGAAGAAGGAACACTAAATATAAGATTTAAAAACACGCAAACTGGATTATAAATTTATGAGGTTAGTAAACATCCACACGTTTGTAAACACATTGGTTAATCAACCCAGTCATTCTGCTGTGACGTCACGTGAATAGATATCTATGGACGTGACGTCATAACCGAAGCAACGGGTAGATTAACGGAAAGCAAAACGGTGGAACTATTGCTTCTGCCTGGTCCCATTGAAAAATCGCATTAAAACTTGTGATTGTCAGTGGGTTCCCAGGTTTTTATTTAACGATACCTCGCCTTCCTTTCTACGTAGACACTGAGTTGCCACATCAGACTCCAAAGAAATTTTGTTTTCGCATTTTATAATGTCGTAATGACGAGAAAAGCGAGTTTTCCCTTGTAAGTTCACAATGATAAGAAACGACAATGATACCGCCATTGACGTATAACGTCATCCGTGTTGATAAATAACTAGAAATGAACGTGGTGAACTAATATGGCAACTTTTCGCTATTAATTTATATTAGATTAACGCCATTTTCGTACACCTATTTACAGTAAAGTTTGAGTTTCAAGAAACAACTGTCTTGTTTCTTGACTGATTTTTATGGTGGTAGGGGCTGTTTGGAAACGTTACAATAAGAATTTGATGCAAAAAAAAGCGTGGATTTGTCGACTGTTGATATTAGCACATTGGGGTGAACATAAAAGGTGTTTTTAAAAGCCAATAACTACACCTATCTGCCACCATATTTTGGCTTGTAAAGTGTGACGTCATGCGACATTCATTTTTTATTTAGCGAGACATAAATAAGAGATCATTTTTTTACAACGCTTCATCTTAAAGCAATTTGTCCATTGACCGTCGCTGAACTTGCCCGTCATGCAATGCGGGCTGTCATCGTCACTTCACCATCATCATCATCATCAACAGCAGAAAACGAAGTAGGAGGAAGAATCGATTTGAAGCCAGGTTTTTTTTTCTCTCGCTCTCTCTCTTCTCTTGTGTAGATTTTGTTCTTTTCTTGTTGTGTTTCGTGCGTTCATCTCTGATGGAATAGTTGAAAACGGATGATGGTCGGCCATTTAATACGATGAAAATGGAAGAAGTCGGTCAGAATCATAACGGACAGCTCGGTTGTGTTTCGAGCGGTGGCAGTGGACTAAACATCGGCGGTGGAAAACCAAATCAAGGCGGAGGAGACGAAGAAGGTGGCGGTGGAGGAGGAGGAGGCGGTTCAGGACAAGGCAATAATCAAGCGGTTCAGTACTCGATTCCTGGTATATTACACTTTATTCAACATGAATGGGCTCGGTTTGAAATGGAACGATCGCAATGGGAAGTGGAAAGAGCTGAATTATTGGTAAGAAACATATTTATTTAGTTTATCACATGAAATAGTTGATTAGTCCATAGAGATTCGTTTTATTCTTATGTAAAAGTAGGGTATTTCTTGTTTCTCTTCCATTCCAACTCAATACTACCTCCTCGAGAATTTATTTGGACTCGTCCAAAATGGCGGCCGTAGAAATCACTAACGTTTGGAGACTAGAAAATACTATAGAATTTTAACGCGGTGAACTTAGTATATGACGTCATGTAACATTTCTGCTCTATTCTAGGGTTCTCCAGCTCCTTTTATCTCAATTCTGTACTTATCTATGCGTAGGATTCTATTCTATACGTGTTCTTTACGCAATTTCGAACCTGATAAGTTGATAACAAAAAAAAAAAGACAGGGTTGCCACTGTGACGTCATCAATTGAGCAGCTAGCATTAAAAGGCTATTTAATTTTCTAGTCTTCAGGCTCTAGTTAGAAAATCTCCATCACACTTTTTTTTTTTTTCCTTTTTCGTTTTATTAGTTTCTTGAATTTTTCTTCATTCTTTGGGATTCTTTTAATGGTTCGAAACGTCGAAAACAGAAGTGAAATGAAACATTTGGCGCTAAAGAAGAGGTTGTCGGCTACGAAATGAATAAAATAAATCTCTTGTTTTTTTATGAAATTAAATACATATTAAAGATGACTGAAGAAGAATTTTTTAAAACATTTTAAGTCACAAATTTTGTCTGAGGTCCTTGGCTTTATATTTGGGGGGGGGAAGGGAGGGTATTCTTTTGATTAGGAGCCACTAGCCTCTAAGCAAAGGCTATGGAGTTATACAGGTTGCGCCGAAGGCGTTTTTATAAAAGGCTAAAAAGCTATACAAACTTTGGCATAGAGGCTAAGTGGCTTAGAAAAGAATATAATAATGTCATTTTCATGATGTTGTTATCTTTGAAAATAAACTTTTCATGAGATTTTGTAAGAAGAAAAGAAATCTTTTTTTTTAATTCTTCTTGGATAAAACTTCTATTTGGTAAAAAAATTTGAAGTGAAAAATAAAATTTTGATTGTGGTTAATTTGTCTTGCTCACTTCACTAGGTATATATTTCACTCAAGATAATCTGTTGATGATCTTCCAATTACCTTTTAAGATGGTTTATGAATAGCTCATTTTCAAACTTTGATTATTCTATTTTTCATTAGCCAAACTAAGAAAAAAAAAAACTAGAAAAAGATGTTTTAGAAACTAGAATGGTAGCTTAATCACTGAAGTACATTTTCATGTTGACATCGTCAACAATAAATAACAGTCTGCTTAAAGTTGGGTCATTTTCAAACTGACATAAAAAGTTTATTTTAAAAGATATCAAACATGAAAATTCTCTTAAGTGATTGAACTACCCTTCTAGTTTCTATAACACATTATAAACTTTTCATGAGATTTTGTAAGAAAAGAAATTTTTTTTTTAATTCCTCTTGGATAAAACTTCTATTTGGTAAAAAAAAATTTGAAGTGAAAAATAAAATTTTGATTGTGGTCAATTTGTAAAGAATGTCATAAAAATTCAAACTTAAAAAGTCTGAATTTTTATGACATTCTTTACAAATTGAAAAAAAGAAAAATTGAAATGGTTGAAATTTACTTTCGCTTCAATATTGATCTCTAATAAGATAAAAAATGTCGATCAGTTGAATTTTTTTTAACAAAAAAAAGGTCTGAAATGGCGCTTATAAATTGGTGAAGTTAAATCTAAAGGCTAAAAACGTTAAATGGTCTTTTTTAAAAACTGCTATAAAACGTTAAATGGTCTTTTTTAAAAACTGCTATAAATATAGTTGCATAGATATATGTTGTCAAGAAATAACCATTATGTATATTTTTTTAATTAATGAAACTTCTGGTTTTGAAAAGAAGCTAAGGGCACTAATTAATTAACTCAAACTTTAAAAAAAAAAAACAGAAATTAAGATTCTTTTCTGACATGATTCTTAATTCCGCTTGTTCTCGTTTCTATAAAAGCTACGGAAGACACTTAAAATTAAATTGATTGGTGTCGATTGGAAGAGTTGTATGTCCTCTTCAAAGCTAATTAAGAGTAATCAGGAACTTCATTTTTCATTTCCTTTCACTTTCGTTTTCTCGTTGACAGAGAAGAAGAAGAAGAAAAAAAAAATCCTTCCGTGTTTCTAATTGTCTGTTATTATCAGTCTCTTTCCCGACTGTGTTTTAAATCTAGAGATTGAAGACATTTACTAATAATTATTTGCTAATTTGATAGGCGAGGATTGCATTTCTTCAAGGCGAAAGAAAAGGACAGGAGAATCTAAAGAACGATCTGGTCCGTAGGATCAAAATGCTCGAATACGCTCTGAAACAAGAGAGGTGACTTATCATTCGCACGTCAGTCAATGCCGAGAATTAAAACTTTTATTTCTTTTCTCGAATTGCAGAGCTAAATATCACAAGTTGAAGTATGGGACGGAGTTAAATCAAGGTGAAATCAAACCTCCGACGTTCGACGACCACCGAGGTTCGCCTCTTGTGTGACACTACTGATTCCGTTTGTGTTGTTACTGATTTTTGTTAACTTTTATGTAGAGGAACAGGTCGATGGAGAGACAGCGATGTTGAGCAATAGCAACGTCACTTGGAGGCAGGGAAGACAGCTACTTAGGCAGTCAGTGCAAATACGTTTATTAGAAGAATCTTCTCTAAAAAGCAAAAATATGTAGAAAACTTGCTGCAAAACTGCAAGAAACTGACAGAAAAGTTAAAAATACAACTTGTTAGAAGGAAGTTTTCTAGAAAACTACAAGAAACATGTATAAAAATGCGTCAAGTTTATAGGTTTTTGGTAGATTTGTGTAGATTTTTGCGTTTTAGCGATGATTACTGAGCATTTATAAATCGGTTGAAGAACATTCTTTATATTTATGTGTGTTTTGGCAGATATTTGCAAGAGATTGGTTACACGGACACAATTATAGATGTCCGCTCTTCAAGGGTCAGATCACTTTTGGGTTTAGCCCCGAATAACGGAGATAACGAACAGAATCACAATGATGCTTTGGCCATGAATGGCGAACAGTCGGCTAAGCGTGCTAGTGAAACACAGGGGCGGAGGTAACAATCTTGTCTTAATGTTATGTTTTGAGCTCAAGTTTTGATTTGTGGTTATGTTTTGTTTTGCGTTTTCGTTGGGTTACGAAGGATTCCGTTGAAGAAGATTCCCACTTCGCTGGCGGAAGGGACGCTTATGGTTAGTGAAGCATCCGTCCTCGAGACTTTTGATTTTCTCGCTTCGGAAAACGTTGACATGGACGAAGATGACGATAATTTAAGGTTTGATCTTTCTCGAAAGGCAGTTTTTGTATGTTTTTGTGATGGTGTTTATTCTTTACGATTATTTGTGAAGTGACGAGATGGAAGAAGTTTCTGCTGACGAAGAAGCAGACGAACGCTTAGAAATGAAGAGGTTAAGGCCGAAGGGAAAGGTGGGAATGGTACGAATGAACGGATAAGTTTGACAGTTTGTAAGTTTGAAAATTGTTTGTTTATTTTTGCATCTCTAGGGTCTTCTTTTTGACAACAACATGGACGACATGCTTGCCGATGCCGAAACCGAGGAAGTTCTTTCCGAATTTGACTTCCTGGGACAAGACGGTGGAGATGGAGCCGGTGAAGCACGCATTCAAGGTGACGGAAGCGAATGGGGTTAGTTTTTATTTTATTATTGCTCGTATGTATTTGTTTTTTCTTCTTTTAATTTCGGTTGTTTCACTTGTTTGCAAATACAAATCTTTATACTATTGCATTTATTTTTCTTCTTTGTTATCGGATTCTTTTTTCAGTGAATCTTGTCATTTTGTGGGTCTTTTTCTTTTCCATCTTTTCTTTGTTTTAAGAGCCTCGAGACACGTCAGAGTGCAAAAGCTGCTCGTGGCGCCATATTAAGACATGCAATATGAAGTGAAATTTGATATTTCTCATCAAACTTAGTTTTCAATAATATTGAAGTTCCAATCGCATCTTGGATGGTTTTAGTCAGGTTTTAAGGTTTTTTGTATGCAATATTCAAAGTGGTTTTTATTTTACACCCTTTTGAATTATGCTAATTTGTTGGACTCATGTAAAAGTTCATTGACCTCAAAAAGGTCCATTTTGCTAACTACCCTTCATTCTTTAGGAATATCTTTCAGTTTTAATTAATTTATGGTATTAAGGAAATTATTTGATATTTTTCAGCGATTTGAGCAAGTTACGAACCGCCAAATGTTTTTACCACGTCGCATTTCACATGCATCTCTGGAGTGTCAATGCTTTTAATTCTATTCTATTTTCAATTTTTGATTGCATCGCCAACGAAGTCTTCATTTTCCTCATCATGATAAATGAGTTGCTTGCACGTTGTAACGTTTCTATCAGGTGTTTTTTTTTTCCCGGCGCTACACTGAAAATAATATATTGGTGGAAAGGTTTGTTTTTAATAGATTGTCAGTTGCATGAATGCATTCTGTTCATAAAAAGATATTTTTGAAACAAGTTTTTAAATCTTCACTATAAGAAAGGGGTTCCCCTTTCTTCTGGCATCCACTTAACTGCCTTTTTTTTATCAGTTTGTGTGTTTGCTTTAAAAATCAGAAGTTAACGACACAATGTACAATTTTTATGAAATTGGCGAAACTTGTTTCCATCCACTTGTTTCTTTTTTTCGGGTTGCTCGCGTTCTCTTGTGTGGTTTGTTTGCAAGCAGACAAACGAGGGGAAGGGTCTCCTACTACCCAGGAATGGGGGGTTGATCCTGGAGTCATCACGCAGCTCAGAGAACAGTATCGTAAGGAATCACGTAGCAAGAAGAGCTGTTTGCAACAAAGTAAGTCTCCTAAGATTCATTTCTTCTTTCCTCTTTGTATGTCGCTTTGCTTGCAATTTGGGAATTGTCTTGAACCTTTTTTTTTTCTCTGCCGATGGTTTAATGTGTTAAAGTTTGATGCATGGGTCGATTTTGAATTTCTACTTAAGGCTCTGTTTACACTTGGCGAAAATGATTGTCAATTTTTTTTTTAAACCGGGGAAAAAGGCAAATAATTGCCTGAAGTAGAGTTGAATAGTTTCAACTTTGGTTTTGGTGAGGTTCGATTTTTAGCATTTTCTTTAATTATTGATCATTTTAGATAATGTAGCGCATTTTGAACTTTACCTCAAACTAACACCATTTCAACAAGGTAAAGTGATTGTGGTCCTTTCACTGCAATTTACCTAAAATAATAAAACAAACCGTGCGTTATATCCCCCTTTCAGAATTTCTTTTGTGTTATTCTGAATTACATTTTGCTCATTTGCGAGAATAGCTACACAAGGTAAAAATGATAGATTGAGGTAATTCTGAAAATCTACTCTCAAAAAGAGTGTAATGTCATTAGGAGAATTAATGGCAATTTTAACTCAATTATTAATCGCATCATGAGTCTAAGATGACATGGTAAAGGAATTTAAACATTTTGAAAATTCTTTCGATTAACAGCTGGTTTAACCTCTTACGCACGAGATAATGCAGTTTTTTTTTGACATATTTCGTGCTTGTGGCACAAATTTATATAAACTCCACACTAATGATTTAAAGAATACTCAAAATTTTAATTCAGGTGAAATAGTGAATAGTAGGGGGCTACGTTTGTGCTCTCATATCCAAATTCTTTTTCTCCTACTAGTGACATATTGTCCAACTCATGGAAATGCATTGGATTAATAGTAAACTAGTACAGTACTACGTTTTCTTTTCCAATTTTAATAATTTTCGTCAAGTGGAAACAGTGCCTAATAGAGGTTTTTTGGTCTTTTAGTTAAAAGTATAGAAAGTAATGCTTCTAATATTTCTTTTGACAAAACAGTGAATATGTTTTTTGTTAAAGTCGCTCGTCAGTGAAAAAAAATTTGAACACATTTTAGATTGATAGACCTAAACTAAAATAACGTTCAGAATTTTGTTTAAATGTTTAGTTTGTTAAAATTAAAAGTAAATAATTTTATGGAAATTTAAAAATAATTATCTTCTAGTGCAGTCACGTATTACTGTTTCTGAAAGTTGCATCTAAAAATGTTTCGTCCCAGAATTTAATGTTGAGCCATTTCATATCAATGGATGTTGTAGCCTCGAACGCACTGCTTCTTTTCTTGTTCGCATTCCTTGCACAATTACTCAATTTGGTGTTGTCATACTCTTTAGAAATTATGACGTTTATTGCACTATATACCAACTGCATGCTATTCCATGTGTTATCGCACTTGCTTCCCCCACACATTTAGGACCGAATCGGTCTGCTGTACTGGCCATGTTAGCTAATTTGGAAGAGGATGACGATTCTTATGCTTCTACCACAGACGAACCACATGAGTTAGATACTAAGCCAGGTTAGTGTCATTTTTTCCTGCATTTTCTACATTTCTATTCTAGGAATTCAAGGTGCCATTATGGAAATGACTAGTTGACACCAGAACTGTTGTTTTATTTACGTGCATTATCTCCCTTTCAGAAATTCTTTTATGTTATTCTGAATTTCATTTTGCTCATTTGCGAGAATAGTGACACAAGTAAAAAATGATAATTTGAGGTCATTGTGGAAATCTATTCTTAAATAAAATGTAATTTCATTAGGATTAATGGCAATTTTAATTCTGTTATTAATCACATAATGAGTCTGAAGATGACATAATAAAGGAGTTAAAACATTTTGAAAATTCTTTCGATTAGCAGCTGGTTTAGCCTTTTACACACGAGATAATTTAGTTTTTTTGCCGTATTTTGCACTTGTTGTACAACTTAATATAAGTACAGCCGTAGCTTGGAGGCTAACAGCTAATGATTTAAAGAATACTCACAATTTTAATTCAGTTGAAATTTTAATGCACTAGTTGCGTCACGTTTCCTGCAAATGAGCAATTTTTTATTGCTGCTGTTGCAGCAGCTTTTACGTGGAATTATGAAATTATTTACAATGGCGTTATATTTTTTGTCATTTCGTAGCAGCTTTAGAGACATCACGTGGCTGTTTACCTTTTTCTATGGGTTCAAGAAGACCTCTTATTGGCCCTCCTGGTGCTGATGATAATCCATTGGATGTAACTCTAGGACTTGATGAACTGGCCACTATAACGGTCAACAATGACTCAGACGGCACCTACGACGTGCGTGGTTTTTACTTTAATGTGCTTAATGACTTTACCTGTGACTTAGAACGTCTTGTTTTCTATATCTTCGCGTTAACAGGTGACAACTAACAAAGAAGCGTTTCGCAAAACGTGGACTGCCAAGTATACGCTAAGAAGCCACTTCGACGGTGTTCGTGCTCTGGCGTTCCATCCAATCGATCCAGTTCTTATTACAGCATCAGAAGATCACACCCTCAAGTTGTGGAATCTTCAGAAGACTGTTCCGGCAAAGAAGCAAGTTAACAGTTTTCGTTTGATGTGTGTTCAACGGCTTATTTTTTTGGTTTCTTTCGTAGGACAGCATCACTGGACGTGGAACCCGTTTACACCTTCCGAGGACACGTGTAATTTGTTGATTAAGATGATTTATCAACGGAGGATTTTCGAACTCTTGATTATTTTGCGATTCAGGAGAGCAAAATTAAGATAAACAAGAAAGTGCTTTCAAAACTAGATGGGTAACTCAATCACTTTAAGGATATTTTCATATTGTTATCGTTCAAAATAAACTTTTTATAAACAAAAACTTTAGCAAATAACGTATGCTTAATGTTGGGTCATTTTCAAACTGTTATAAAAAGCTTATTTTGAACTATATCAACATGAAAATAACAATTAGTAATTCAGATGCCCTTCTAATTTCTAAAACACTTTCAAAGTTTCTCTTTATTTTGGTCCTGTGAATGACAGAAATAACCAGTGTTTGAGGGTCGTTCACGCTTCCAAAACCAGCTTAAATTTTAAATTTGGTTGTCTTTTTTTTTTGTTTCTTTTGTTGTTATCTGAACAGAGGCCCCGTATTGTGTTTGGGAGTTAGCTCCACTGGAGATCAGTGTTTCAGCGGTGGGCTCGATTCTACCATTTGCTGCTGGAACATCCCCAGTTCGAACATCGATCCATATGATTCGTTTGATCCTTCTGCACTGGCCACAACTCTAACGGATCACACGGACGCGGTCTGGGGACTGTCTATTCATAGTTCGAAATTGCAGCTGTTGTCATGTTCGGCCGATGGCACCGTCCGGCTGTGGGCTCCTCAAGGAAAGAGCCCTCTTCTGAACACGTACTGTATGGAGGTGATCAACGGTGCTCCGACTTCGGTCGACTTTGTACGGTGTGATCCTATGCAAATGGTGACCTCGTTCGCTTCAGCTAATACGACTATTTACGACCTGGAGACCACGAAGGCAGTTTTACATCTTGAAAGCAACCAAATTTCTGGTTAGAAATTAACAGCTATGATGTTTCTGTAATAGTGTCATTATAATTTGTTTGTTTTTGTTGAATTTTTCGAAGATTCTTCAGCGCTAAACAAACAGATTAATAGAGTGGTCAGCCATCCAACTATGCCACTAACTATAACGGCTCACGAGGACCGACATATACGGTTTTACGATAATCGAACTGGTGAGTTTCTTTACTTTTTGAAACACGTTTTTAAAAACCCTCCGATAATAGGGGGAATCATTTGTTTCTGTTGCTTGAAAAATAGTTTATTTTTTTAAGACTCATTGATCTAAAATGAAATAAAAAACAATTTTTATAAGATATTTTTCAGAAGAGTAACACGGAGGTGGTATTAAAATGTGTTTAGAAAATAGAACGGCACCCAAATGACTATAGTATTTTCATGTTGATATCTTTAAAAAAAAAAAATTATCTTTCAAAAATAGTTTCTTTAAAGATGGGTCATTTTAAAACAGACATAAAAAGCTTATTTTCAAAGATGTCCTCATAAAAATACCCTCAATTGGTTGAATTACCCTTCTAGTTTTTAAAACACTCAAGCTTTTCTAAATTGTGCTTTTTAAAGAAAGACTAATCAGAGTTCGAAGGTTGTTTACACTTTAAAACTCGGCTTAATGATTGAGTTTTTGCTAAAGCGTCTTATTCTTATTTTTTTGCAGGTAAAATGGTGCACTCTATGGTGGCTCATCTAGACGCTGTTACCTGCTTGGCTGTTGATCCCAATGGCCTGTTCTTGTTATCAGGAAGTACGAGAGTTTCATTGACGATTGACGTGCGACTTCGGATTTTTTGGTCATAGTTTGTTTCTTATTACAGGTCACGATTGTTCCATTCGTCTTTGGAACCTTGATAACAAGACTTGCGTACAGGAGATCACTTCTCATCGGAAGAAATTCGACGAGTCCATTTTCGATGTGGTTTTCCACCCATCGAAGGCTTTCATAGCGAGTGCCGGTGCCGATGCATTGGCCAAGGTGTTTGTTTGATCGTTTGTCTTAATCATGACGAACGAACTTAAAGTGTACTATTGGGTATCTGGGCTCTTGTTTGTGTTGTGCCCAACTATCGGAGCCATAATTCAGTCATAGTTCCTTCCTCCCTATCTCCTCTGCATTTTACCTGCCGTTACAAAGTTTGTTGCCGAGGATATATGTTACGCGTGCCATCTGACTTGGCCTCTGGTATTTCTTGCCGACTTTTTGGTACCGGTTCTGAACAGTAGAAAGAATTTGGCTCTACCCTCGCGTTTGCAGGCACAATCGAATAGTTGTAACTAGCAACTTGTGCTATAAGTTTTGCTTTGTGTGTCATCGAAACAGTCGTAAATGTTCGGCAGTTCTACAGGAACGCAAAAGCAAATCCGGATCGCATTCGACACTCGCACAGCGTCGAAAAAGGTTCTAATGCAACAGACAAATAAAAAAAAGCCGATTACGAAGTGTCGTTCACATAAACATAGTAGACGCACTTGACTACTAATGGTACCCGTTTTGATTTAGTAGCAAAAGTAGTTAATTTTTTTTTAATTCGTTGCCGAAACAATCGGTGGCATCCTTCCGATCCTCGTGAATTTGTGTTATTTTTTTTTTTTTTTTTTTTTTTGCGATGCTCAACTATTTATTGATAGAAAATTTGAATTTCAGAGTTGGTTTCGACGGATTTGATTCGTATACACACGGTTTAAAACTACAAAGATGCTTTAACTTAATAATCATAAAACAAATTCAACAAAAAAAAATGGAGTTCTAGCTGGTGGTTATGAAATTTTGTGTTTAGTGATTATGAAAACGTATCTTAGTTAAAATTTCGCTTTTGCTTAGAAACGACTTCCAGGATGTCAACTTCACTTCATTAGACGATTATTCTAATTCGGTATCATTGTCTTAATTGTCAACTTTTTTTTCTTCTCTCCTCAAGTCATTTTTAGCTCGGCGTTTGAAGTATATAATATAATTTTTTTTTTAAATTCCCAAATTAATTTTTCGTTTCGTTTTCTTTCTTCTTCTTCTGGACTGTTGTTCAATGGAGGTGGAGGTTGTGATCCCCCTCAAATAATATTAGAAAAAAAATCTGGATGTTTGGTCGTGATTTTGGCACAAGAGTGTGTCACTCGTGAATAATCAATACAAAATGGTATAGTAATAATTTACGTCTCGTGTTCGTTTAATTTTGTTGTGCAAATTATGTCTGCATATTTTAACTCGTAAGCTTTAGAGAAGAAAAAAGGAATGTAGTTGTTACTTGTTGTACGACAAGAAAGGAATAAATTTGTTGTCGAATACCCTCGTAAATCGCCCAATCTTCAGGCGATTTTGTGGTGACAACTATAAAAAATTAACTCTTGATATCAAATAATATATATATAAAAACAATGTTCTTCAAACTTTATTCTGCGTATGTAATTAGTGTACAAAAATATGGGTTATTTGGCGTAAATGTGTTTGCTTCTGCAATTTATCTTTAGAGCTTTTAACATTCAAAACTTTTATCCTTTCACCTTTTTAATTTTTGTGCCCGCGTCTCTCTATGGGGGGAAAAAGTGTTTTTAAAGTTACAATTTTATATTTTAACTGTAATTTTAACTATTACAAAGAAAAAGAGAAAAACTTCCTATTTGTGCTACATAATTTTACGGTGATAATGATTTGAGTTTCTTTTGATTCACATTGCAGAAGTCAACAATAAGCTGTTAGTAAATATAATTACAAGTGGTATGCAGACAACATAAATCGTGAACGTGATATGAGAATGACTGAAATTTAGGAAACATGTAGGACCTTTGGGATGCTGAGAGTAATTATTCTAGATTCTATCAAACTTTGAATTTAATGCATTTGTCGTTACCAGTCCTCTTAATTACATATTAAGATCATTTGTATGTTTAGCTATCATTTTATTTGAATTTATATCACTGTCAAGTCGTGTGAATGATTCTCCTTTTTTTCTTTTTTGCTACATTAACTCTTTCGATTTTGCCTTCTTTGTGTTTCAAATGGTTTTTTTTTGGATGTCCATTTAGAAAAAGAAAGTGTCTGTATTCTGCTGCGTTGAAAATAAACCCAAATTTACTGTGTTTATCCATCCATTATTACAAACTAATTAACATAAAACTCTTATTGTGATCGCCCTTTATTCATTTATTTTATTCAAAATACACGAGGACAAAAAGCGCAGCCATTATTCTTTTGGTGCTCCATATGCGTCTGGCATTCTCTCAATTGTAAACCTGAGAAACAGAAAAGCCAAGCGTTATCAAGATATGGGAAACCCCTACATGGGATGAAACTCAATCAATCGACAGAAGTAGAAGTAGTTACCTATGCTCAGTCATGTACATTATGGGAACACCAGGTATCTTTCGAATGCGACGTCTAAGATCTTTGTCGCACGTAGCTACGATATAACACTTGTGCTGTGCAACAAAATTAACGAGTGAGAAAAAAACAAAATTACGCTAGAATGCCTCTTTGACAATTTTACCTGCACTATTCTTTGAACGATGCAGTCATCTGCATAAGTTCCCTTATGCAAGCAGGGAAGCCTTTCGAAACGAGGATCCTTGACAATTCTGAAATGAAACAGTTGATTCTGTATTTCAGAAGCAATTTTAATGTGATTTTAAAGTGTAAACGCCTCTCCAACACGAATTATTCAGTTTATCAGATGCAAAATTTAAAGAAATGTTGATAATTTTTCCAAATAACCTTTTTATGGCAGTTTGAAAATGATGTTACTTTAAGTAAACGATTTTTTTTTTAATTTTTTTGAAAGATATCAACGTGAAAATGGCCTTAAGGGATTGAGCTACAGTTCTAGTTTCTATTAACACTTTGTAGTTTCTCTTGATTTTGCTCCTGAGAGTTTGAAAATCAGCTAACTTTTCAAAATAACCAAAGATCGAGGGCCGTTTTCCCTTTAAAACTTAAGTTCTTTTCAAAACGCAGATATCAGGACGTTTCTAGAATCCTAATGATATACAAATATGAGGTTGTGATAATACACCTGAGAGCGATTCTGAATTTCCTTCCGAGCTTCTCCAATTCTGCCATGACACAGTCCGTGACATATGGAATACCTAAACAACGTATCATTAGTAATAATAAAAAAAAACTTCAAACAACAACAAATAGTACATTTTGCATAGAGACAGTCCATCATGGACTGTATTATGTCCAGTTTCTTTTTGATGGCGAAATTAACGAAGTTGGTATCAATTATTACGTGAAACGGAGGCCCCAGTTGACTGTTGTACTGAAAGAACAGAGCCGAGGACACTTTGGGCCTATTTTTTTTAAAGATTTTAGTTTGTAATAAACAACAGCAAATTAAGTAGAAAATTATATGTACGTAAAAATTATAAGGATTTCGATATTTACGCTTCCTTAAGGACGATCTCGTGTGGATCTGGCTTCTTTTTCTTCGGAGCTTGTCTTTCTTTTTCTTTTCTATATTCAACAAAATCGAAAAGAAAATCCCCTCAATAGCTACTCTTAATAGTTTTACTTGACACAAACCATAGATTTCTTCTATTAGGAGGAGGTTATATTTACAAACGCAAACTCACATTCGGTTGTCTCTTGCATTTATCATCCTCTTCACTTGTGCAAACTTGGCTTTCAATTTCGGCTGTTATTACGAAAACAAAACAGATTGTTAAATTACAATGTAATATAATAATGTAGGCAATGCTTTCGATTAGGGGCCTCTATGCAGGAGATTTACAGCTTTTAGTATTATTTCGCGTTTTCGGCGTAACCTACAGTAATAACTCCCCAGCGTTAGCATTGAGGCTAGCTGCTTTTAACAAATACGTCATGAATGGCAAAAACTTACCATTTTTATGTGAGAAAATAGAAGTGAACGTGCAGTGGTCTAGTAAGCGTTGACGCTGAGTCTTCTGAATGGAATTAAATCGTAGTATTTCGACATCAACGGAAGGTTTCTAAAGATTACCTTTACAACAAGTAAATTTATAGTCTTAGTGTTAGAGATAAATTAATTAAAATATCGAGATTTATTATACAAATTGAAAATAAAGGGTTACAAACCTACGAAACCACACTTCACAACAGAACGTCCATTTTCCAAGCGGCGGCTAAAACAAAGTCCATTTTCCAAGCGGCGGCTAAAACAAAATTTTGAACCGACTATAGACGGCGGCGGCTTGTTTTTATCAGCTGATTTTCAGGAACTATTGCGTAAGTATGTAAATAATTTGTTATTTACTTGTTATTGTTTTGAATTATTTATTTCTTGTCATGAAAAAGCCAGGTAATGGTTTTATATATGATTTATTTTCAGATTGAAAGTGTATTTCATCAGAAAACCGCACGTTTCTAGCGTAATCTGTACTCGGTGTATGTCTATATCAAGGTACACTCTTATGTTAGGATCCCTTAGGTCAGTTTACAATCGATGGACAGTTTCCTTTTCATGTACACCTCAGATTAAGAACGAACACATTCGAAACATGGCAAACAGTTCAACAGATTGGAATCTTCGTTTCGATAACGTCGCCTTGAGGACGTTAGCTGTTGATAGCAACAAGGAAAATTACGTAAGACAGGTGTCGGGAGCCTTTTTCTCGGTCGTGAAACCGGTTCCTGTAGAAAAACCTCAAATGGTTTCATATTCGGAAAGTGCTGCGGGACTGTTGGACTTACAACCCTCACACATGGAAAGATCGGATGCAGTCGAGTACTTCTCGGGGAACAAACTGTTTGAGGGATCTGAGCCGGCAGCGCATTGCTACTGCGGACATCAATTTGGTTATTTTGCGGGACAATTAGGCGACGGAGCGGTTATGTTAGCTCGATTACTCATGATGTGTTTGATTTTTTTCTTTACAAATTAGTTGTTTTTTTATTTTCTGTTGATTGTAGGTATCTTGGTGAAGTTGTTAATCGTAAAGGTGAACGTTGGGAACTTCAATTAAAAGGTGCCGGGCCCACACCTTACTCGAGAGATGCTGACGGTAGAAAAGTGTTGAGATCCAGTATCAGAGAGTATTTATGTAGTGAAGTAAAAGCTTGAACAAGAGGGCATAAACGATTGTCTTTCTACTATATAACTATTGGTTTTGTTTTCTTGAGGCAATGCATCACTTGAACATTCCTACAACACGAGCTGTTTCTTGCGTCACTTCCGATTCAAAAGTTGTACGAGACATTTATTACGATGGACATCCGATTATGGAACGATGTACCATCGTAAGCAGATTGGCATCGACTTTCTTGAGGTTATAACGTTCTTTATAAATTCTCAATAACTTACTTTGTTGACTGAACTTGACGTACTAAAGGTTTGGATCGTTCGAAATCTTCAAAACACAAGAGCCGATTAGTGGAAGAGCTGGTCCAAGTGTTGGTCGAAAAGATTTATTTGATCAGTTATTGGATTACACGATTTCATCGTTTTATTCGACGGTAACTCGATGAGTTTGTCGGGTTTGATTATTTCTTATCTCTTTTTGTTGTTGTCTTATTATAGGTTTACGATTCGTTTTCGAACGATCGAAGGAAAATGTCTGCAGAGTTCTTCAAGGAAGTTGTCATCAAGACGGCTCATTTGGTTGCTGACTGGCAGTGTGTTGGATTCTGCCATGGGTTAGTTGCTGAGAACATATTTGTTCATGAAAAAGTAAATAAGTTTAATTTTTAGTGTCTTGAATACGGATAACATGAGTATAGTCGGTTTGACGATTGATTACGGTCCATTCGGTTTCATGGATCATTATAATCCAGATCATATTTGCAATGGATCTGGTAATTTCACTCGAACTTTGAGAGATAAGCGACGGAACAATAATGTACTTTTTTGTGTGTTAAGATTCGGGTGGGAGATACTCATTTGCAAATCAGCCAACAATATGCGGCTGGAACCTTGCAAAATTAGCCGAATCTTTGCAGAGTGTCCTTCCTCTCGAAGATGGACGATCAATTCTCGAAGATACGTATTTCGTAGCTTTTGACGAAAGGTTTTTGTCTCAAATGAAGAAAAAGGTAAATGTTATATACGTTTAATGATCTCCATTCTTGTTAACTTCACGTTTGTATTACAGTTTGGTTTGATAAGAAAAGATTTGCCTGAAGATAGGTATAAATCTTTGTTCTTTTCATTTTTTAATCTAGTGTAGAAATTCAACAAACGTCGTTTTCCTAAACAAACGTTTTTGTTTATTTTTCAACATTATTTCTAAAACGACACTATTTCTCTCATATTTGTTTACGCTTAAATTGTTCAGGAAATTAGTTGAGGATTTTCTCGACACGATGGCAGATACGGGTTCAGATTTCACAAACAGTTTTCGTGGTTTGAACCTGATTCTTTTGCCGGGAAGTCAAGAGTTCGATTTATCAAGCGAGAAACTGAAATCTCATTTGTTGAAGCAATGCTGTACCGTGGACGAGCTGCGAATCTTGTACAAACCAACAATGAACGAAAGGTTTCTCATATTTTTATCAAAATGTTTACGACTTTAATTGCAATTTTACGATTGTCTCTTCTGTAGTGAATTTATGGTTTATGCAACGCTGCTCGCTCAGCAACCGCAACTTTTAGAACAGTTGGGTAAAGGAGCCGATTTTGTGAAAAAGGAGTTTGAGAAACGAAAGAAATTTAATACTCTTAAGGTGGTTTTAAAGTGTGAAAGCCCCGCAAACTCTGGTTATTCTCTCTTTTCAGGAGATAATTTAAGAGAAAGTTGAAAGTTTTTTTAGAAACTAGAAGGGTAACTCAATCACTTAAAGGTTGATATCTTTCAAAATAAGCTTTTTGCACATAAGCACATGTTATCTCTTAGATATTTGTCTGTAAAAAGTTTACTTTGAAAGATGTCAGCATGAAAATAGTATTTAGTTACTTAATTAGCTTCAAACACGTTTTCAGTTTTTCTTTAGCGTTGTTCTCCTGAAACGCAGATTAATGAAGAGTTCGAAAATCAGTTGTTCATGAACTGAACTAGTCAATAAAGTGTTTTCTTTAAAATTCAGGATCTGAGTGCCGAAGTAAAAATGGCAAAAGACGAAGAATTGTGGCAACTTTGGATCGAAAAGTATAAAAACAGACTTCTTTTAGAAGTTGATGACGATTGTGATGTTGAGCATCTTAATTCAGAAAGGATTAAAGTCATGAATGCCATAAATCCACGGTTAGAAATCCGCCATTATGTAAACTAACGACTGCGGTACTAAAAGTGAATCATTGTCGTTTTTAGTTATGTGTTAAGGAACTACATGGTACAAGTAGCTATCGAGGCTGCGGAAAAAGGAGATTTCTCCGAAGTGCAGAAATTGCTTAAGATCTTGGAAAACCCATTTGAAGATGCCGACATTATGGCATCTTTAGAAACACGTAAAGCGGACGTAAATACATTGGAAACTCCAGAAGAAGAAGAAGACGACAACGAAGCAACGTGCGACCGAAGAAGGATTGTCGCATACGACGATTTGCCTCCTGAATGGGCAAAGTCGTTACGAGTTACTTGTTCGTCATAAAGTAACAAAAAAAAAGGTAAACTTAGATCGGACAGCACATTTAAGATTTTACTTTAATATTAAAGTGTATACATTTCAATTTAAATAACACCAAATAAAAGTTCTTAATAAACTGCATTTATATTTGTAAAACAATACTTCACAAATGAAATGATTTAAGAAAACGCCAAAAATATATAAAAGTTACTTAGAAGAAAAGCGCATAGTTTGGTTTTAACCATCTTTAACTCTGATTATTCTGTCTTTTAGAAGCAAGAGCAGAAGCAGTTTTAGAAACTAGAAAGGGTAGTTTAATCAATTAACGGTATTTTAATGCTGATATCTTTCAAAATAAGCTTTTTAAGTCATTTTGAAAAAAAAGATCCAATTTTAATAATGCAACCTATTATCTTCGTTATATCTTAGACTATTACTTTACATAAAGTATAGTAATAGTCTAAGGGAAGAAGAAGAAACTTTATTAACAAACAATCATCATTTATTTTTCCCGCTCACAATAATAATGACGTCATGTTTCCCCCCCCCCCCCCCCCCCGTAGGTTACAGGAAAGTGCAAGATTTTTAGCCAATAATATTCCTCCTTTTAATCTTTTATGACGTCACGTAAACGATGGGCGTTGTTGGATGTTTCAGGAAATAACTTGCGCATGCGTGATGCATATTCAGCGGATATGGTTTTTTTTTGGCGGGAGATGGAATTTGTTTTGTTCTTTGTTTATTCATAGCCTCCTTATAGAATAGTATAAGGAGGCTATGGTTTATTTTAAGGCTAAGTTGAAAGGTAAGGTAAGTTACTTTTTATCAATTTTACCAAATCTAAAGAATTAAGTACGTTCAGAGCGTTTCTTATGTTTTACCCGAGATATAGAGATAAATCTATAGAGGTTTATGTCCGATACCGTCGTGTTGTAACGTAGCGGTAGTCGTTTTTCGCTCGTTTATAGACCCCACGAAAAGGCGCTGAAAGATGCCCTTCATTTTACTACTATTTGAACCTGAAATGGTCCCTGTACTATATATTACCTACCTCTATTTAATAAACATCTGGAAGAGTTTGTTACATCTTTGGAATCGGTCGTAAATGATGAATAGATGAAGGATGGATACTTATGGAGCCGTTCAATCGATGAAAAATGTCGATTTTAACGTCTCAAAAGAGCCAATAAAAATATTAATATAATTAAAATATAATATATAATTATTATAAAATATAATTAAAAAATAATTATACGTCTGTTAAGAGACTAGAAGGGTAAATTAAAATAACGAATGTAAAAGTAATCAAAAGAATTCCGAGATTTAGAAGCATTGGAGCCCATATTTTCTAATGCGCATTGAGAAAATGTCATGCCGAGTGCGTCTGTTATTCCAGCGGCATGAAACAATTTTTGCGTACTTTCGACTCCTGTTCAACTGTTAAGTGTCGCTAGTCGCGAATGCGGTGATAGCGCTCCATGCTGCACACGGCGCATCGCATGTGGCGTGAGAAAAAACATTTTGCAGTGAAAATTTTCCATCAGTGTCTTACTGTATCAAAAGAAAATAGGTGGGGGTTATACAGTAGGAGAGGACGGAGCATCCAAAACGCGGTCAATGACACCACTCAAAGACAAGACTTAAAGATGCATAATAACGATTTTTTCTTACTATATTAGGATAGCATTAATTATTATAATGAGGAGATTTTTCACTTTGCCCTGGACGTCTGTTTTATGAAGCGTTTCTAATAATTTTCAATTCTCGTTTACAGACTATCCAATTGTCATCCTTGGTCAATTTTGACGACTTCAGGTTAGCGCGAGTTTGAGACATGCTGTCAGTTATCTACACTCGGTGAAAGCATATCGGGGAAGAGTAGCGATACTATTGACTGTGTTCCGGTATCGTGAAAATCCAAGAGGAACGCGGTTAATAATCCTAATGCCTGGATACAACCGCCGCAACCAATATGACTGACAACGAGGTTCCGGTCGTACTGTCCGTAGTCAGCAGCTAGTACTTCACCACCTTGCGGGAGATATCAGATAACTATATCTGGTAATATGAACTTTGTTTGGAAAAGCCTGATAACCGTTTCCAGGCATCAGTTCATATCAGGGGGCAGCTCCGACGAGAGGGCGTAAGAGATGACCCATGGATGGGTCATGTACCTCCTGTCTCTTGTGACGTGGCAGGCAGTGGGTTGGGTACTGTGGCATACGATCGGGGCAGTAGTGACTGGCAGGACTGATTGGGTAAATGTCCATTACCAAATGCTAAAAGAGGAATGTTTTTGGCAAAAATGTTGGTAACATATTATGTGGGTGGGGAAACTGATCCTGGTGGGGGGGGGGGGCCGTAGCTCTGCTACGCGTAGCCCGGCTCTGCAGCTGACAGACAGTGATGGTAATTTTCTTTTATTATTTCATATATTTCAATGTGGGACAAAGTGAAAAATCGTTAGTATTGTCTCAGTAAATGAGACAAAAAAAGGGGGTGAAAATAAATTTTGAATCAGGTGAAACAAATTGACCTGAGCGAAATTTATTTTCACCCCCTTTTTTTTCCAAAAATTTTCTTTTGACCGATATTTAGGCCCAAATTCAAGAACAGTTTATTCGATACGCAAATATCGATTTATATTCACGCGTAATGAATAATTTGTGCATCAATGTGTGTCATAGTTTCGACTCGTAGACGTCGTTCGATGTGCATTTTTATTAGCTGTTTTAAGGTAACATTTTGTTAAGAAGACTATGTATTCTGAAAGTAACTATTATAAATTAATGGCCGAAATTGACGGTGAACGCCGACACGCCAGTTGCCGGTAAAGGCAACTGGCGTGTTGGCGTTAACGTCTTCACCGCATGAAGAGAAGGAAATCCACGTTTTGGAACTGAAAGGAATGGCTGTGTCGGTCACGCTACCGTTGACCGTCGGTTATGTAGCCTGACGTCAAATGCTCCGCCCTTTTCAACGTCGAACCACACTTTCAAACTAGAAGTTGCCGTTCGTCATAAATAGGGCGGCGTCAACTTCTGTTCATCCCGTTTTCTAATACAGGCAGTTAGAAATCGGGGAGAACTTCAGTTGGCTCCGCCCCTTTTTACGACGACCGGCAACTTCTAATTGGTTTGTTGTGTGGTTCGACGTTGAAAAGGGCGGAGCATGTGACGTCAGACTACATAACCAACCAATTAGAAGTTGACGGTCGTCATAACAAGGGCGGAGCCAACTGAAGTTCTCTCCGATTTCTAACTGCCTGTTTTTCTAATTGACTGTCATATTGAGAGACGCGTGTGAAACGACCAGACAGGATCGCCATGACGCAAACACGCCCCTAGCGGGGTGATTCGCATTTTGTGACATGAGACCAATGCTGCTTATAAAGAAAAGGGCGGGGCAAACGAAATTCTAGTTCTTGGCAGAGCTGCCTGATATCTTTCTTTCTTGCTTCGAATAACACAATTTTTCACTCGTTTTTGGTCTGTTTTTTTCTATAAACTTAATGTTAATATTCCTTCGAAATAAGTTTTTATTTTATTATTATTTTTCGCTTTTATTTAACTTTATGATTTGTTTGTGAATTGAAAATGTTTGAGATTAATCGACGGAGGATTGAACCCATGACCAACATTACCATTGCCTCAGTTACCTGAGACACTAACCACTACACCAGCAAGACAAGAGGGGGAGGACTCGATCTTGTTTTTTTCTTACTTTTTTTTTTTTTTACATGTTTTTTGTTTAATTTTCTTGTTAAAGTATGAAAAACGCGCATATCAAACTCTGGTTATTCTGTCTTTAAGGGTAGGTTTATACTCCAAACTTTGCTAAGATTTGCAAGCTTTGAAGTTCTGTAAAATTAGCTCCCCAAAGCTTAGCTTGTTCACACATACATGTGGTCTTGCAAAGTTTACCCTATTTTATGACCTTTATATCCTATAAAACAGATACACAAAACAATAGAACCCTTCCCCTTCTGGAAGAAAAAAGGTGTGACTTATTCACCCCTTTTGTCTATCCGTTTCCTGATTGGTGCTTTGAGTTGCTAAGCTTTGAAAAGTTGAACAATTTCAAAGCTAGCTTCATGCTCTGGCGAAGGCAAAAACCTGAAGCTCTGACGTCATTTTTGAAGCTTCGCAGGCTGCTTTGCCGCTTAGCAAGGGAGTATAAACCAACCCTAAGAGAAACTAGAAACATTAAAGAAAAAAAAATATGAACCGTTCTAGAAACTAGAAGGGTTGTTTTGTTCTCGAAAGACAGGATTATAACCAAACCTCGCAGGACGTTTTACACTTTAAATTTAATATATAAACGTTCGACGCCTAAATTAGTTGTTACTCTTCATATTTATGAAATGCAAATTAACCAGAAATTTATTTTCTTGTCTTTCATTTGCATATTTTTCAAAGGTTGCTTTTATAAACATAAAATGATCAGCAGAAAAAAATCTCAAGTTTACTGAGTAACATCTACCTCCATAATTATAATTTCATTTTAATTTGTAAATACGATTGTTACAATTGGGCGGATTTTTATAATCACTGTTTTATCATGTAGCATGCAACATGTTTAATTAGAGGCAAATTAAAAAAATTAATTCAGGTTTCAGAAGCAATTTCCCGATTTTTTTTTATACAAATTATAATAATTTCTATATTCATGCAGGCAACAGAAGGAACGAAAAACAAGAGTTAGCGACTTTTTAGTGGTCGAGAAGGACTGCAAACAGGTCTGTGTGAAAACAATAAACGCCTTCGTCAGTAGCGGGGAACGAGAAGCCACTCGTGTGCACAGGTAACTACCAGTCGTCGTTTTCGACTACTTTTTGCAGTCCAACTCAACGACTAAAAATTATTCGTCTGTGAAGTCCCTTAGAGAGGTGTTTCGTCCGAGTTTAAACCAAACAGTAAAGGATTTTGTCCTTTCCCTCGTCCTCGTTCGTCACTCAAGAAACTTCCGTAAGTTGTTAAGTAGTATTCACTACAAGTTCCACTTTGTCCCTGAATATCACGATCTGTCTGCGACCGTCTAAGATCCGTCATTGGTCGACTGACGCGAATTGCAACGTCGTAGTCCGGTGGATCGTCTTGTTGGCCACTTGTTGACCCAAACAGGTAATTATCGATGGAGAGTCTTCTATTTTGTGGAACAGATCGTCTTCTACCTTTCTGAAGATGACTGCAAGCGTTAGATGCACTTCGGTGGTAAATGTCGGTGGTTGAGTTGTTTGAACTTTCCCAGAGAGCAATTGGATGGTATAATAAGTGGCCATTGTGCAGAGATAGTCTAGTAATGGACGGTCTTAGGCCGAGGAGTTCGACCCTGTGGCGAGTGGACGACGCAGAACAGAAAAGGCCCCATGAGTGCCTGTGTTCTTTGAGTTCCAATCGAGACGTGTCTTCTATCGTTTCTAGGCTTGCATTGCTTCGATGTTGCGCCATTCGTGTGTGGATATCATCGTTTACAGTTCCGGAATGGTCACCGTTGTCCATAAGCACAGCTTCAGAGTAACTCGGAACGAGACCTAAGTTGCTACGGATGTTCCATTCCAGGGTGTTTGTGCCAGACGTCGTTGTCGCTAAGCCGTTGTCGGTCAGAGTCGTCGTCAAGGGACTGGTGACGACGTAATTGACTCCGAAAAGTTTAGTGACCTGATAATGAACGTGAGCGATTTTGCTTTCTACAAGAACTCTTAGAGGCCACGATACGAGTAAGAAGGATGCGATCCAAAAGACTGGATGGGACACGTACCATGGCAGATGATCGGTATCTGCAAACGCGATCACGAGTTCTTTGAAATTGACGTTTGTCAGTTCGAGTCCTTCTCTCATTTCCATGTAATCGTCCCTCCTCTCGTTGTCCTGAAAGAAGCGAGCTCTTTGATCCTCGAACTCGGCCGCAGCTTCGACGTTTGCGAAAGCAAATCCCTTACTGAATCTGACTTTTATAGCGGGGTAACATTCGAGGCCTACAAGTTTCTTAGAAATATCTTTCACTCCACAGTGAGCGTAGACGAACGTGGTTCCGGCCGAATGAGAATCGATTCTCTCGTAATAGATCTGAGTGCTTGTATAAGCGTTTCCGTTCCGGTATCGAGTCACTTGTCTGGAACGACGAACGTAATGATAACATATGGCCTTCCACCATACGACCGGTTGAGCGTCTCTCATCTGTTGTACTCTTTGATAGACGTTGCTCACATCCGTACGATGTTTGAGATCGATTCGAGTGCTGCAGTGCCAGCATTCGACAAGATAGACGAGGTAGAGTGTGACGACGAAGGCGATGGGAATGTATAGGAAGCCGTCTTCGCAAGGACTCGTACGACGAGTACTTGCAATTTGGAAGTCCGTATAGGTGACGACTACTTTGGTGACTTCGGCCAATCGACACCAGGCAATAGCACTCAAGCAACCGAGAACGAGGGACGTTAGAATTAGGCACTTCCAGTTTGTGTTGTGTCTTAGAACTTTCCAAACGCTGCTACGAATCGGCTGTTGCTGTGAAAGTCAAGAAAACAAAACAAAAACGATTTGGTTTAAAGTGTGATGAACGTCTCTCTCTCTTTCTCTCTCTCTCTCTTTCTCTCTCTCTCTCTTTCTCTATTTCTCTCTCTTTCTCTATTTCTCTCTCTCTCTCTCTCTCTCTCTCTCTCTCTCTCTCTAACTCTGATTATTCTGTCTTTCAGAAGCAAAATGAAGAGGTGTTTTTCGTGTTGATATCTTTTAAAAAATAAACTTTTTATGTGAACAACTTTAAGTTGAAGTGACCAACTTTAAATTTTTGATTATAAAAAGTTTATTTTGAAAGATATCAACATGAAAATACACGTGAATGATTGAGTTACCCTTCTAGTTTCTATGCAACACTTTCTAGTTTCTCGTAAATTTTGCTTTTCTGAAAGATAGAGTAATCAGAGTTAGAAAATCAGCTGTTCTATATAAACCATCGTACTATCAATCAATTAATTAATCTTTTACGTCTCTCTTTCTTTCTATCTCTATGTCTCTATCTTTCTCTGTCTGTCATGATTCAGAGCGATTAATTATTGGCTAAATGTCACAGCTTTTTAGATGATTATGAATTAAAAGCACGCAATTTTTATTAGTGTGTTTGACCGCAATTATGGGCATAAAACTTCACTTAGCTTTTTTTTTCTCTCGAATAAGTTTGTTCGAAACTAGAAATGTAAAGACATTATTTTTGTTATAAATATTTATCGCATGATATTTTAAGCATTACATTTATAATAATATATAAGTATAGAAATATGAAAATCATTTGTTTTTTCTTCAATTCCTTTACTTTTGAAGCTTGAAAACACAATTTTAATTCATAAAATTGCTTAAAAAAACTAGAACAAGTACTAAATTGTTTGACCTGGTTTCGTTTAGTACGTTAATACATTTTAATAATTTATAATTTCGCTTTTGTTTAAGCTTTCGCTTTGTTCTAAGCAACGTTTTCGAACGTGACTCTCTTGACATTTGTTACAATGAGCATTTAAGATTTTGCTAAACGATCAAAAGTAGTTTTAATTAGTTCGTTACTAATTAAAAAGCTAATTTTTAAATGATTTTCGAGTATTTACTGCAACTACTAGACAAAGCTAAACAGAAGGCTTACATTGAAAAAGAAAAATTAACACTTGAACCCATCGAAACAGGGTGTGTGTTTTTTTTGAGTACCCTTGTATATAATTTTTCCTTTGATAGAACCCTGTTACGAGGCTTTAAATGCCAAGTTACCTTCTTGACTAGCTGCCTAAATGAGTGAAATAAAAGGATAAATTTAGAAGAACAATGAACAGAAAAAATGAAATATAAAAAAAAGGCAACTGAACTTGAGAATTGAGTTAAAATAATATTAACAAAAGTGATAGCATTGATTGCCTTCTTTCAGGGGCTAATCAATATTCATTAGTAATTCATCATATTATTATAATAATAATTTCACTGAGGCTATACTGTTGAGTCGATTAGACATATATATGTGTGTGTGTTTATTTAGAAATATGTTTGTGATTGTACATTTAATACATTACCTCTTCGGAAGAGTATGGTTGCTGTTGTTGTTGAGTTGTGTTTCGACCCATTGTAGCAACAACCCCATTGTTCGTCATGGCGCTTTGGCACAACATTATTAGCTAACCATGACGACAAATGCCACACACACCCAGAGAAAACACACACAAAATGACAAGAAAAGATGAGTGTCTTGTGTGTATGCTATGTATAGGCACTACACAAGTGAATGGTATTCGGATGAATGATTCAGGATGAATCGAAAAACCCCTCCCTTTAATTCACTTGAGTTCGGTCTCGTGCAATTTGTCAAGGGAAGAGGAGGAGGGAGAGACAAATGTGGGTTTAGGACTCTCTCTTTTTGTGGAGGCAACTTACTATGTTTTCAACCTATTTTTTTTTAGAGTCTTTGTTTAATAACAATAGCTTACATGAACATAATGAGGAGTTTTTTTTCGAGTGGTTTGGCCAATACACTTGATGAAATAATAATCAATTTTTATTCAAGAGTATTTTTAATGGTAATTTTAGTTATATAAAGTAAACGCAAACTTAGTAAAGTTAAGATGGTTTTATTAACAGGCTGATATTAGAACTCTTGATTAGAAAAAAAGCATAATTACGAATGAAACTTGAATGTGTTTTAGAAACTAAAAGGGTAGCTCAATCACATAAGGATATTTTCATATTGATATATTTTAAAATGAACTTTTTATAGATAAAAATTTAAAAAAAAAATTTCGTCTGCTTAAAGTTGTGATATTTTCAAACTTACTTGAAAAGCTTATTTTGAAAGATATCTCTGAACATGAAAATACACTTAATTGTATGAGCTACCCTTCTAGTTTATAAAACGTATTCAAGTTTATTTTCATTGTGTACACCTGAAAGACAGAATAATAAAGAGTTCGAGAGAGGAATTTACACTATTAAAACCATAAAAAAATTAAACGTTTGTCAGAAACTGGAATAGTTGGCGGTTATACCCTTAGACTAGTAAGGTAATAGTCTTCGGTTATAAAAAAAAGTATTTTTAAAATAGAATTTCTTATAGCATTTTTGAAAGTGACTAAGTATTATATTTTTTCATGATGAATACCGATTTTTTAAACTGCTATAATATCCATAAAGGAATTTTTTTAAAAAAAATACGCACTGTAAAATTCATTTTAGCTTATCCAATTATTATTCTTTTTTTTCTAACAAATTTCGTTTTTTATCCCATTTTTTCTGATTAAAAAAAATGTACACACATATGCAAGGTTTCATTTTTGGGCCCCTTAATTTTTTTGGGAAAAAGAATAATAAACGAATTACGATTTCAGGGCTCCTTCATCTTGAGCCCATCGCTGTGCCCGTGCACTATAGTTACGACACTGCATTTTATTACAAATCTCAAATTCAGACTCTTCTCATTATGCTGAACACAAATCTGAAAATGATTTTCGAATCGGGTCACTAGTTTCTGAGATGTAATTGTTTTACAGTTTAGTACACTGTGAGACGTGCCTTTCACCTGTTTTTACCTGAAATCCGATTATCATTAAAACTATTGAACCGATTAGAAAATGGTTTTCGGATTCTTGTTCAACACATTGAGAGGAATGAAAATCTGTTTGCCTCCTGGTGTTATTCTGATCTTATCATGACCAATTTTTTTGTTTTATTAATTTTCTAGAATGAATCGAGGTAGTGGAAGAGGAAGAGGTCGGTTTATTCGTTCTAAACGTTGGAATTTCAAAAAGGGAAACTATGGCATTAAGTCCGTGGGTGGTGGATCTTCCAAGGAAGATTTTTCGTTCAGTACGTGTTTTTTTTTTAAAAGGAACGCAACCGTTTTAACGATAATTTTATTTTAGGTTACCGTGAGCCACAGTGTTCAAACGTTTCAACTGAGAAATCCGATGGTCCTTTCAAAGGATGGTTTTTATACTTCAACGAAAGTAATTTTAATCGTCTTTTTCGTATGATTTGAGTTGATTATTTTTTTTGTGTATCTTCTTAAAAGTTTATAGTGATTATCATCCCGCAATAAAATTGACGAAGAGTTTTGAGAAGTTTTTAAAAGTCCAATTTCCAAACTACATTCAGGTTGTGAAAAACCTCTTTTAGTTTTTTTTTTTTTAAATGAAGAAGAAACTTGACTTGTGTTTTATTAGCTAGAAAGGTAGCTCAATCATTTAAGGGTATTTTCATGTTGACATCTTTCAAAATAAGCTTTTTATGTGAGTTTGAAAATGACCAAACTTTAATTAGATGTTTTTTTTGTAAATTTTTGTTGTATAAAAAGTTTATTTTGAAAGATATCAACATGAAAATACCCTTAAGGGATTGTGTTGTTATCCTTCTAGTTTCTAAACCACTTTCTAGTTTCTCGTAATTTTTTGCTTCGGAAAGAAATCTAGAGTTTAAAAATCAGCTGTTCATAAACCCATCTTAAGCAGTTTTTTGTTTTTGTTATTTTTAGAGTGAGTTTGAAAAACAAGAATCCTTTATTGTTGATGTCCAAGAATTATTTTCTGATGAGGATCTCAACGAGGAAGATTTGCATTTACGTGAAAAGTTAATTTGTGAACCTGAGTTGATTATTAAGAGCCTAAGCTTAACTATGCATCAGGTTAGAATGGAGAAGACAATAAAAAAAAATTGTGTTTTAATAGCAACGTTTTCTTTATGAAAGATTTTGTCGAACAAATTGGAAGATGCAGATAGTGAAATATTTTCTGATAGCGAAGAAGGCGACGACGAAAGGACTTCCGTGTCAGGAATGGATTGGTTGGAATCCGGAAATATCGGTTTGATTTGGGCTCGTCTAATCAATCTCGATAAACAGACGCCTTTCAAGAGCCTAAAAGCCAATTATTTTGGTTAAGACATTTCAGACTAACTAATTGAAACTGTATTTTGTATTCAAATGATACGTTTACACTTGATAGGGAAATTTGTGTCTGTTAGAGGGACGGTTGTTCGAGTGAGCAACATCCGACCCTTGTGTGTCAGAATGGCTTTTACTTGCACAACATGTAATCAGATGCAAGTAAGACAATTCTGGATTTCTCGTATCCAATACGATGAAAAGAAGTTCTTCTTTTTTTTTATAATTTCAAAAACGATGCTTATTCACTCAAAGGTACTTCCTCTTGCTGAGGGCAAATATGCCGTGCCAACAAAAGTACAATTTTTCAAATGAAGTAATTTCAAAGCTGTTAGATGTGATTAAAAACATTCCTTGTTGTTTATTTTGTAGTGTTCTTCTGACGATTGTCGAGGACGTGTATTTGTTCCGGAGCGGAGCTCGTCAAAAACGGAAACTGTGAACTGGCAGACTATAAAGTAAACATAAAACTATTACATTAAGGTGGTTTTAAAGTGTGAAAACGGCTCTCAAACTCTGATTATTCTGTCTTTAAGGAGCAAAATGAAGGGAAACTTGAACGGGTAGGTGGTGGAATGGGTAGCTCAATGACTTAAGGGTATTTTCTTGTTGATATTTTTCAAAATAAGCTTCTTATGTGAGTTTGAAAGACGTTGGCAGACGATTCTTAGCAGATTGTATTTTATGCATTTTTTATTTATAATAAGTTTATTTTGAAAGATATCAACATGAAAATACCCTTAAGTGATTGAACTACCCTTCGAGTTTCTAAATCATTCAAATTTCTCTTCGTTTCGCTTCTGAAAGACAGAATAATTAAAAGTTCGAAAATCAACTAGTTGTTCATAAACTATGTTGTTTTTGTATTGATTCGAGAGTAATATTTGTTAATTTTTAAGAATTCTAGAGATCAGTGATGATCGGGAAGAGGCTAGAGTGCCTCGTTCTGTGGAATGCGAACTTTCTTGTGATTTAGGTTTGTCTTTTTAACATTTATTTTGTTTTATTGTTTGTGGATACACCTGGAATTATTTTACAGTTGGTAGTTGTGCTCCTGGCGACGTTGTAACTCTAACTGGAATTGTCAAAGTCAACAGTACCTCTGATGGTGAGGTTCGAATAATTTCTTGTTTTGTTTTTTTTCCTGGAATTTTAAAAGATTGTCCATCTTAGGCCATGCACGATATCAGGAAGACAAATGTATGTTTTCGTTATACATTGAGGTAAATGCCGTACAAAATAGTAGCCGAAATGTACGTTGCAACGACCTACATGATGTTCCCACTTCGGTTGCTACTTCAAAGCTTGGCGTAGAGTTCACTGAACGTGACCTCGAGTTTGTTCGAGAGATGCACTCTCAGCCTAGCCTCTACCGGTTGATTGTTCATTCTCTCTGCCCTGCAATCTACGGTCACGAACTGGTCAAAGCGGGGTTACTTCTTGGCCTTTTCGGAGGCACGCGTAAGTTTGCAGATGAGAAGGATCGCATTCCAGTGAGGGGCGACCCTCATGTTCTAGTGGTGGGTGATCCAGGATTGGGAAAGAGCCAAATGTTACAAGCGTGTGCTAACATATCTCCGCGCGGTGTCTACATATGTGGTCACAATACAACAACAGCTGGACTAACTGTAACTTTGTCGAGAGAGGGAGCTTCTTCCGGAGGTTGCGAGAACATGGAAGCCGGTGCTTTAGTTCTTTCCGATCAAGGTTGTTGTTGCATTGACGAGTTTGACAAGATGGGTCAACAGCAACAACAGGCACTTCTTGAGGCTATGGAACAACAAAATGTTAGTGTTGCCAAGGCCGGAGTGCTATGTAATCTTACGGCAAGAACGTCGATTCTTGCGGCTGCAAATCCCGTCGGTGGACACTACAACCGAGCGAAAACTGTGTCCGAGAACTTAAAACTGGGCAGTGCTCTTTTATCCCGTTTTGATTTGGTTTTTATTCTAGTCGATAAGCCGAATGAGGTGAACGATCTTTCTCACGATTGTTTCATCTTCATGTACATGTATGTAAGCATTGAACTTTCCGTTCTTTTTCAGGAAGTGGACGCCATGTTATCTGAACATGTCATTGCTCAACGTTCGAAATTGAGTGGTGCGAGGTCACTGCAATCCTATCCATCTCCAGTTATCGAGGACATTTCAAGGAGCAATGAATCTCTAAGGTTGATTGACTACTTTCTTAAAGTGGAAAGTGAGCAATGAAATGTTCATTTTGATTTAGAGAGAGGTTGAAGCTGAATTTAGGAGAGCCTCCTTTGGACATCGTTCCTCATGAGCTCTTACGAAAGTACATTGCGTATGCTCGCACTTATGTCCACCCTCGCCTTTCTCCTGCTGCTGCAACTGTTTTACAACAATTCTACTTGGATATGAGATCTAAAGTGAACGGCCAAGGGTCAGATTCGATTCCTATCACGCTCCGACAGCTTGAATCCCTCATTAGACTTTCTGAGGTAATGAGGGTCACAGTCGTCAAAGAACTGTCTTCTAGTGTCTTGTCAAATAACTCGAGCTAATGTGCGGTTGTTTGCAAATGTCTAGGCCCGCGCTCGACTCGAACTGCGAGAAGAGGTGAGTTTAGAAGATGCAAAGGATGTCATCGAAATCCTCAACTACAGTATGTTGGATACTTTTTCCGATGACCTCGGCAACATTCATTTTGAGCGTTCTCAGCATGGATCTGGGATGAGCAAACAGAGTTTGGTGTGTAAAGAATTAAAGCTCTTACACGTAAGCCTATTCTATGCGTATGCAAATATAAAGGTGGTTAATTTTTCAGGCCAAGAAATTCATTGCCGTTCTTAACAACACTGCCGAAAGGACATCGAACGCTTTCTTTACAACACAACAGATGCGACAAATTGCAAAAGTACGATATATATATTAAGTTCTAAATAATTACTACAACTGCATGTTTCTGAATACTGTGAGCTGGTCATTGAGGTTGCCCCAAGTGTAATATTAAAAAAGGCAAGTTAATTTTTTGACCCTTTGATGCCGTCAAAGTCCCCTGAAAGACAGAATAATCAAGAGTGCGAAAATCAGCTCGATATAATTTTTCTTTTATTTAGCTTTGTTTTAAATTTTATTTTCGTTTTAGGATTCTGGGTTGCAAGTGGCGGATTTCGAAGGGTTCGTTGATTCTTTGAACAATCACGGCTTTCTTTTGCGAAAGGGGCCTAAATTATATCAGCTGCATACAGTCTGACTCAGCTGAGTAAGTTTCCCCGCTCATGGTACTTAATTATTAATGTTCATGCTGCCGATAGATGGCGATACTGTGTTTAAATAATAAAATGCTGTACATAATATGACGTCAGTTTTATTGCAAGTTCTGTACTGGGTTGTACAAATATGGCGAATTGTCATTAATTTTATTTAGACAAGATACCATTTTGGTCACCCTTTTAGATCCTGTATTCTGCTTCAACAAATGTTCTATGTTGTACAATAATACCAGCTACTATGTCGAGCTTCCTGCGTAGAATAAGTATCTCTCGCTTTGTTCTGAGCTTCCTTTGCAACGTCATAGTCCTATAGGAATACTTCCTGTTTGTGGCACGTGTGGTCGTAGGTAATGGTTCTATTATGTTCTGTGTTTTTATTAAGTTTATTGTTTTTATATTATGTTTAGATGAATTTTAAAGGAGCAGTAGGCCAACAAAAAGAAATCGAGCGTCGTCAAGGTTCGTTCGTGGATCGAATGGCGAAACGAACCCGTAGTGATGTCGTTTTGGACCCAGAGGAGTACACGGTCCGTAAACGGATCCCAGTCAAGTGGCCGAGAAGAAGCATTGACGTCTACGTGACAAGAAAGACACACTTTGCAGCACAGCTGAGCCGGTGTCAGAAGTTGCTCGATTCGGGCGAGAGAGAAGTGTTCATACATGGATTAGGAGCGGCCGTCACTCGGGCAATCCACTTGGCACTGCAGCTCAAGCGCAAGCATGAAGGCAGCATTGAAGTGGACGTGAACACGTCTACAGTACCTCTGGTCGATGATTTGCTTCCGGAGGAGGACCACTTACATCCTGGAACCAGAACACGGGCCAACTCGGCTGTTCATATCAGAATTTTCAGACCCGACATTCCTGTATCGGTTTAAATCTAAACTATTTATTTCACATTTGTATTCTCCATTAAATTCATATTAAAATTCACTCCAAATAATGTGGCTTATTTGATGTGTACACATTGTTACAAATTTGTTTCACTACGGGTTTTAAATTTGTTGTCGTTAAGAAGAATAAGTGTACCAATATGGTGTTTTTCAAGCGTGTTGTTCGATAGTTAAGTCGCCATATTAGGACACTCTTTGAAGTAGAAACGGAGCATGCACTTTTGATATAATTCTGAAGTGGCGGCGCGCCGAGAAGATATTTTTTCTAGCTACTTGTATATTTCTACTTGACACCAACCAGTATTGCTTTTTTTTAATTGATACGTTTAATTTATTCTTTCTAATTATGAAACTTCAATCTATTTAAAATTAGGTTCATTATAAACGTGGAAAAAGGCCTGTTTTTTTTATACTAGTCACTATCTAGATTAAGTGGCGGCGGCGGCGGTTAGCTGACTAAATTCTAAAAGAAGAAAATGAGATGAATAATACGAGTGAATCAGCCATATTGATTGTGAGGTGTAAGTTGTGTGTTTCTTTCTGTTTTAATTTTCATTAGACGCGAACAAAAAAAAAAAAGTGAAAATGTGTTACTCCATTAGCTGTATGTATGAGAAGTGAAGGTAATTATCTTCAGTTGTGTCTTCCTAATAATTTGATTGGTATTCGATTGAGGACACACGCTCATTTCCAATGGATTCTTTGATCGTCGTCTCTTCCTCGTTGTTTTTCTCTTTCATTCTTCGTCACCATTTCACCTTATTACGAGTGTGATCATCGGAGATGTGACGTGATTTTCACCGGTTTGTTTCATTCGTAAATAACATTATCTTCTTGTGTCATTTATGCGAATATAAGGAAAAGCAAAAAAGGATGTTTTTAACGCGTTTTTTTTCTTCTTCTAACTACAGAATGACTAAAGACGAAGAACTTTACGAAGAAGCTGATAATAATAGTTTCTGAAATTTTTCTTAACGAATTTCACTCAACGATTGATTGATTGATTGATTTTAGAAGGTTGTTTTTCTAGTCAGTTCGATCGATAATTGATGAGATGATGTCCGATGAAGATCGTCAGCATCATCGTCAGGGTGTTAAAGGGGGAGGTGGAGGTGTCATTCGATCGAATACTGTTGACATCGGTGGTGGTGGTGGTCGTGGTGGTCCACCCGAAGTGGGTCTTAGACGTCTAGAAGAACTGTTCTTAGGTGGGCCCATTCATGGTCATGGACAATGTTTCAGTATTGAGACTCTTCTGGATGTTGTTCTCGTTCTCTATGAGGAATGTACGAATTCCTCTTTGAGAAGAGATAAAACGGTCTCTGATTTTCTTGAATATGGTAAGTTTTGCTTTACGAATAAACATTCAATATTCGTATTGAATTCAGTGAGTGAATTTTAAACGGTTCTAGATTCATTGTTTATTAGGTGATGACATGATCATGTGTTTTGTGAATGAACATTGCTTTCATTTTCGTTTTAAATCCATCGAATTTAGTCCGTTTTTTTTTTTAAAAAAACAACAAAAAAAGAGTCGTTATTTTGAAGAGACGAAATTAGATGCATTTTTTTTTTTTAAAAAAGAAGTGGGACAAATTCAAAAAAGTTTGTCCTATTTTAGGAGTCTTAATTTGTGACTAACGAACTGACTAAAAGGGGGTGACACACACATACAAACATACTTGAAATAAGAGAAAGAACTCGTGCTTGGACCGCGTTTATAGTTTTCGTTATTTCGCGAGATCACGTCCACTCTGATCTTTGTACAAATTAAATAGAAACCCCATAAGATGCGTGAACTCAAAATACACAAACAGAAGAAAACAAAGTTATAATTCGAAAACGACTATTTTTTTTTTTTAATAGAAAATAGCCTCAGATACACGTGTACACAAGGGATTACATAAAATGTGTTAGAAACTAGAAGGGTAGTTAAATAACTATATTATTTTCATGTTGATATTATTCAAAAATAAACGTTTTATGGACGGAAATTTCAAAAATATTATTGTTCCCTTAGAATTAGGTCGTTTTGTCGTTGACAAAAAAAAATTATTTAAAAAAAAGTTTATTTTGAAAGATGTCAACATAAAAATGTATTGTTAACTTAAGTGGTTGAGGCTACCCTTCGAGTTTCTAAAAAAAAAAACACTTTCTAGTTTCGCTTTATTTTGCACCTGAAAGACAGAATATTCAAGAGTTCAAAGGCGCGTTTTACTCTTCAAAACCTTTTAACACGAAATTCGTTTAACTCGAAAAAACAATATTTTGATTCCTTCCTTCCATTTCGTGTAAAGCGGTTTCCAATTAATTAAAAAAAAAACTTGAAAATAACCCATAAGTGATTGAGAGATATCCTTCTAGTTTCTCTTAATTTTGCTCCTAAAAAACAAAATATCCAGAATTCCCTGCACGTTTACACTTTAAACATTTCGATTCTTTCTCTTTCGTGTAAAACGGTTTCCAATTTTAAAAAAGGTTTATTGAAAAAACAACGTGAAAATACCGATAAGTGATTGAGATTGAAACTGAGATAACTTTCTAGTTTCTCTTAATTTTGCCCCTGAAAGACAAGATAATGAAGAAGAGTTTCGAGAGGGGCGTGTTTACTCTTCAAAATCTCTTAACACGAAAAAAAAACGTATTCCGGTTCTTTCTATTTCGTGTAAACCGGTTTCCAAAAAAAAAAAAAAAAGGTTTATTGAAAAAACAACAAACAGCGTGAAAATACCGATAAGTAATTGTGAGATACCTTTGTAGTTTTGTCTTAATTTTGCCCCTGAAAGACAAGATAATGAAGAAGAGTTTCGAGGAGCGTTTACTCTTCAAAACCTCTTAACACGAAAAAAAGACGTATTCCGCTTCTTTCCCTTTCGTGTTAAGCACAGTTTTCACTTGTTCTTTATAAGAAACCCATCATCTCAGTTAGTAGTATTAAGGTATGAAGATAAATTTTAATTGTGAGCTAATAGTTTTAATTAAAAATGTAATGACAATTTTAAATAGTTTAGGTTTTTCTTCTACAATAATCATAAATTACATTCATCCTCCTCCTTTTTCTCTTCTTCTTCTTCCTTCTCCTTGTTGTTTCATTGTTGTTGTTGACTCATCGGCATTATCATCATCTCGTTTCCGTTTACACACCTTTACAATCACAATGAAATCATGGAAAATACTAATTAAGATACTTGATGATTATGATGGAAACGACTGACCATTGGTTGGTTGGTTTTTTTTTAGGTCATGGTTTTCGGTTCCGATCACTGATCAATTTAGGCCATTCATTCATTATATATTTGTTTGTTTTCGGTTTCAGTCTTAATTTCATGATCTCTAACGGATGAAACTTATTAACCTAACCGCAACTCTCCTAATAACTTCTCTCTCTCTTCCTACTATAGATTTTTTTTTTTAAATCTCAAGATTAAGAACACAAAAGGTTCCTGTGTTGAACCAGTGATGACGATATTCACGAATGACCCCTTGACCAATCTAAAAGCCATACAAAATGACCCATTTAAGATGAACAGCTGATTTTTGTTTTAAATATTTGATTATTCTGTCTTTCAGAAGCGAAATTAAGAGAAACTGGAAAGTGTTTTGTGAACTAGAAGGGTTGTTCAATTATTTAAAGGTATTTTCATGTTGATATCTTACAAAAATAAGCTTTTTAAAGACAAAAATTCAAAAAAATATCGTCTGCTAAAAGTGTGGTCATTTTTCCAAAACAAAAATCTTATTTTGAAAGATAACACGAAAATACGATGGCGCTGAATAAGCACCAAATGGAACAAACGCCAAGATCCAGTTTGGCGCTTCTTCTATTTGGTGCTTAGTCAGCGCCACCGTATTTTCGTGTTATCTTTCAATAAGATTTTTATAAGTTTGGAAAATGAGCACACGTTTTTTTTTTTTTTAGCTGACTACATTTTTCCAATTTTTGTCTATAAAAAGCTTATTTTTTTTAAAAGATATCAATATGGAAGAAAATACCCTTAAATGATTCAGCAGCTCTTCTAGTTTCTAAAAGACATTGAAGTTTTCTCTTAATTTTGCATCTGAAAGACAGGTTAATCAAGAGTTTAAGATGCGTTTACGCTTTTCAAAGTTAAAATCACTTTAATGTTCTCTAATACCTAGTACACACCTGATAATTTAAATGCATTTAAATAATAAACGCGTTCTACGGAGCCCTGTGAAGGGCAAACAAACAATATGTCGAATTCTATTTATTCAGTTAATAAATCTGAAATTATTGAGTTAATACTTAAATAAAATTTTATAAAATATTGATTTAGTATTTCAATTTAAATTATTAATAATAAAGTCAATTTTTATTTGGTTGATGTGTCCTTAACTGGATTCCGTATAATTCACCTAAACACATTTAATTTGAATTCATTTAACAAATGTGTATACAAGGTATAGGCTTAAATATTTATTTTTTCTTTGCAACTTTTGGGTTTCCACTTGGGTAACAGTGATCTCTGAGATTCCAGGATTCTTCGTCTAAAATTGTTCACCTAAAAGCCCTAAAAAAAAAACTAGACCTAAACCAAATACTCTGAAATGTTTTTTTCACCTAAATGAAATGAAGTAGTATTAGGTTAAATGTTTTTTAGGTGTAAATGTATTGAGAAGAACTTCCTTTGGGTGAATGTTCATTAAGGTGAAAGGGTATAGATGTATTGTCATTTAGGTGAAAAAAACATTTCTAGAATGTTTTGGTTTAAGCCTCGTTTTCACGGTGGCGATAGTTCTTTCATGAGAGTAGCTGTCATGAAAGTTGCGATAGCAACTGTCTTGACATGTCTTGAAGTAACGTGTGATAGTTGTCTGTCACTTGTGACAGTGTGACGTCTTCCTTCACAGATATCATTGAGTCAGCAACAGTGTTGCCTCTCTCTCTCTCTTTCCAGAAGCCAAATTTCCCTACAAAGTGGATATATTTCCCTACAAGCGCCGGTCACTCAACAACTATTACTATATTGCGACAGTACTATTCAACTATCAAGTCAAACGAGATAGTTGTGATAGTCACTATCACAACAGTGTGATAGTGACTATCATCGTGAAAACGAGGCTTTAGGTGCAGCCTAATTGTTTAGGTGAACTGTCTTTTAGGTGAATAACTTTAGGTGTCTTGTTAGTCTTGATAACCATCTCTGAAGGAATAAACAAACATAAAATATCCACACAAAAAAAAATGTTACCACCTTTTTTTCTTGATAATAAATAATTGAAGTCCCATTTTTCTGTACCTTTTTTACCTTTGTTGTTGTTCGTAAATATTATTCTCGATCACGTTCCGTACTTTTTGACGACAAACAAATGAGAACACAAATATATAAAAGGGCACAATTGGACACGAAAGTCATTTAGTTGTTTGTTGTCGTTATTTTGAAGGATCTTTTTTTATTATTATTATTTCATAAAACTTTGAGTGAAAAAGCTCTCTTGTTTTTTTTTTCCTTCCACTAAGGAAATTGGGTTTCTTTCAACAACCTTCCATTGCAATTTTTTATGGTTATATTTGTATCATAACCTAGAAGGGTAAAAAAAAATCTCGTTTCCTGTATTATATAAAATTAATTTCAGTGAATAGAAAATGACTGAACTGTTAGCCCCCCTCTCCCCCCCTCCCTCTCACACTTTTTTCTTTCTATTCTTAATTTGTTTTGTTTTTTTTTGTATGGTTTCTATGTAATTACTGGTCTCTTAATTATAATACAGCAATTAGAACAGTAAACTGAAATTCCATTCTACAATAAACTTTTAAGTATTTTTCTTTTCTTTTTGCGTGAATAATTAGAATGAATAATTTAGGAACAGTTGATTTTCCAACTTTGATTATTGTGTCTTTCAGAAGAGCAAAATTAATAGAAACTAGAAAGTGTTTTAAAAACTAAAAGAGGGTTAATACCTAGTACACACACACACCTGATAATTTAAATGCATTTAAATAATAAACGCGTTCTACGGAGCCCCGTGAAGGATAAACAAACAATATGTCGAATTCAATTTATTCAGTTAATAATATGAAAATATTGAGTGAATGCTTAAATATAGAAACTATTGATTTAGTATTTTTCAATTTAAAATATTAATAATAAAGTCAGTTTTTATCTGGTTGATGTGTCCTTAACTTGATTCCGTATAATTCACCTAAACACATTTAATTTGAATTGAAGAGTGAGTATTTTCATAACGATATCTTTCAAAATAAGCTTTTCATGACAGTTTGAAAATGATCCAACTTTAAGCAGGCAATATATATTTTTATTGTTACCTAGAAAATGTTTATTTTGAAAGATTTATCAACGTAAGAGAAACTTGAAAAGTGTTTTAGAAACTAGAAGAGTAGCCCAATTTACTTAAGGGTATTTTCATGTTGACGATAACTTTTAAAATAAACTTTTTCATTGACAAATATCGTCTGCTTAAAGTTTGATTATTTTAAAATTCGCATAAAATACTCTAAAACACATATTTAGAGGGAAAACAAAGAGTCCAATTTTTTGTTATTTAATTCAGGTTTTCTTGGTTTCTTTAAAATTTCATAAAATTGCATGACAAAGTATTTATTCTGTTTATTCACCTGTCAAGTACAATATTAGAAATTCATTTTATGAATGTAAATATTTTTGTAATTTAACTTAACTAACCTAACCTAAAAAAAAAACAATTAAAAACTTTGTTAAAATTAGTTTTAACTCCATTGACGTCCAGTAGAACCCGTTGACTAACATAAAAACCCGGCGATTGTTGCAACCCGGTTCACCAATGGATCACCTTGTGGCCCTGACCCTGATTGAAGCCACACTTGTTTTTATTATTATTAATAATTTAATATTTAATATTATTTCATTTATTTGTATTTTCTTAATGAATAATATAGGATTCTTATATGAGAAGGATTCGAGAAAATTTAGGATTCGTCAAACCTCTAGTAAAAAAAATGTAATTTGTAAACAGCATAAATAAACTGTAAATGCAAAATAATATTAAATTTAAAGTAGAATTTTAAAACTACTCCGTTTACAAGTTTAAAATATTTTTTTAAATATATATTTGATATAAATTAAATATTAAAGTCAATATGCGAATTCGAAGAAAACGGTTTATTGCATAAAAGTAGGGCAGGGTTAGAGTAATTTCAAAATTTTGCGTTTTTTTTTTTACTACTTTAACCAGAAATGTAAAAAAAAAATCTAATTTATTATTAAAAATCATGTGATTTGAAATTACACACACATTTGGATGTGTGTTTTGTACCACATTGTATGAGTATGTGTCCGGAGTAAGCAATTTGGTTATTTTTAGCAGTTTTTTTTCCATTTTTAGTTGTGTTCTTTTAGTGTTGTTGTATCTATCTCTCAAGATGTCTTTATTTTTTGTGCTAATCTTCCACAGGCAATTTAGAAATCGGGACGAACTTCAGTTTACTCCGCCCTTGTTATGACGACCGGCAACTTCTAATTGGTTGGTTATGTAGTCTGACGTCACATGCTCCGCCCTTTTCAACGTCAGACTACATAACCAACCAATTAGAAGTTGCCGGTTGTCATAAAAAGGGGCGTAGCCAACTGAAGTTCTTCCCGATTTCTAACTGCCTGTTAATCATCCATAGAGAGAAAAATAGAAAGATGGACCGACACACTCACTACTGAATTGGAACTCTTTTTTTGTGTGTGTGTTGTTTTTATTTTCACATCCTCTTTTTCACCCCATCACCACCCTTATTTTTCTATGTCTAAAATTAATATTTGATAATAGTGTCGTCTGTGGGTGTGCGGATGTTATTTATATGTTCAAGGGCATTCTCTAAACGAGAGATTGGCCCAAAATGAGGAAAAGATCATTCTAGTCATGATTTTGAGCCCCTAATCAATGTATAGTTCACTAATTAAGAGGGTAATGACGCTTGTTTGGAATTGGGGAGAGGTGGGGGGGGGGGCAGTAATTCCAAGTGCAGTTTGAATTGACTTGTCACAAACTACATTGGATCGGAACGGATCGGATCTTCCTAAAAAGCATATCAATGGAGGCTCGCACAATAGCTTGGATCGGATCAGATGCGGCAAACTTTTATTAAAATGCTTGTTATTATCAGAATATTCCGATTCGTTCCGTTCCGATCCGATGTAGTGTGCGACAAGCTTTTATAAGTTTTGAGAGAATTTTCAAGATTCACTTGAATCTAGAAGAGTTGAACAAACGTGAAAATAAAAATTTCACAATATCTTTTGAAATACAATTTTTATGGCAGTTTTAAAATTATTAAATTTTACAATTATTTTCATTAAAAAAAACGTGCAAACATACAAAGGTGTCATCATAACAAAAATATCTCTTACATATAATTACCATAGATAGCTAATTCGGCTTTGGCATTAATGAAGTTCACTCAGATTAAAATGTTTGTTATTTTTAATAAAATATTAAAAAATGATGAAAAAATAACATGCATTTTTGTTAATCTTTCCTGATGAGAATAAAGTTCGTGTGGTGAAAAATAAAGACCAAACACTGGTTGAGTTCCGCCTAATTTAATTAAATTGGGAATTTTTTTATTTGAGCTGTAATTAGAGAGCTCTTAGGTTACGGTGCCATCTAGTAGAACCTTTTTTATTTAGCTGGAAACATTGCACTCCTAGAGGCTCAAGAACACTACTTAGTGGCTTAGAAACACGCCAATTTTTTTTCTCAGAAACACTGCTAAAAAGGCTCAGGAACACTATGGGCCCCAAAACACTCATGAAAGCTCAGAAGCACTTCTAGAAGCTCAGTAACATTCCTATACCCAGAAACGCTAATCGAGGCACACAAACACTCCTAGAGGCTCATAAACGCTCCTAGACTTCCAGCAACACTCCTAGAGGCTCATAAACACTCCTAGAGGCCCAGCAATATTCCTGGAGGCCCAGTAACACTCCTAGAGGCTCAGCAATATTCCTGGAGGCCCAGTAACACTCCTAGAGGCTCATAAAAACGCCTAGAGGCTCATAAACACCCCTAGAGGCTCATAAACACCCCTAGAGGCCCAGCAACACTCCTAGAGGCTCATTAAAACGCCTAGAGGCTCACAAACACTCATAGAGGCTCATAAACGCTCCTAGAGTCCCAGCAACACTCCTAGAGGCTCATAAACGCTCATAGAGGCCCAGCAATATCCCTACAGGCCCAGCAACACTCCTAGAGGCTCATGGCTCATAAAAACGCCTAGAGACTCATAAACACCCCTAGAGGCCCAGCAACACTCCTAGAGGTTCATTAAAACGCCTAGAGGCTCATAAACACTCCTAGAGGCACAGAAACACTCCTAAAGGCCTAGCAACACTCCTAGAGGCCCAGAAACACTCCTAGAGGCCCAGAAACACTCCTTGAGGCTCATAAACACTCCTTGAGGCTCATAAACACTCCTTGAGGCTCATAAACACTCCTTGAGGCTCATAAACACTCCTAAAGGCCTAGCAACACTCCTAGAGGCCCAGAAACACTCCTAGAGGCCCAGAAACACTCCTTGAGGCTCATAAACACTCCTTGAGGCTCATAAACACTCCTAGAGGCCCAGAAACACCCCCAGAGGCTCAGAAACACTCATGGATCCACCTTTAAGCGCCAATTTGAATAACTTGACAAAAATGTGTTCGAAACGTGAGCCTAATGCACTAGTTTCTGTTTTTTTCCATTTGCAGCTAGACCTGTGGTGACCAAGGTGAAAAGTCTTCGTCTAACGAGAGAAGACTTCGAAATTCTGAAAGTTATCGGAAGAGGTGCTTTTGGAGAGGTATAAACGTTTTTTGGGGATACATATTTTCATTTTAACGACACTTTTCTCACCTTTTTTTTTGCTGTAGGTTTGCGTAGTAAAGATGAAGCATACAGAAAAGGTGTTCGCTATGAAAATCCTAAACAAGTGGGAGATGTTGAAAAGGGCAGAGGTGAGAAACCGTTATCCTGAAAGGGTTGTGGTAAACGTATTGATTTGTACATAGATCGAGATCGTCGTCAAGGCAATCAATAGTTTGATCCGATGTAGTGTCATGCCTCGCTTAAGAATAGAGATGCTTCTTTGAAAATTGTATCGTTGGTGTGGCTGAATAGATTTTTATTTTGCTTTTGTCTTCTTGGTTGGTGCCATTGCAGTGGCCAATGCTATGCAGCTTATGCTCCATAGGCGTTTTTTTCTTCTAAACTGTTTTTTAGAAACAGCATTCGGAAATTATTCAAATTGTTTTCAAAACTAGACTGGTAAAACATTATGTTAAAAGTTTTTCACGGCCAATATCTTTAAAAAATAAACGTTTTATAGCAGTTTGAAAAATGACATTTGATGAAAACTATTTTCGCCTTTTTCAAACTGTCATAAAAAGTTTATTTTAAAAGATATCCATCATGAAAAAACTTAGTATTATCACCAACTAGTCTAGTTTCTAAAAAACACTTTGAATTTTTTTTTTTTTTTTTCGTAATGTTTTTCTTGAAAAACGTTTGCTTGAAAAATATACATTTTCTGAAAACATCAGGATGGGGAGACAAGACTTCCTATAGAACATAATAGACACTGCTGTGGCGCCATCCAGGGGGAAGAAAACAAAATAAATATATATTCAGCCACCTTAACTAAATCATCTTTGGAGTAAAGGCGCTTCTTTGCAAAGGTATAAAGTTTGGTTCACTCAGTTAAAATGAGGTATATCTTTCTCGGAGGTAACGTAAAGCGAGGTATTACTGTATTTTGATTTTGAGACCTACATCGTCGTTATATCGAGGCTTCTTTCTCTTTTGTTTTCTCCATTTGTTTACACTCATTCTTGTCTTCATTCCCGTTTGACAGCTGTTTTGGCACGGATATAATATAAAGCGGTTCCATGATCTCGCTTTTTACTTGAACCTCAAAAAAAATAGAGAGAAAAAAAAGGGGTTTCAGAGTAGCACAGACGAAGAGGCCAATATTCTCTTAAATAAAACGTGTGTTTGGCTTTGCTTCATGAATGTTTCACTTGAGCATATATCACATATACCAGGGGTGTTTTGAAAGACTTATAACGTCTTTATCTATCAAATGATTCAAATGAAACAGACTGTAAAATGTTCAAAAGTCATACAGAATTTTTTTTTATTGTGTTCTTTTTAGCATTTTTTTAGTTGTTAAAATTAGCAACAAAGCTAAAAAGTTTGTCACTTGGTAACTGGTTTTGAAAGCCGTCACCAAATTTCAACAGTATTGGATGACTGAGACGAATCACGAAACAATCCGAATTCAAGACTAGAAAAAATAAAGATTACACGCAGAAGTTTGTGATAAGCAATTTATTGAAACATTGCCGCCTGCCTGTTAGACAGGATTTTTATTTGTTTGGGGTTTTTTAAACAATATTTTCAACGTTTTCTTTTTTTTTTGTTGGCGTTTGTTGTTTGGCTGATTTTTTTTTTTTCTTCTTGCACGTCTCTTACACCTTGTACACACACATGAGTTAAATGAATTCAAATTAAATGTGTTTTGGTGAATTATACGGAATCCAGTTAAGCACATGAACCAAATTAAAAATTGGCTTTATTATTAATATTTTAAATTGAAAAATACTAAATCAATATTTTAATGCCAATAGTTTATATAAATTATATTTAAGTATTGACTCAATATTTTCAAATTATTAACTGAATAAATTGAATTCGACGATAAATTGTTTGTTTGCCCTTCACGGGGCTCTGTAGCCCCCTTTAATATTTAAATGCATTTAAATTATCAGGTGTGTGTACTAGGTATTTAGGTTTTAGTTTTTAAAACACTTTCTAGTTTCTATTAATTTTGCTCTTCGGAAAGACACAATAATCAAAGTTCGAAAATCAACTGTTCCTACACTGTATAAATTATTCATTCTAATTATTCACGCAAAGTTTAGAACATATAAATAATTTTCGACTTTTAGCCGTTTAACCAACTTTTAGCCGTTTAACCCATCAATTAGCCAACAATTATAGTTTTTTCAATCAAAAATTGAAAAAGCTATAATTGTTGGTTAATCGAAATGGGTTTGTTTTTTCACAATTGACTGTTGGGCCACAGACTGAGAAACATTTGCTTGATATTGCATAAAAATCCGAGCCTTAATCATAATGTTTGCATGTTGGTGACAATTACCTCTCGTTTAACCTCGCTGTTTTTTTTTTTTTTTATGATAAACCCATTCATTTAAAAAAAAATGCTCTCTATATCGTTTGATACTTTTGTTTGTTGGTGGCCATTATTAATTGTCTTGTTTGGTTATGAAATTGATTTCTGGGCTTAAAAAGAATAAGAAAAAGAGAAACCCACTTCTTGTTCGCAAACTTTTATCACGGAACGGTATATATTAAGTTTTGCTGATTATTGGACAAAGTGGAAGTATTTTGGTCACGAAAAGAGATCTTAAGTATTCGGTTGAATAAAAGGTATAAAAAACCCCAATATTTTCGATTTGAAAAATTAGAATACATGAGATGGAAATGGAATCGATACGAGCGTAGAATTTATTTTTTTAGGCAATATGATAGAAGTAACATGATTCAATGCGTTTTATAAACTAGAATGAGAAACTGGTAAACACATGACTTAATATTTTCTAATTCAGTACTAACTGAATGTACATCGAAAACACGATGAATCGGTTAACACGAAATATTTGGTCTTTACCAGTAGAATAACATAAAAATTATTTTAATACGAAATTTGTTTAGTATGAAAAAAATATTCCAGTGATTTCCATTTCGCCTTAAACTGTTTGAACTGTAGTTACATGTAAGTTGACAGGTATTAGATAGCAAATTATGTTGAAAAAAAAGGAAAATTCTTGAGATTTCTATGAGTCGTCCGCCTGTAAGCGAACGTAATTCACGGTATTCATACTGATATCAAGTATCATTTTGTGGCCAAGTTTCGGTATTCGACTTATTTTTCCAGTCGACGCAAACCCACTCTATCTACGAAACAATATCTACTGTTAGTTATTTGTGTTTGCGTTGTTAAAAAAATAATAAAATATGATCGTTGGCAAAGTGTCTTCGTTCTTTTGGCTGTTTTCCAGTCAAGTTGGTCCCAAACATAATAATTTCATCTGAAATAGATTTTTACTAAAGTAATCAGGTGCAATAATAATAGAAAGTCAGACATTGACAGACAAACCATCACGGTCACTCGATGATCGCTCGTAATAAATTATCTGCTTTTTTCTTCTTTCTATTTCTCGAGTTATTTCTTTCAAAGACATCTAATAATAAAAATAAACCTATTTAGAATTTTAGGCGCCTTTTAAAATGAAATATTTTGAAATTTTCTCTCTTGTGTTGAAATAAAAATGTTATATATATTTTTTTTTAGTGTCTTGAGTGGGCGGTTTGTGGCTCTTTTCAAAAAAGCCACGTAAACTATTTTTGTTTATAAATTAAAACCATCTTAAAAGCGATGAAAAAAAGGTCCATTTCCATTTTGATGAAAGGTTGAATTGAGTTTTTGCGAAGAAAACGTATACATTTTTTATACTCGCAATTATATAGACTACGTCTATTGTATCGTGTTTGCTGCAATTTGTTAATTGTACTTTTCTATAGACGGCTTGTAATTTGTTAAATTAAAGCAATTGCATTTTGTACTTTTCTATAGACGGCGTGTTTTCAAGAGGAACGTGAAGTTCTTGTTTACGGAGACAAGAGATGGATCACGAACTTACATTATGCATTTCAAGACGAAAACAATTTGGTTAGATTTGTTTGAGCAATTGGTTTTAGGGAAATAATGTAGACAAAGTTAACTTTTTTTTTTTTACAATATCTTGTCTTATGAAGTACCTCGTCATGGATTATTACTGTGGTGGCGATCTTTTGACGCTCCTAAGCAAGTTCGAAGACAGGCTTCCCGAGGACATGGCCAAATTTTACATTGCCGAGATGGTTTTGGCCATAAGTTCTATTCACAGCCTTCGTTACGTACATCGTGACATCAAACCGGACAACGTTCTACTAGATGCCAACGGGCACATAAGGCTCGCGGACTTTGGTTCGTGTCTGCGTCTCTTCGAAGACGGAACGGTAAAATAGTTTAATTTGATGGTCTTGGCTTATTTGTATTTGTTGGTTGTTTATTAATCGTACGATTTCATCGTTAGGTTCAGTCAAATGTTGCCGTCGGTACACCAGATTACATTTCACCCGAGATACTAAGGGCTATGGAAGATGGGAAGGGTCGATATGGCGCCGAGTGCGATTGGTGGTCGTTGGGCGTCTGCATGTATGAAATGCTTTATGGAGAAACGCCATTTTACGCGGAATCACTAGTCGAAACCTACGGCAAAATCATGAATCATAAGGTACCATTTTCGACTAATTTACTATTTTTTTGCGTTTTCGATGCTTTATTATATAATATTTTGTCATTATAGAATAGCTTTGATTTCCCTAATGACGCTGGTTGCGACGTATCGGATGAGGCTAAAGATCTCATCCGGCGTCTCATTTGTTCTTCAGAGTATAGACTTGGACAGAATGGACTCGAAGACTTCAGGACACATCCTTGGTTCAAAGAGATCGATTGGGAAAACGTCCGTGACGGTACATTTTTGTTCAGATTCTTTGGTTGTTTCTGTTTTGTTTTGTTGCATAATCTGTTGGTTCTTTGCAATAATTTGTAGGTGTCGCTCCATACATTCCCGAAGTGAGCAGTCCGACGGACACTTCAAACTTTGATGTGGACGAGACGGACGTCAGAAGCTCGGTTATTTCGACTTTTTTGTTGAAAGAATTTATACGACGTACAACCTTATTAAATCTGTTTTCTTATTGTTTAAATTAGGATGCTGTTCCTCCCGCATCAAATGCAATTTTCACTGGTTTGCATTTACCTTTTGTGGGTTTCACGTTCACTCAGGGAAGGTAATCATCACCTGAACACATTTGTCTATTGATATAGTTTTAATGTTGCATCGTTTTCATTTGTGTGCAGTAAAATATCTGATTTGGGATGTCTGTCAGATACGATTACGTCGGCTGATGGTGACAAATTGGAAGTTAACGCTCGTAAGGCTTACGAACGAAGGATAGAAAAATTAGAACAACAGAATAAAGAGGCGATGAGAAAATTGGCCGGTTCGTTTTGAGATTTCTTAGGTTTTTTTAAATGTTTACGGTGATTTGTTTGTGTTTGATAGATGTGACGAGAACGTTGCAGCAACAAGTGCATGGAATTCAGGGTCAGAATACACCACCGACTGCGGCGAACGGTGTTGGAAATGACACCGAGATTAGAAAACTGCATGATGAAATCAATACGCTGACGAAGAAGCTATGTGGTGTGTGTTGTCGCGGATGATGATTTGTTTTGAAATGAGTTTTGTTTTTAAAATGTATATTTTTAGATGCTGAAATTCAAGTGGGGCGTCGAGAGAAGGAGTTGAAAGATACACTCACCGTTCACAAGGAGATTGAAGTTCAGGATGCAGAAAAAACTCATAAAATGAGAGAACTCGAGAAAGCAGCTAAAGTTTTGAGAATAGAAAAGGAAGAACTTCAAAAGGAATTCATTGAAACGCAGGAGAAAATGAAATTTCAATCGAAAGAATTGAAAGATGCACTTGGACAACGAAAGCTTGCGATGGCAGAGTACACGGAAGTCAGCGATAAGTATGTTAATCTTTTTCAGTTTATACTTTTTTTTTTTTCGTTCATAAATAAAATTCGGTTTATTTTAGGTTATCGGAACTGAGGTTGCAAAAGCAGAAGTTGTCTCGGCAAGTTAGAGACAAGGAGGAGGAACTTGAAACTGCAATGCAGAAGATTGACACACTTCGACAGGAAGTTAGAAGGGCAGAGAAGTTGAGGAGAGAGGTTAGTTACACGGGTAGACCTTAAGTTATCAAAGTTCTGATGGAATTACTTTATTATTGCAGCTTGAAGTTAGGCTCGAAGAAGCACACGTTGAAGCTGGTAAAGAAAAGAAGTTAAGAGAACGAAGTGAAGGACATGCGAAGCAGCTGGACGAAGAAGTAGAAACGTTGAAACGAAGTCAAACTGGTCAGAACCTTAATGCCACAACTCAGGAATCGTCTCAAGAAATGAACAGGTTTCAAAAAGTGAACATTTTGACTGAATTTTGCGATTCTGATTTCTTCGAATTTATTCAGAGTGAAAAACGATATTGAAAAGTTAGAAGCTAGATATCGAGAGGAGATTCATCAGTGCCAAAGTCGGTTTTCCATTGAAATTACGAATTTTCAAGACCAGCTTCACGACGTTCGCTTAAGAAAAGAGGCCCTCGAGAAAGAGGTTTTGCTCTGGAAGGAGAGGTTCGAGCGAGTTCAAAAGGATAGTTTAGCGGAGCAACAAGAGAACATTTCCGAATTGAAGAGAATTCATGAGATGGAGAAATCGTTGCTTGGTGACGAGAACAAGAAATTAACGGCCGAGTTTGAGAAAGTGATGGAGACTTATGCTCGTGTGCAATCGGAAAAGAGACAGATGGAAAACGACATTAAGGAAATCAGTGAGAAAAAGGAATCCGTGGCACAATGGGAGGCTCAAATCAGTGAAATAATTCAATGGTTGGTGTCTTTGTTTGTTCATCGATTTGGTTACAATATTTCTTTAGTAAGTATTAAGTGTTGATTTTCAGGGTGAGTGACGAGAAGGACGCCCGTGGTTACCTTCAGGCTTTGGCCACCAAGATGACGGAGGAACTGGAAACCTTAAAGATGTCTGGTCTTGTTCCGAGCACAAATTCCAACGAGAAGAATTGGCGAAATCGGCGATCACAGAAACTTGACAAGATGGAGCTTCTAACTCTGCAGTCTAGTCTTCAGTCAGAGATTCAGGCAAAGCAAGCGATCGGAGAGGAACTCAGCAAAGTTCGTTCTGAGTACATTGCCTCTCAGAAGTAAGTTTGTTTTTTTTCATTGTGATTACTTAGATTGTTGATTTTTAAGGTCAAAAGTACAATAGCATTTGAATACGATTTTTACAATAAAAATAAGTTTAATTAAGAATTAGAAATGCATAAAACGCTCCAATAGCACAATTTTTGGAAATTTGCATAACTTCTCATAATTTCACTAATTAAAAACATTTTTTTTTTTCGAAAAGCAATTTGCACATTTTTAAATTTTAATTTGCATAGAAATTTAGCCCGTATTAATCAGTTCTTTGTTTATTCATTGCAGAGAATTACGTGAAATGAAGCAAAAATACGATTCTCTTGCAAAAGACAACATGAGGAAAGAAACCCAATTGAGAGAGCAGCAACAGAGGCTCGAAGCGAGAGAAGGATGTAAGTTATTTACTTTGTCTCGTTTATTCTTGTCTCGTTATTTGGTGTGTCGTGACCTAGAAACATTTCGTGACTGGCAGAAACAAATGGTGATGAAATCGCAGGTTTATAATGAACACTTGGTCGCCTGCACAACTCGCATAGAAACGCTGTTTTCTAAGATGGAATCTTGTTGTTTTTTTCGTATCCGTTTCTTTTCCTTCACTTTTCTTCTCTTTTTTTTTTCTCTCTTTTCTTTTTATTATTTTTCTCAACCGTCTCTCGACCTTTTTCTTGTGACCAACTCTTGTCATCAGACAAAATGCCCATATTTATTGGCATCACAAGCTGCCTGTGGGCCATCCTCATAGCTCTAGCCAAAATCTATTACTAGTCGTTGATGTGTGAGGTCGAGGGAAGATGCTGAATGAAGCCTTTACTGCCCTTTGTTTTTATGGTAAAGTACTTTGCCGCCGAAGCCACCACCTTGTTTGACTTCTTAGTTGTTTTAAGCGTGTGCGGAATTAACTCCCAAAACTGAGTGTATTGTTTTGACTGAATGTTTGGCTTTTTTTTTTTCTAACTTTAAGTTCACTCTTGTTTTATCAACTACTCGTCATTTTCTCCACTTTATATAACACATTTATAATTCCCGTTTTTGTCTAAATCACATGCATGGTGGTACCATGATATAGCTTTTTCGAGGTAGCACTTCGATTATACAAAGTGATGAAACTTGCACGAAATGTAAAATGGGGGACAGGTTCACAACTGTGGACGGTCCTGAGTGTTAAAACAGCTTCTAATTTAATCTAACATGTGGTTCCCAGTTTGTTATTTTGAATTCAATACGTTTTTTTTAGAAAATTGGCTCAAATAACACCCAGACCCGATCACACATTCATTTACATATTGTTAAGAATCTCAGCAAGGCGTTTTACAAGTGCTTGAGTAGAACAGTGTGCATTTGAGGCTATTTTCTAAAAAAAATGTAGTCATTTTTAAATTTCAGTTGAGATATTTTTGTCTGACTGTATTAGATTACAATGTTCACTTCAACACCGTTAGAATTTGTTTCTGCAATTGATGTTTACTTGTAGCAACAATGTACACAAGAAACTGTTTAACACGAAATGGAACGAATCAGAATATTTCTGTGTTAAGTGTATTTCGTGTTAAAAGATAAATTTTTACGCTGTTTTAAGGTACTGGGTTGAAAACATATTTCGTGTTATATGTTTCGTGTTAAACGTTTTACACTGTAGTGTGTTGAGTGTATTAGAAAAAAATTGCCTCATAAAAACGTTTGTTGATCAATGATTGGTTACCAATAACATAGATTGATTAACATGTTTTTTAACTTTATTTTGGATTATTTTCTTACACTTTATCCTGAGTTTGCTAACCAGTTTTAGTTTGTGTTCGCTTGTTTTAAAATGCTTTTTTTTTTTTTGCAATTTACCTTCCATTTTTGTTTACAGCATCTTCCCTACGAAACAAAGGTTGTTTAAAACCTTCACGCAAAGAGAATTGTTGAAAATTCGTTTGCATTTTAACTAGTCACAGTTTTTTTTTACCAATGATGAAACCGAAACAATTTCAATTATTAATGTCTGGCATGGCACTCTATTAAGTGAATCTCTTTGTTGCCTGTACACTGTAGTTTTTACAAATATATTTTGCATTTTTCTTAGAAGAAAAATAAACGAGACCTGTTCTTCGTAATTGCATTGTATGCTGGAACGACAATGTTGTCGTACTGTTATTAACAAGTTTTATTTTTTTAATCTTTTAAAGTTTTAGAACGTCCGTCGTCCCAAATGTCCTTCTTAGATCAGTTTCTCAAGGGTTCACCATTTCACACGCAAAGCAATAGTGGCTCAGAGGAAGGAGCAGACGAAGCCGATATAGAAGACAATCGTGCACCTTCGCTCACTAGCAGCAAATCCAATGCATCCGATAGAAGCATGGTCAGTGTGTGTGTATTTAACTAAAACATCTACTGCTTGGTTTCCATAAAGGCCAAACGTTTTGATAAAATGCTTACAACGTAGAATGATGATTCCAATGCCATATGTGCCATAATAAGCAGTTTAATATAAAATAAAAATTCACAAATTGTATGATTTTTAAAAATTTGCATAGTCTCATAATTTCACTTATTTCTTTAAAAAAAAACATTTTTCTGATCAGAAAAAATTCTACAAAAGGTTTCGTTAGCTAAATCGTTTTCATTTTACATTTTTATTTGCATAAAACTAACGATTTTATTGCGTTTTTTAGTTTTATTTTTTAAAAAGCGTTTACTGCAACTGAATTATTTTTATTATCAAATTTATTTTATTAGTTTTGGTGATTTCAACTATGTATTGCTTTAAACATTTGATTAATTGCACTTTTTCTATATAATCTTTATTTTCATAAAATGATCAAAGTGAATTCTTGTTTGCATATTTTGCATTTTTATTTTGGGGAGGTTTATTTTTTAATTTTATAAAACGCACAATTACTAAAAACAATTTGTACATTTTTGAATTTTTATTTGTTTATAAATTTGGCCTTATTAATAACGTTTGGATTTTTGTTTTTCGTTATTCATGAAGGATCGACTTCACTCGAATAATATGTCGCCCGTAATGTCTCCGATTTCCGATCCACGTCCTTCATTGCCATACACCATGTCTCCATTGGTGAGAGAATATTTTTTTTTTATTAAGACATTGAAAGAATAATGTTAAATTTTGAATTGTTCATAGACAAGAGCTCACCAGTTTCTTGTGCGAACATTTCCCGCTCCAACCAAATGCAATCACTGTACTTCTCTCATGGTTGGTCTTGTTCGACAAGGAAGTGTTTGCGAAGGTTCGTGGGCCATGTTTTTTGCCTCGAGAACAGAATTAAAAGAAACTTGTCATTTTTGTATTTTTCACAGTTTGTGGATTTGCCTGTCACACATCTTGTCGTGACAAAGTTCCTGCAATTTGTCCCGTTCCTGCCGATCAAAGTCAGTTTTGCGAATCCTCGGCGGCACGTTATATATTCAAAAACATTGATTTTAATCTTGTTTTTACAGCTAAGAGGCCTTTAGGTATCGATCCTACGAGAGGTATTGGAACAGCCTATGAAGGTTACCTGCGCGTTCCAAAACCCGGAGGTGTGAAGAAAGGATGGTCGCGGCAGTTTGTTGTCGTTTGTGACTTCAAACTCTTTCTATACGACCTTTCTCCGGATAGAAACGCTCAACCAACGATAAGCATTTCACAGATTTTGGACATGAGGTTTAGTTGACTTTTATGAACGTCTTGTTTTGAATTTTTTTTGGTTAATTTTTTATATGTATTTATAGAGATGAAGAGTTTGGTGTCAGTTCTGTTTTGGAATCAGATGTGATTCATGCTAGCAAGAAAGACATTCCTTGTATCTTTTGTGTATGTTTTTCATCTGATGTTTTGCTATTTCAAAATGTTTGCGATTTGTATGAATCTTTTGGTTAATTTTTTGCGGTTAGGTTACAACTTCTCTGTTTAACCCACCTGGACTTAAAAATTACATGCTTATGTTGGCTGACAGTGAAAGCGAAAAAACAAAGTGGGTTGTTGCTCTTAATGAACTCCACCGTATTTTGAAAAAGAACAAGTTACCGAATCGAATGGTTAGTTGATTCTTATTCGGTACGTTACTTTTTATTTATTTATGTTTACAATTTATAATTAAAGGTATATCGCGCAAAGGAAATCATTGACAACACTCTGCCCATTATCAAAAACGTATTTTCAGCAGCCGTTATCGGTGGGTTTGCAAAACAAAAAGCAACATTAAGAAGAAATTGGAAAGTGTGTTAAAAAGTAGAACAGTTGCTAAATCACTTAATAGTATTTTCATGTAGATATCTTTCAAAACAAACTTTTTATAGACAAAAATTAAAAAAACATCACCTGCTTGGAGTCGGTTCATTTACAAACTGACATACAATGCTTATTTTAAAAGATATGAAACACGAAAATATGCTTTAAATGATTCTTCTAGTTTCTAAAACACGTTCAAGTTTCTCTTAATTTTTTTTCCTGAAAGACAAAATAACCAGCGTTTTTTAATGTTGTTCATTCTTTATGTAATTATAGATCAGGAAAGGATAGTTCTAGGAGCCGAGGAAGGTCTTTTTTGTGTCGAATTGGACACACTGGGTTCGTTTACATCAATGTTGAACTTTTTTTTACTGTACGATTGAAACTAAAGTTTATATTTACCCTCCACGTTAGAAATCATCAGGGTGGGTGATGGCAAGAAGTTTTTTCTATTGGACTTTATAGCTGAAGAGCAGTTGCTTGTATCAATTTCTGGTAATCTACAATTAAATTTCTACACACTAAGTTGTCTTTAATTAAATAATATATCAAAATACGATGTTTAGGTAAGCAAAGACACTTGAGGTTGATTCCCGTCGGCGCCTTAGACGGTCAAGAAGTGGAGTGGATAAAAGTGGTCGAGACAAAGGGTTGCAACATATTCTGCTGTGGTGCACTGAGTCCGGCACCACAGCAACAACTTTTCTATTTTTGTGTGGCCATCAAACGACAGGTTGTCATCTACGAGATCAATCGAACGAAGGTGAGGTATCGACGCCTTCGTGAGATTGCGCTGCCGTCGGCTCCTCAGTGCCTTCAGGTGATGAGTGAAGGGCGTCTCTGCATCGGATATCAGTCGGGATTTGCTCTGTATAACATAATGGGAGACTCCCAACCTCAAAGTAAGATATTTTTACTTTGTATTCAATAGGACTTGTCTGTGAACATTTAGATATGCTCTGTGTTTGAAAACGTTTAACTAGGCTTCATTGATGGTTTGAGGTGCATAAACATCAGGAAAATCTTTTTTTCAGGAACAAATGATAAAATTGAAATTGTTTAAAAAAACTTCAATGATAGAAGATTAAAATTTTTTTGGACGATGCATTTTTATCCTGTTTTAGGTCTAAATAGTGCCTCTGCTACAGGCTCTTTCTTCTGCCTACAGAGTATATTATTCAAATTCTAATTATGCTAAACGTTTTTCACGGCAATATTTAAAAAATAAACAGTTTATAATAATTTTAAAAATGGAAAAAAAAAATTGGTACTAATTGAAAAAACGGATCTGTTTTCAATATAATATTTTTGCTTTTTGCAAACTCCCACAAAAAGTTTATTTTGAAAGATATTATCATGAAAATCTGAACTTTAAAAAAAAAAAACACTTTTAGATTTTTTTGTAATGTTTCTCCTAAAAACAGTTTCGTTTGAAAATTTTCAATTTTCTCATAAATTTTTTGATACCCGACTTATGAAGTCGCCAATGCTATTGAATCTTACCGTTAAGCCATCATTCAAAAATATATAAACATGAAAATATTCTTTTTTGCTTGATATTGCTTCTGAAATGCAGAAAAAAACAGAGTTTTGTTTCATTTGTTCACATTCATTTGCATATTTTGCAATGTCTTTAGGAAATATTTCGTTTTCTTATATTCAGCTCTAATAAACTCGGAAAACAGCTCATTGTCGTTTTTGTCAATGAATCCGATCGACGCTCTTGGTGCCTACGAACTCTCGAAAAATGAATATCTATTAGTATTTTCCTGTACGTTTTTTTCCTGCCTTATTTTCTTATTAGTCGTGTTAATAGTTGCGATTTGTTATTTCTAGCACTTGGCGTTTACGTCGATGCACAGGGTAGAAAGTCACGTGATAACGAGGTCATGTTTCCCGCACAACCGCTTCACATTGGTACGGAGAACTAAAAATGCTCCGTGTATCTGATGGTCGTTGTTTAAATTTGTTAAAATCTTTTGTTTTAGCATTTTCTAACGGCCATTTGGCTGCATCGAGTGAGACTCACATAGATATATTCGAGTGTATATCTGGAGATTGGATCCAAACGATCAACGTGAAAAAGTCAAAGCCTTTGAATACGAGCGGTTCGTTACATGTGACGTTCGTCAGTGAGCTTCCACACATAATCTATTTGAAGAACATTCATTTAGGTTGATTTGAATGGTTTTGTCGGTTGTGTTTTTTTTTTTTGGTTCTATCTTATGTTTCGTTCAATTTCCTGTAGATAAGGACGTGATTTCTGTTTCGGACAGTCAAAGTCATTCGGCAAAAAAGAGCGGCCGTCCAATCGTAGCCAGAAACCGCAGGCGGTTTTCAATGAGGGAGAGCGACAAGTCATCAAAAGCGTGAGTGCTAAAATTTAATACTGTTGCTTATTTAAGTATTGAATCGCTTGTTAGTTAGTTTTTACGGATGATTCAATTGTAGGGCTGCTGATCGAAGATCCAAATTGATTTCCGCACCCTCCAATTTCAATCACATCTCACACATGGGACCCGGTGAAGGAATCCATATTCAACGCTTGATGGATCTCCCAACTGTGAGTTATCTACTGTTTAAGGAGAAAATATTACGATTGATCGAATTCTTGATGATGTGGTCTTGCAGGCGATATCGTCTGCCAATCAGGACGGTCGCGTTCAAAAGCCGAGGCAAGTGTTTCCTGCCGGAAAACTCGTGAGATCTAAGTTGCCAGCTCCACCTAGACCTCAAGATGCCGTTGATTCGTGTAGGCCTCCGAGCGTTGGTAGTAACCACAATGGTGTGACTCTTTGCAATTATTCAGTTTGAAATGGATTTCCGAATCGAACTGACAAGTTTTGTTTCTTTGTGCAGGAGGTGGACAACGGCATCCACCTTCTCCTTCTCTCTCAACTCAGCAACAGCAAGCATTGCACCAACATCAACAGCAGTCTTTGCCTCAGTCGTATGCCTCTGCATCACCCGATAATTCGACCTCTTCTCAGGAGCATTCTGTTTCAGCACTTACTTCGAACCTTATTGCTATGGGAATAATTCAAGCCGGTGGTCATGAGGTGAGAAACACATTTTAATCTGTATTTTAGTGTACAGTAGTTTTTTTTTTAATACGGAATGAAGCTTTTATGTAGACTTATCGCACATTTCGTTAATCATCGATTTATCCAGCAGTGTGTCATCACCATTATTTATTTCTATGGACGTGATGTCACACTTGTGACTAAATCGATGACTAACTTGTATGTACAATTTTATAACCACCGTATGATTTTGATTAGGTTTAAGTGAATTAACATTCAGAGAGAAAAAAATTCTAAAAGTTTGTAAGAAACTTTATTCGTTGTTGGTTTATATTAAAAATATTCTCATTACATAATATTTTTTTATGTACCTTTATTAACAATTTGAAACAGTTCAAAATTCTTGTATTTAAAGAATCAACGTTCATTTTGAAAAGCTTTTTAAAATTATTATTGTTTCTGACATTTCTTAAGATGTTTTACAAACAGCTGATTTTTGAACACTGACGCACTGGTCATTCTGCATTTCAGAAGCCAACACTGAGGAGAAATTTAAAGCAGATTATAAACTGGAACAGTAGCCGAATTTACTTGATACCGGTTGTCAAAATGTACTTTATAAAATAAATATCATCGGCTTAAAGTGGTGTCATTTTCAAACTGACACAAAACGTTTATTTTAAAATATATCAACATGAGATTACTCTTTAAAGTGATTGAGCTACCCTTCTAGTTTCTAAGACACTTAAAGTTTTTCTTAATTTTGTTTTACTGAAAGACAGAATAATCAGAGTTTAAGGGGCGTTTATACCCTAAAGATGAAAACAGGGTTGCAACTTAACCTGGAAATGTCAGGGAATTAAATTTATATTTAAGAAAAAAAATCTGGATAAAGTCAAGGAATTTAATAAAATCAAAAAAAAAATTTAAATGCTTTAAAAAAGCACTAAATAGGGTTCGGGAGAGCTCAAAATTCGAAAAAAAAAATGGGAAAAACAGGGTTGCCATTCGATCTGAAAATCTGAAAAGATCATGGAATTAACAAAATATCCAGAAAAAAAGTCAGGGTTTAATAGCTATTACCATATATCAGCTATACCACAGTGATTTCTATTAATATTACAGTGTACAGAAGTTGTTTTTGAAAAAAAAAAACCTGGAAAATATCCAACTTTGTTATTGAAAACCTAGAAAAAATCAGGAAATTTCAGAAATTAAAAATTGGTGGCAACACGCAACCTTGTTAACTCTTTGTTTATTACGTAAATTCTTGTTCAAACTGTGTTTTTAAGCAAATTTACTGTTGACTTGGCTTGTTTACAATATTCTTCTTACAAACTGCTTCAAAGCTTTGTTATACTTTTTTTTTTATTACATGCATGGCCTCTTGTATTTATTTATTTGCTGTCTCCTCCATTGTTGTTGTTGTGATATGGAAATTATCAATCACTATTATCATTTTTTTTATTGAAAGATATTTCTAATTAGACAATCTCTACACTATCGCCTATTTTTGATTTTGTTTCTTCGGAATTCACTTTTCTATATTTGTTCTCTATTTTTTTTGTTTTGTTTCTAATCATCGCCCCGTTTTCAGGTTGTTCGTTCTCATGAAGATTTGAGTCAAAACAGTCATCAAGTGGACAGTGATACAAGTGTCACTTGGTCAATTGAAACAAATTTATGAAACCAATCCAGTTTGCTTATAGGTAAATTAGAAAAAGGTAGTCGAGTTTTCTCTTCGTTCTCGCTTTTGTTTTGTGTTGCTTTTGCTGTTATTCGTTCTGCTTTTGCATATCTTAATTTATTTTTTGCTGCAATTTGTTTGTCTTGCTTTATACTTTCCCCTTTTTTACAATTATTTTTTTATTAATGTTAACATTCTTTGATCGAATGATGTATTTATTTTGAAGTGTGACATTCTCAATTTTTCATGGATGTTTTTCTTTTAATTTTTAGTTGTTAGATGATCACGGAAGTCCACGACATTCGATTGCATCGAATAATAGTTCTAATCCCAGTTCGCCGCGAAGTCCAACTTCTTTTGGTAAGAGGTCGTCTGCATTTACTGGAGAACAGGAACATCGTGGGTGTGGAGGAGGAGGAGGAGGAGGAGGTTCTTCCAGTTGTGAAAGCTGATCACATAAGTTATCCACATTGTCTCTTTCGTTTGAAACATTATCCACTATTTCCTCAGTTGATCAGTTACAAACTGAGATTGCAATCGGTACTTTGCACGAATATCGTGACGTTGCAATGACAGTGTCATTAACAAAAAATAGAACTAATCATTTCTGTTGCATTTTTTGACTTTTTCTTTTAAGTTTAAACTTTTAAATCGTGAGGCATCATATCGTAGTGTGTTTGTTACTTACGCATCGATGTTTACGATGCATCAGTAACGGACACCTGATGTTACGATTGGTAACTTCTCAAGTTGAGATGTTTTTTTTTCTTTCTTCAAAACATAAATATTGCAAACGTTTTATATTATAAGCAATATCTCTTATTGTGCACTTGAGCATTAATATGCATGAATTGTAGTTAAACGCAATATTCGTAATCCATTTCAGTCCAGTATGCACCTGAATGTGTATGTGTGTGTACAATCGCCTCACTGTAACTTGAAGCTTGTGACGTCAGAGGGGTTATCAAAAATTTTGCTTATGTCATTTTGTAATTTAGAAAATTAATAATAATAATAATAATAATAGCAGAAGTAATCATGAAGCATTTTGTTTTAAACTGTTGAGACCGTTTGATATCATTCAGTATTCTCTCAGACAAAATGATACAATCTTAAGCGTTTGGTAAATTCCTTTGACGTCATATAAGCTTCCGGTTACAATGAAGCTACTACTACTACTATATGTGCAAGATAGTTCGAAAGTACAGGGCGTTTCAAAACTCTGAATCAGGGTATAATGTCTGCGATTCATAGTTTGAATGTGATCGTTGTGAAGAACGACGTTTTCTAGTTTTTAATCTGATATATATACACTATATATAGCTGCCATTGCCAAATGTCAATCACACAGAATGAATTGAAACCTCTGGAGAAGGTTGGATTGGGTCTTTCTTGAAAAATATTGGTATTATCTCTAATCATAGCTATCTCACTGTAAAATAATGATAGCTTGTGACTTCGGAGAGGTTTACAAAAAATTTAGGATTGGGTCATTTAGGGCTTGATAGAAATGGGATGATAGCAAATGTTCTGAACAGTTTAAACAAAAGGCTTCTTCTACTCTGTAATTGTATGCTCTCTTTTAATAAGTTAAAATGACACAAATCTAAATTTTTTCTCAACATCTCTGACGTCACAAGCCTCGTCTTACGTTGAGGCAACTATACTGACATTCAATTCGTCTCCTAAATTTCTTTTTCTTTCAAGTTTCTTTTTTGTTACAAGTACAAATGTGTCTCGTTTTTCTGTTTCTGCCATATTTAGCTCTATCCATAGTTATTTATTTACACAATCCGTTCAGATTTTAAATTAATAATTGCTATGGCTCGGATTTTTATGCAAAATATCAAGCAAATGTTTCTCAATCTGTGGCCCAAGGGCCAATTGTGAGGTAACAATCCCGTTTAGATCAACACTGCTTAGAGGCTAGAACTCTAATTAACAAGTGATATATGCTAGATATCTAGCCTCTAACTAGCCATTTTAATTTACAATCAGCATAATTGCAGTTACTCTGATGATGATGATGATGATGATGATGATGATGATTACATCACGATTGGTACTTGGCCAGAAAATGAGAAACAGTTGCTTGATATTGCATAAAAATCCGAGCTTTAATAATTACACAGTATATAGTGAAATTATAATATTTTACTTATTGGGTTTTTTTTTTACAAAAAAAAAAGTTAGTCAATGAATTGGACTTAATCATTTTCAATTTGGTTTTTCTGTTGATTTGATGTCCAAATATGTTGTCTTATTTTTTTACCGTTATGGGGTTCAACGGTAGATCATGTGAGCATGATTTTTTATTATTATTTTTCATGCTTTGTATTAAATATTCCAAAGTGTGTGTGTTTGTGTTTGTGTCCCAATGTTGAGAGAGATCGTTGATTAATATCAACTTGTCAAAGGATTATTTGTATATTTTTTATTTATTCATAAAATTAACTGTAGTCATGTATATACATAAACAAGTTCTAATCCGTACATGTTTTTTTTTTTGCCATTTATTGTAAATTCAGGGCTGTAGCTAGTTCTTTTTCTTTATTAACTTTTTTTTTTTTTGGCTTTGAGGATTTTTATTTGTAATATAGTTTGATATATTTTTATGTGTGTCTCAGGATGTCCCCTTATCAGAAGAATTTATGTAATATTTTAAATATTGGTCGTTTTTTTTCATTATCAGCAATAACCCAAATATAGCAGAAAGGCTCACAAAGTGGCTCCAGTAAATTTGTTTACAAAGTTTATACAAAATGTCCCATAAGTATGGGCATCATTGGAGAAGAAGAAAAAAAAACTCGAAAAACTTGCACAATATGTGTAAGTTGCTTGAAATTATTTGTTTAGATGCGTTTTGTTCTCTAAAAATAGATAAATATGAAATGAGGATTGAATGATTGGTGATTTGAATTTTTCATATTATGCCTTGACATATGAGACACCCTGTATGACATAACTAACAACGTGGAAATTACAAAGTTGTTAGAAACTCTTCGCACATTTCTGTTAATTCATCGTTTTGTCTAGCTGTGTGACATCAAGATGATGATTTCCAAATATTTCCGTCTACATGACGTCACACTGCTAAATAAGTCGATAAGTATTGAAATGTGCAGTTGTGAATGGTACTTAAATTTGTTATTATTTTTTGCATATTTTTGTTCAAAGTAAACTTTTTTGTTGTAATTTCAAAATTATTTTTCATTTTAAAAGATCTTAAAAAAATTATATATTTTCAAATTACCATAAAAGTTTATTTTTTAATTATCAACACAAAAAATACTTTCTTTCTTCATATAAATTTCTTTTTAGTTAAATCTAAGGTTAGATTCACTTTGTGTCTATAAATTATTGTTGAGTCCACCTTAATTAATACTTATACTGATAAAAGCATATTGCTATCAATTTCACGTTTTATAGAAAAATAACCTATTATTTATGATATTACATATGAAACACTCTGTTCGGGGACATAAAAATGGACGCCACCTTTTTTGTTTTGTTTTTTAGCAGTATTTAATTTTTATTTTGAATCTTTTCTTCATTCTGAAATGATGAGACATGTTGTACTTATTTTTTATTGAAAATTATAATAGATATTTGAGGTAGGAAATTGATCAGTTCTCCCTCCCCTTTCCTTCAAATCCCAAATTGTGTTTTATATTTTGTACAGATTAATTTCTGTCTTTCTTGTAATAATTTGGTTTTATGAATTTTTTTTTAGAAGCTCTTTAATTTTGTATTCAGGAATATGATTTCTGTAATGGTTAAATTATATATTGAAATTGTCTTGCACAATGAATATAAAATTGACATAATTATTTCTTGGATGTTTTATTATTGCAATGTTGAAAATGAACTTTATTTATTAATCCTTTCAACGCAAAATATAATTTATTAATAATCGAAAAAAAAAAATGACACCACTAAAGAAAACCAATTCCAAAACACAGGCTATTGTGCCCAGCATTAGAATTTCTGTTGCTCCGCCCTTTTATGACGTCAGATCAAGTAAACCAATTAGAAATTGAAAAGGGCGGAGCATGTGATATCAGACCCAGTAACAAACCAATTAGAAATTGATGATGTTCATAAAAGGGCGGAGCAAAAGAAATTCTAATGCTGGGCACAATTGCATGTCCCGAAACACCTTATCGATGCATGCAGCATTGTGACGTGACGACCATAGATATACATTGAAAGTGACGTCACATCACTGGATAAATAGATAAGAACATAATTAAGACAAACTAGAAAGTGCTTTAGAAATGAGAAGTGTAGCTCAATCATGCAGGTAGTTTCATGATAGAAACAACATTTGATTACACAGTATTTATGCGTCAATTTTTTTTTTTTATAAACTAGAAAGGTAAAAAAATCATATTTGGCGCCATTTGTTTATTCGTTAAATCAGCGTGAGCGCCACTCAGTGGTCAATTGATCAACCATTTTAGATTTTTTAAAAAGGGCGCCTTTTTACAGGCAAGTGTGCGCAGCAGTAAAATGTTGTTGGCCCCGCCTTTTTATGAGCGTCATCAATTTCTAAATGGTTTGTTATTTGGTCTGACGTTATATGCCCTGCTATTTTCAATTTATAATTGGTTGATATTTGGTCTGATTTTCATTAAAGGGCGGAGCCAACAAAAGTTTTACTGCTGGGCACACTTGCCTGTTCTTTTTTTTTTAAGCTAGCCGGCGCAATTATTAGCCGCTGTCGAATAAAAAATTAATAATAGATCTTTAATACTTATTGATATAATCAGTATTTTTATTAATATCAACTGTAGAATGCACTAATTCTCGGAGTCAATTTTTATGTATTTTAACGACAAAAACAATTTAAAAAAGTATTTTCTGAATATAGTCTGCGGCGGCGATGACGCCGTCGCCGTCAATAATAGCCGCGGACGATGACGTCACAGTACGTAACTGTGACTTTCAATGTGCCGTAGATTTAAACAGGGCCTTTGTTTTACAACTTTTATATTATTATTTTGGTGAAACTTGTGCTTAATGACAATTCATAGAACCGAATAAGTTAGATGCAATGGAAAGCCGATATGTCTGTAAGTTTTTTCGTTTTAGGGACCGAGTCCTTAGGCCAGCTTCACAAGGACTACTTTGGGTCAGACTAAAACACGGCAACTGACGGAAACCCGCGGAAAAATAAATATTAGGCTACTTTAGCCGATACAAGGCACAGAAAAGCGCGGAACGGGGAAAATGTTTGTGTGGCTTTCCGCGCTTTTCATGTGTTTGTGTTTTCTGCGATTTTCCGTGTGTTTGTAAGTGTTTTTCGTGCTTTTCCGTGTGTTTGTATGTGTTTCCTGTGCTTTCCCGTGCCTTATATCGCTTATCGTAGCCTAATATTTATTTTTCCGCCACTTTCCATCCGTTTCTGTATTTTAGTCTGACCCACTACTGGGTATAGTGCCAGAAAGTGCTTGACACGGACCACCATTGAAAAACGGGCCGCTGAATTATAGCGTTCCCGTGGTAATCACCGACAAACAAGCGGTAGTCGCCATTGTAGTGCAAATCAAACGGTGGCTCGTTTGACCACCCCCTATTAAAACGACCACTTTTTGTGGCGTCACAAAGTGTTCCGTGTGAATCCTGCTTTAATTTCGGTTTAATTTTGTTTTGCAGTATCTAAGCCAACAGTTTATAGAAATCTGCGATCAGTGTTCAGATACAATCTTATGCGACACCACTCTGGACGAGGTACTCTTGAATGAAGCGCATTACATGGCTCCAAAAAGGTATTACCTTAGAAGAAGAGGAAGACTCCCGGAAACAATAATTGTCGATGGTCCGCGAGAGAATGAAGACTACGGTAAACAAGAAGATAGAAACTCCAAAGACAGCAAAAGAGACCAAGAAAAAGGATGGGAACGAAACATTTCTAGTTCAGAAGATGAAGAAATAACAAAACGAGACGAAAGCGAAGGCAGTGATGAAGAATTTTATGACGATGAGGATGTACGTGGCCTAGAGTCTGAATTACAATTAGATTTGACGTCAAAGCTGAGAAAAAATGTTGGTTCGAGTTATCCCACAACGTCGAAAGTTACAATTCAAGCGCGGGATGACAAATGGTCGTCGACCCAAACTTTGCGGAAGCCAGCGACAAAACGAGCCAAATCGCCCGAGGCCCGTTTTCACAAACGGAAAGCTGAGACCGATCTGGTATGCTATTTAGTTATTTGGTCTTCATGAAAGGTTCTCAGAATTTGAAAATTTTGTTGTAAATTTCTGCAAAGTATAAAAAATACTTTGCAGTTTTATTGTAATTTGCTTTTATTGCAGTTTTTTTGGAGGATGTTTTGCCGATATCTATAATTTTTTCAATTTCGTGCAGAATTCTACATCTCTTTTGACAATTTCTTTCAGTCTTCTACATATTATGTGATTCTGTGCAATTTCTACATTTTTTTGCGATTATTTTTTAGATTTTTAGATTTTTTTATTGCGATTTTTCAGAGGTTTCTATATTTTTTTGTAATTTCTCTGAGATTGCTACAATTTTCTGCTATTTCATTCAAAATCCTACATTTTTATTTCTGCGGGGGGTTTGCAGATTTATACGCCTACATTTTTTGCAATTATTTGCAGAATTCGACATTGCTTTAGCCTTTTTTTTTTTTTTGCACATTTCTTTTTTTAGCGATTTCTTGCAGGATTTTGCATTGCTTTACAATTTCTTGCATATTTTTTTTTTTTGCAATTTCTTGCCAATTTGTACATATTTTTACGATTACTACATTTTTGTGCAAATTTCTGTATTTTAAAGATACTTTATGAATTTATTTTATAAAGTTTTTTTCGTTATTTGTGTTTGTAGGGTTCTCAAGACAATGAACCAGTGACATACATCCTCACCAATTGGTTTCCTCAGTTCACTTCCAAATTATCTATATTCATCGAAGGAGATCTGGTATCTGATTCGAGGTTGTTTTATTAAGACTTATGAACGCACTTTCGTTTTTCTTTCTTGTCTCATCATTCATCGCTTTTGCCGGTTTTTCTAATATTGCAGCGGTTTATCTGTAAAGAACGAACGAAAAAACAGTTCGTCGATCAAAGAACGTATCGATTCTTGTACATTATGCTCTAAGTCCGGAAACATTTACAAATTGAAAGGACCTATAGATTCGAAGATGGCTTCCAAATATGGTATGGTTTTTAAATTGCAGTGTTGCCTCTATTCTTCAAGTTGTCTTTTTTAATTGAAGGAATATCTGAAGGAATCATCAAAAATTTCAGAAATGGCTTTCCAAAGAATTGGAAAGATTTTATTACGAAACAACCTCGAGTCGTCTTGTGAGTCACGGTTTAAACCTATTTTCGTCTTTCGTTGCATTAAATACGTTTTATATAGGGGATGGGCCATTCGAAACCTCGAATCCCGCAAATCTTGAAAAATATTCAATATTCGAAAACTCGAATCTTCGCGCTTTTTTCGTCTTTCGAATCCTAACCTAAAAAAACTGTTAAAAACTTTGGTTAAAATTAGTTTTAACTCTATTGACGTCCAATAGAAACGTTCACGAACAAAATAACCGTCGATTGTTGCAACCCGGATCACCAATATCACCATATGGCGACCCCGAGTGCCACACTGTGTTTTTTATTATTAATAATTTAATATTTAATATTATTTTATTTTTTTGTATCTTCTTAATGAATAATATAGAATTCTTATATGAAGGATTCGAGAGTCGTGTGATTTGAGGGATTCGAGAACCCTTTAGGATTCGGATTCTGATTCGAGAAAATTTAGGATTCGTCCCACCTGTAGTTTTATAACATAGCTTTTTTTTCTATATCGTATTTTTCGCTACTAGATTACGTAAGGACGTTTCTGTAATTAAGTCAAAGATGACCGAAGACAATTCCAACATCAAAATTAACAATTATAAAGAAAAACAAAAAACAACAAGCTCGAAAGGCAAAGAAAAAGGAACGGAACAATACGAAAACGATGATTCGTTGGATTCGGAGAGCAGCTTATCTCCGTGTAATTAGTTTGATGTTATATCTTTTTAGCAACATACAGTACAACTAGAGTACTAGAGTGTAGTACTCGTTGTGTTTTATTATTCTTCTTTAATATTATTTTTGACGATAAACTTGACACGAGAGAAAGAAAGTGTTTCTTTCGTTCTGATGTTTACGTTCTAATGAACTCAATACATAAGTTTATTTACGTCTTATTTAAACTCAATACCGAATTAAATGTAATACTTACTTGTACTGCATTTAATATTCGATACTTATCATTCTTCACTTATATTTTCGCATTTATTCGTCATTTTCGATTATCCAATACCTTATCGGTTCGTTTTAAGTCGGATATTCAGGACTCTACTGTATGGGTTAATAAAAATAGAAGTCTGGATACTTCTTGAGTTTTGTAAATAATCAAAACGTGAAAGTGTTTCATGAACTTGAATGTACATGGATTGTTAATAGTTTTATGTTATTTTTGAAAATAAACTTTCTATTAATAGTTATATTTTTGAGAAAGTTTTTAGCCCAACTTGAAGTGGAATGCTGAAAATCAAGAATTTGAGTTTGTCATAAAAAGTATCTTTTATGAAAAAAAAAAATATTGTTATGAAAATGTTAAGAGTTTCATATTTATTTTTCAAATTTATAAAACACTTTCCGTGTCTTATTTGGAAAACGCAAAGGATCCATAGTTCTATTTTGCAATGCATATTTAATTACGCCTGCTTACGAAATGGTTTTGTATTTAGCAAACTATGAACAGAAGCGTCACATCGACGTGGACAATCTACCTCGTACTCGTTCGGGTCGGATCGTCTTTCCGCGTCTTGATTTCTGGCGACAGGAACGGTTACTCACTTTTAAGAATAAGACGTTATTCATTTCTGTGAATCCTAGTGGAAATGAACACAATGCAACAATTCTGACCGAGACGATTCAAGAGCCGTCGACAAAGGTAACTTAAGTCGAATAAGAAGTCTCTTATTGTTGTCATAGAGAATGAAGAACTTATCGGCATTGCATTCATTACCTGTTTATTGTTTTAATACCTTGTTTTAAAAAAAAGGAACGGGCTGTTTCGTCAAAAAAATGTGATCAACCTAAAGAAGAAATGCTGAAAAAAAATACGACAAAACGAGCAAAAATGGACAAAGAAGCAAAGGAGGACGATGAAAGTCGCAATTCTCGGTCTACGTTACGTGCAAAGGAGGAATCTTTAAAAAATGTCAGTGCCGTAAAACCTATTGTGTTGAATGCGCTTAAAGTTAGCCCTGAACTTTTTTCTCCAAAATTGTTACGGAGTCGAACATTATCTAATAATGGTCGCGAGAGAAAAACTGTTTCTTCCGAAGGGGTCGTTCAGAAAAGTACCAAAAGTAACGATCTACATGTTCAAGGATCTGTTTTAACGGTCCGGTCTAAACGGGGTCGTCCATCAAAGAGGAAACAGGATATGGATGTGATACCTGAGGAACAACCTGTTATACACAAGACGGTCGCTTGCAAAAGGCCTCTACAAAAGGAAAAGTCGAAACAAACATCTAGTAAACAAAAAAGACATTCATATTCAAAAGACGATGTAGAAATAAAAGAAACTGAACCAACCAACAAAGGTGCATCATAAGACACTATGTCAGTGCTGAGATAAATTACTTTGCAAATTAATTACAATTACTAATTACATCAATGAAAAAAATAATTAATTAGTCACGAAATTTTATAAATGAATTGATTATAATTATTAAGTTTTTAAAACTAATTACAATTACTAAATTTTAGAAACTAATTAACTACAATTACTAAATTTTAGAAGCTAATTAATTACAATTACTACATTTTTTTAAAACAAATTAATTACAATTATTACGAAATAAAAAAAACTTATTACAATTACTAAATTTTAAAAACAAATTAATTACAATGACCGTTTTTTCTCTGAAGCAGTATTTTAATTACAAGCAGTGTGACGTCATCAACTGCAGAAACCTTCAAAAATTCAACATTTACAAAACTAATTTAGAAAGTTACAAATAATCAGCAAGTAGTTTTAAAACAAGAATACAAAACCCAAAATAATTTGAAAAGTAATTTAAAATAATTGCATTTTTATTTGTAAAGGTAATTCATTACACATACAAATTACAACGTTTGAAATGTAATTTGGTAAATTACTAATTACTTGAAAAGTAATTTAATTACAGTAGTTGATTACGTTTAGGAAATGACTTTGGTACATTACTTTAATAACAGATAACCATATTTTTTCTTTTAATTTTGTTTTACTAAACAGAGTCAACTAACCTTATTAAAGAAAATACTGATTATAAAGTGACAGCGAAACCTGGGACTTTGTTATTTAAGAGCCAAGTTCGGAATCTTCTCACTTTGAACAGCCAATGCGATGATGACGATGACTTTACAAATTCAACACCGTACAGGAATAAAAAGCGTTTCAAGGTGAAACAAACAGTTTGGATTGCCATGTTTTTATTTCGGTTTTTTAAACGTGTTTTTTTAGTTGCACGGTATGCGATTGGATGATGATGATGATGCGGATGATGATGACAGTGACGACGGCTATGATGAGAACAATATAAAAACTCCTCACCATCGTGTTCCATACCTTATTCCCGTATCTGCGAAGAAGACACCAGCCTTGTACAAAAGCATGGTCACACCACATTCTCCCAACGTCGACAGGTTCGTATTCCTATTTAGTTGTAATTAGTGACGCGTTTTTATCTGTTATGGCCCCTGGGCACTGTGAGAATTCAGGGCCCCTGAAGTTTTCACAGTTTTTTTTTCTATTAGACTAATAATAAGAACATTAATATTATTAATTATTATTATAAAAATATCAATAATAATAAATTAGTTTATAAATATATTATTAAGATGGATGAACAGCTGAAATTTGTGTTTTTAATGAAAAAATTAAGAGAAACTAGAAACTTATAGAAATTAGAAGGGTAACTTAATCATTTAATAGTATTTTTATGTTCATATCTTTCAAAATAAACGTTTTATGGAGAAAAATTTAAAAAAAAAAATGTTTGTCTAAAGTTGGGTCATTATCAAACTCACATAAAAAGCTTATTTTGAAAGATATCAACATTAAAATAACCGTAAGTGATTAAGGAAACTCTTATAGTTTCTAGAACACATTGAAGTTTCTCTTCATTTAACACTTGAAAGGTAGAACAATCATAATTCGAAGAAATAACTAAGGTAAGATACCAACAAATCTGATTGTTTTGTTTATTATAATTATTAAAATTTGAAGTCTTCACAGGGAAAAAAATGTATTTTTGAGGCCCCTGAGTAATAAGAGGATCCTGGCGTGCGCCTAGTCTGAAAATATTCACTGTTTATAGTACGTTTTTGTTTGAACTGTTTTCATTTCATATGTTATTTTAATTCGATCTGAAGGAAGATGATTGACCGATACATTCGGAACAGGAAGAAAGGCTTGAAACCAAAAGGAAAATCTTCGAAGGTGAATGAAGCTTCTTAAATGGCATGGAACTATTTTCTTGTACTCTTACTGTACTCAACGATTTATTTTTTTTGTTATTGTTGTTGTTGTTGTTTTTCAGATGAGTTCGTCTAATTACGAAACGCCGCGTCATCCCTCAAAAACTCAAACTACGCAAATCGACTCAAATTGTCTCCGTTTTCCTTCTCCATCATTGTTCGTCCAAGACGATGGCGATGATGAGGACAGTGAAGAACAGGATTATTACTTTTCAGACGATGACACTGAATGAAACTTCCTGAATTCCTCTTTTTATTTGCATTTCGAATCACTTTTATTGAATCCTACACATTTTAACAATATCATTTAGTGGAAGAAGGAATATATTGTTTTGAAGACTGTTAGTAATATGTATTATTTAGTTTCAGTATTTTATATATTAAACTATTAAAAGTTATGCTAGTAGTGTTTATGCAAAATATGAATATTTTTGTATAATTATGCAATTTTTTAAACGAATCCTGAAAAATATTCGAGATTCGAAAACTCGAATCTTTGCGCTTTTTTCGTTTTTCGAATCCTTCGTATCCTAACCTAAAAAAACTGTTAAAAACTTTGGTAAAATTAGTTTTAACTAAATTGACGTCAAATAGAAGCGTTCACTAACAAAAAAACAGCGATTGTTGCAATTTCGGTGGTACTCGGATCGCGAATAATCACTTTGTGGCCCTGACCCTTAGTGCCATACTTTGTTTTATTATTATTAATAATTTAATATTTAATATTATTTCATTTATTTGTATCTTCTTAGGATTCTTATATGAAGGATTCGAGAACCTATTAGGATAATTCGTTTCAAAAGTTTGCACAAAATGCATAAAGACAGTTGCAACTCTTTTGGGGAAATCGTTTAACTAAAAATAAAAATGCATAAAATGAGCAAATCGCATAAAGTTGCACAATTTCACTTATTTCTTTAAGAACATTTTTTTAGAGAAAAAATGATTCTACAAATAGTTCTTCATCCAAATTGTTTTGATTTTTTTTTTAAATTCGAAAAATAAAGCTAAAAAAACAGCCAAAAATGAAAAAAAAGTACTGAAAATGTTTCAGGAGGTTGCAAAGAGAACCAGAAAGAAGCACCTTTTGCTCATGTTTTTGTAACTTTTTTTCACTTTGTCACACAGTGAAACGGTGTAACATACTATCGAAACTGTCTACCATGAAATCGGGAGGATTGGAATATTTTTTGTGTCAAAAGAATTTTAATGATATTGTTTTGGGATTGGGGGGGAGACGAACCGAAAATCTATTTCGTGTTATTATTGGTTAAATAATTTTCACTATACACCTTACAAAGTGTGTTCAGCCTCTATATTACCATTTGAATATTTTTTTCTTTTACTTTCCGTATAATTAGTAATATAATTATGATTTATGTGTAAAAGTGACAAATTTAGGCAAAAACTAAGGTATTCCCATAAGCCGCTTTGTCAATATAGCCCTCTTTACGTGCAGGGCCGCCCTGGTGGCAAGAACATTTAAAAGGCCGCATTTTATTTGATCTTAGCATAAGCGTCGTTACTTTTATTTTAGTTTTAAAATACAGCTGTATTTTATTTTCATAAAAGCGCTTTTATATAAAGACGTAAAGCAAAGAACGGTTCATTGGAACGAATAAGAAGCATATTGGAACTATGGAAGAGGAGGAAAAAGACACGCAATTATGCCCAGCATTAGAATTTCTTTTGTCTCGCCCTTTTATGACGTCAGACCAAGTAACAAACCAATTAAAAATGATAAAGCTCATAAAAGGGCGGAGCAACAAAAATTCTAATGCTGGGCACAATTGCCTGCGAAGAAAAAATAACAAGAAAAAAAAAATTGTTGCAAGACTAGCGTTTGAGCATTCTAACTTGATGTGAGCATGCGCATTGACAGGCAATTAGAAATCGCGACAAACAGAATTTGGCTCCGCCCTTTTTATGACGACCGGCAACTTCTAATTGGTTTGTTGTGTGGTTCGACGTTGAAAAGGGCGGAGCCTGTGACGTTAGACTGCATAACGAACTAATTATAAGTTGCCGGTCGTCATAAAAAGGGCGAAGCCATCTTCTGTTTGTCCCGATTTCTAATTTCTTGTTTCCGTCTATCGTTTTACATAGGAAAGTGATTGCATATTAACGTTTACAGCGCCGTCTACTGTTTAATGTACGCAGTTTACTGTAAAACCGACCAATAGATGGCGCTGCTAACATTAATCTGCAAGCTCTTTTCCATGTAAAACAATAGACGTTAGTGCGCATGCTCACACCAAGTTAGAATTCTCAAATGCTGGTGTTGCGAGAGATCGTCGTAGAGATAACATTGGAAAGTGAGGAGAAACCTGAAGGAGAAAGAACTTTGAAAGAAGAAGAGGACTTTAAACTTTGAGAAGAAAGTGCAAAACCGAACTGTGTAATATTGGGTGGCGGTGGTGGTGGTATCATTTGTTGTAACCGTAGAAGAAGACGTCGAAAAAGAGAGAATAAGAAGAAAGGAAGGAAGGAAAAGGAGGAGCAGATGAAGAACAGCACTGCCAAGTATTAAACACGAAAAAAAGCACAGAAAAAAAACAAAAAAACAACCTTCTTATTAATTTCTTTTATTATATTTATGGTTGTGTTTGATATATGTTTGGATGCTCTCTCTTAATTAAGTTCGATGTCTTATTCTTGTTGTTGTTTTTTCATATTGTTTTAACTTGTGTTTTCCTTTCTTTTTTATTTATTGTTGTGAAGAATCTCGTGGTTTAATTTTTCTTAGTTAGAAAATAAGACGACGAAAAGAAATGTCTTTCTTATTGGGAACTTTGTTGCAATCGTTTCAACGCAGTGCCTTTACTATATTGATCAGGTTTCGAGACATTCTTTATAAGTTGGTGATCGTCCTTCTAACATCAACCGTCATCGTTTGGCTTTCGGTCTTTCTCTACGGAACTTTCTATTATACTTATATGCCAGCTGTATCTCACATCAAACCAGTCCATTTACAATTCAGGTACAAATTATTGTTTCATTTTAAACAACAACAACAAAAAAGACACTTTTGTCAAACGTCAGCTGAAAGAGTGGCATGCAAGCACAACTTAAAAAAAACAAACACTTTTTTTTAGGGGAAAAAAATGAATTTAAAGTTGCATTTTTTTCTATCGCAATCTATTGTAGGGGGGAGTCAAATAAACCGATATTGTGAATTGTTAAAACGGTTTTTACATTTGAAAAGCTCAGCCGAAAGTAAGCCATGAATCTTCTCTCAACGTTAAACTCATTTCCTCCCCAAAAAAATGTGTTGTTTTTTTTTTTAGTTGTGCCGCTCTTCCAGCCGAGGTGCGACTTGTCAATTTAATCATAACTTGTGAATTTTCCACTTTTTACTACTTTAGAATGAGTGGAAACAAAACAAAACCGTGAAAAAAAAGGTTCTAAAAGTATTGTTATAGATGAAAACATCCAGTAATCTGTAATTTGGAAGAAATTGAAAGTGGTTTAAAATCTAGAAGAGTAATTGAACAAGTTAAAATGGAGAGGAGAATTATGGTCTAAAGTTTAGGAACAGCTGATTTAGCGAGTTCTGATTGTTCTCTCTTTTAGCAAAGAAAAATAAATTGAAAATTTCTTTATAAAGCAAACTTCAAGCAAAAAAATGTCAAAAGTCTGATAAAAACTAGAATAGTTAGGTAAATTTGCTAAAAGTAATTTCATAATGTTTTATTTCCAAATTAACTTAAGGTGGTTTTAAAGTATAAACACGTCTTTTGTACTTAAATTACTTTAACTTAAAAGAGCAAAATTTAAGAGAAATTAAACAGTGTTTTAGAAACTAGAAGTGTAGCTAAATCACTTGATGGTATTTTTATGTTTGAATATCTTTCAAAATAAACTTTTTATATTAAAAATGTAAAAAAAAATATTATCTGCTTTGGTAATTTTTATGTATTTGTCATAAAAAGTTAATTTTAAAAGATGTCAACAGGTAAATAAATATCCATAAATGATCGTGCTACCCTTCTAGTTTCTAAAATACTGTCACGTTTTGCTTTATTTTCACCTGAAAGGGTCACTTTAAAAATTGTCATGTTGTCATGTTAAAATTAACTTTTTTGTTGAAGTTTGAAAATGTCTTAATTTTTTGAACGATTTTCTTCTTCTTATTTTAGTTCAACTTTGAAGTGAAAAACGAAAATCGAGACTGTAATTTTTTTCATATGTTTAGGAAATATATAAACGTGAAAATTCATTTACTCTTCTAGTTTCTAAAACATTTTCAAATTTTCTTAGGTGTGTGTTGCTCTTCTAAAATGCAGAATATCAAAAGTTCGAAAATCATTTATTTGTAAAACACTTTTAAAAACTGGATGAATTTTATCTGTGAAAATGAAAGCATCAATATTTGGTTTGTGTGATCTTGTGAAATATCACGGAATTTCTGTGTATTTTCACCTCGAAAAAAGAGATCAATTTATCTTTTGAAACTATTGGTGGATACAATGGTTAGACAAAAATCCTGTTGGTGATATTATTATTTAGAAATTTTTTGAGAAAATTTTACCATTTTAAAAAGCAAACCTTTTTTTTCATGAGAAACATTACGAAAAAAAAAGAAAATTCAAAATGGTTTAGAAACTAGAATAGTTGATGATATTGCTAAAATATTTTTTTCATGATTGATAATCTTTCAAAATAAACTTTTTATGACAAGTTTGAAAAAGGCGAAAATAGTTTTCCAAAAAACCGGGTCATTTTTCAAACTGAACTATAAAATGTTTATTTTTTAAGATATTGTCATGAAAAAAAAATAATCTTTTACTATTCTAGTTTTGAAAACAATTTGAATTTTTTTTCATATTTTTAAGTTCTAAAAAATGTTTTCTAGACGTTTTTGCGTCGAAAAAAAAAACATCTATAAAGCCATGAAAGGTGATGTAACTTAAGGTTATTTGAAGCTCTTTGTTTTTGTTAATTTGTTTTGATCATTTTTCCTTGAGAGACTGAAAAGTCATATCGAAATGAGAGAAATACAAGACAAAAATTGTTTTATCTTATCATAATTCATAGAATTCAACTCTCCATTTGCGTTTTTTTTAAATGTTGTTATTTTGTGTCAGTAGTTTTTTTTTTTTCAAATTGCTTTTCGATAAGTTTCTCTTTCTGATCAAAAGTGATCATATTAAGTTTCGGACTTAGGTTTTGACTTTCTAATTTACATCTATTTGTACCAAAGAGAGATTCGAGAGAGAAACTCGGGTCGAAAACCCCTTTGGGTTAATTCTTATGTTTTTACTGGGTCAGGATAAAAAGATGAACGAATGAACAGGATGAACATTGACGGGTAACTCTAAAACCCGGCACAGAATGCATATAGAATTGGATGAACACTAAATTAATATGGATGAACACACATTTTAAAGGGATGAACAGAGAGAAATAAAAGGATGAACATACTTTAAAGGGAAGAACATGGTTTTAAGGGGGCTGAAACATGGTTTTATGGGGATGAACATGGTTCATCTATCATAAAACCATCCCCCAACCATCCCCCTCAAAACCATGTCCATTCCCCTCAAAACCATGTTCATTCTTTTTATTCCTCTATGTTCATCTCCTTGAAATGTGTGTTCATCCATATCAGTATAGTGTTCATCCAATTCAATATGCATTCTGTGTCGATTGTTAAGAGTTAGCCCCCCTCCCCCCAAATGTTCATCCGTTCATCTTTTTAGCCTCACCCGTTTAGGTTATAATTGATGACGATTGCAATTAGGCCTCAATTTTTTACGATTTACACAGAAAAAGGCATGAATTTAATAGTCATATTTGTAAAAAAAATTCTAAAAAATAGTCAATTTGGCAATCGGATATCTTGTCATTTTTTTTTTAATTATGTGAAATATTTTCGAGTAATTTCTTCTTTTTTTTTTGTGAAATTTATATATAGTAGAACGTCGATTATCGGAACTAATATCGGACATGCGCATAGTTCTGGTAATCAACAGTTCATATAATCGAACTCCCATTAAAAAACAGTGGAGAAAAGTAAGAAGAAGAAAAAACCGATTGCAAAGAATTATTTATTTACTTATATAAGTAGTATTTTTCATTAGAAAATAAGTACGAGGGTACAAGTATATAAAAATTGGTTTCAATAATCGACATTTCCGATAATTATCGACACTCTACTGTAATATTATTAAACTTAAGACTCAGTCTACTTAAATACCACAGAATTGCGAACAAAATTAAAATGGTTTATGAACAGCTGATTCAAAATTATGAGAAACTAAAAAGTGTTTTAAAAACTAAAGGGACTAGTTCAATTACTTAAGGGTATTTTCCTGCCTGTTAATATCTTTCAAAATAAACGTTTTACAGATGCAAAATTAAAAATTATCGTCTGAGTAAAATTGGATCATTTTCAAACTCTTACTTTAACTCTTTATTTTAAATGATATCAACATACCGTCAAGTGAAACAGGCTGTTAGAAATCGGTCAGAACTTCAGTTGGCTCCACCCTTGTTAGGACAACCGGCAACTTCTAATTGGCTGGTTATGTAGTCTGACGTCACATGCTCCTCCGGCCTTTTCAATGTTGAACCACACAACAAACCAATTAGAAGTTGCCGGTCGTCATAAAAAGGGCGGAGGAAACTGCTGTTTATCCCGTTTTCTAATTGCCTGTTTACAAAAGACAGGCAGTTGTGCCCAGTACTAACTTTTCGTTTGCCCCGCCCTTTTATAAGCGTCATTTTTGTTGAATGTTTGAACAGGCAGTTAGAAATCGGGGAGAACTTCAGTTAGCTTCGCCCTTGTTATGACGACCGGCAACTTCTAATTGGCTGGTTATGTAGTCTGACGTCACATGCTCCTCCGGCCTTTTCAACGTTGAACCACACAACAAACCAATTAGAAGTTGCCGATCGTCATAACAAGGGCGGAGCCAACGGAAGTTTGACCGATTTCTAACTGCCTGCCTGTTCAAGTGAATGAGCTATACTCTTCTAGTTTCTAAAAGACTTTAAAATGTATCTTAATTTTGCACCTGAAAGACAGATTGATTAATCAAGGAGTTCGAGAGGTGTTTAATATACAGCTTTAAAATCACATTTAAAAGGTGAAATTCATGTTATATAAAACAATACATGATTATACACAATGTATATTATAATTATCAGATACTTTTTTATATTTTCCAAAAAAAAAATCATGATATTTTCCATCAATGTTTCATTTTGAGCTTTTCAGTTTTTCCCCTGAATACAATGGTAACTTTTAACTAAATAACAACTGAGATAATCAGCTGTTGATGACTCACAATCAGCAAGTTAAAAAAAAAACAACAAATCACATAATGACACTATTAAATTTCGATATTTCACTTGGTTTTTGTTTTGCTATTATTAATTTTTGATGTTTTGATACTTAAAAATATTTATGGTGAGGAGAAGAGCAGATAAATTGAATTATAATAGTTTATTATTCTGTATTTTCTGTGTAAAATGAGGAGAAATTTGAATGTGTTTGTAGAAACTAGAAGGGTAAAGCTCAATCACTTGAGGGTATTTTCATGTTGATATATTTCAAAATAAACTTTTTATGTCAGTTGTTTGAAAAAATGGCCGAAATTTAAGCAGACTATGTCTATAAAAAAAAAGGTTATTTTGAAAGATATCAACATGAAAATATATTTTTTAAAGAATGAGCTACCCTTCTAGTTTCTGGAAAAAAAAAACACTTTCTAGTTTCTCTTAATGTTGCCTATCAAAGACAGATTATTGAGAGTTTAAAAATCAGCTGTTTATAAACTAATCTTAATTCCAAATTTCTATTTAATATCAGTATATCAGAAGAAAAAGCTGAAAATAGAAACAGAAATAAGAAGACAGAATAAAGTTCCAGCTTTATTTCTGCTTTCCTTTGCGTTCAAGGGTTCTCCTCGCACATTACAACAGAAAACATTTCAAGAACTCTATTGAGTTTATTAGAAGAAGGGGGACATTTTTTTTTGTAACAATAAACAATTTCACCAATTATTCATTCAAATTAGAATAATTTTCGTTTTCAATTTTGATTTTTTTTCTGCAAGTGTGAACTCATCTTTTAGTGTTAAAAAAAGACAAGTGTTTCAAATTCACACCACTTTTTCCTCTTCTGAAATCTGATTCTATGAATTTTAACTGAAAAAGGTCACGATCTGAGGTCATTGGCCTACATCATATTTATTAATTTTTAATCATTAATGGTCATCATCATCGTCATCATGGTTATGTGATTAAAAAAAAAGACCATGTGATGTTTGTCATAGATGAGTTCCTCCTAAAAAAAAAGGATTTAGCAATAATTTTAATGATATAATATCAATCTCAATTGCAAATCTGCATTTATCAGTTGCGAGATCAATTGCAAAGTGCCGCCGCTTTTTTTTTTTTGATTATTTTGTTGCATATTGAGGGGAACATTTTGCCTCATCTTCTGCTTTAATGTATTTAATTTTCATTTGACGTAAGATAAATAATAGAAGTAGACGTCACTTTGATGATGATGATGATGATGACATCATTAAGTTGCGAAATGTATATCAAATTACAATGCATCACATTTTTATATTTAAAAGTTACAAGGGGAGAGAAAAAAAAATATTGAATCTACTTGACGAACAAGTACGGAGGGGTCTGTGGTGGGGCGAAGGGTACCGAGAAGTGGTTCATGTTGTCTGGAACCCTGGTTATGAACCAGCTTCCTATAATTAGCTAATTTCAGGTGGGCTTCTTTGAAGCAACCATAGGGAACAACTTTTCTATCAATCTGTTACACCTAGTAGACACACCTGATAATTTAAATGCATTTAAATAATAAACGTGTTCTACAGAGCCCCCTGTGAAGGACAACGAATTCAATTTATTCAGTTAATAATCTGAAAATATTGAGTTAATACTTAAATAAAAAATATATAAACTATTGACATTAAAATATTGATTTAGTATTTCAATTTAAAATATTAATAATAAAGTCAATTTTTATTTGTGGTTCATGTCCTTAACTGGATTCTGTATAAATTCACCTAAACACATTTAATTTGAATTCATTTAACTCATGTGTGTGAACAAGGTATAAGGCTAGGTTTTATACTCCAAATATTGCTAAGCTTTTGCAAGCTTTGAAGCTCCTAAAAAATTAGCTCCCCAAAGCTTAGCTTGTTCATACAAACATGTGGTCTTGCAAGGTTTACCTTATTTTAAAACCTTTATGCACTATAAAACGAATATTAAATAAGGATTTACTTAGTGAGATGAAGTTGAAGATTGTTATGAGCTGAAGTAGAAATTTACAATCAGCTTATGTCAGATATTGAGCTGAAGATGAAACTTTTTCAGCTAATAGATGAAGATGGATTTGTGAACAGCTTTATTTTAGAAGTTAAAACAGTGGCTGAATAAACAGATTGACCGCTTTTGTCATGCATAGATTTTCAGTTAATATTAATGCAATTTTTACTTATTTAAAATAAGTATAAAAAAAATATAATCTGATTTAAATTAAAAAAAAATCATGATTTTTATCCAATCTGATTTTAATGATAGAATCAGCTGTTTTAAGTAACATTTAGGCCCTGATATAATAAGTTATAATAACCATGTTCTTATCACATGTTCCGCAATTGTTAGACATTTCCATAGATCAGACCACGTGAAATTCGGTGGTAATTATTGTGTGAAATTGGTCGAAAGTCGCCGACAACCTAAAAATGAGGAGGGGAAGGGGGGGGGGGGGGGGGGTCGTGTTCTGAACCCCATGGCCCAAACTCCACACACACCCACATGGCCATGTGTTCTTTGTCACTAAGTTTCTAGCTTAGGTCACTGTTCAAGGTTCTAACTTTACTACCTCTGATGATGATGATTTAAGGACAAAAGTTTGCATAAAATGCACAATCATGATTGAAATAATGATTATAATAAGTGTGAATACATAATAAAAATACATAAAACGCATTAATTACATAATATTTTGAAATTTGCATAAATTCGCATTCAGTTAATTTATTTGTTAAAAAGTAGTTTTTGACCAAATTAAAAAAAATCCACGAAAGGATTTCTAAAATTAAATCGTTTTGGTTTTGTAATTTTTATTAATTGCATCTGATTACTGTAGTTATTAACTTATTAATTGCTTCTAAGTTTTAATTAACTGCTATTTTACTATGTATTATGCACTTTTAATTACATAAAATGAACAATTTTTTTTTTACATATTTCCATTTTTTTTATGGGGGGGGGGGGGGGAAGGGGGGTTAATTTTCTGTTTGCATAAAACGCACAATTTTCTAAAAACAATTAGCGCATTTATGAATTTTTATTTGCATAAAAAAGTTTTGGCCTTAATGATGATGATCTAAATTTTAACTGTCAATTAATCAAAGAAGAAGTAAAAAAAAACTAATAAGCAAAGTGATAATAATAATTAATTAATGATGTTCTTGTGAAATGTCCTAAACATGCAATATATTCAGAGACTATTTTGTTTCTCATTTGTTGTCATAGAAGATGCTGCTAACGAATCTTTTTAGTTGTTACTCGGTTACACAAACGCAGTGCAACATTAAACCGCAAATATATAATGTTTATAGTTTCTCTAGTCAAAGTTCGTAGTTCCATTGAAATTGTGCACCAGTGACAAACCATAATATATATATGCTCAGGTCAATTTTCTCTCATTGTTGTCATCAAAAGACATACGGTAAAGCCCATGATGAGCTAGGATTGGGCCTGAATTTGAATTTAAATTTGAAAAAATTGCTCAGCAAGCAGCTAAGATGGCCTGTGGCAGAAAAACAATAGTCCAATTGCAGCATGCAAAGTGCATTGTTAAAACCCAAAGATAACAATTGCGAAATGTTCTGGTGCAGCTGAAATAATGTATTGACAGAAAATTAAGAGCCCCACTGGGCCTGGGTTGGTAAAAAGCCCTTGGGTCTGTGGCGGGCTTTGTGGGCTGGGCTCACTGTAACGTTTTGTGCGTTTTGAGCGTAGCTTGGCTGGACCTTAGTCTCTTATTATCATCTTTCTTTTATTATTTTAGGTGGTGTGATAATGCAAACATATGTGATTTTCCAACAGCCAACGTGACGTTGATTAAAAAAGGTCACGAACAGGTGAGAATCATGAGCAAAAAAAAAACAAAGCATTGCTTAAAATATAGTTTTCTCGTATTGCTTTCAGTTGCTAATGCGAGGGCAGCGCTACAAAGTGTACCTGGATCTAGAAATGCCGGAGTCACCTGTCAATCAACAGTTAGGTTAGTTAGTGTGAAGTGTGTTGGTCTTACGTTAGTCAAATTTGGGATTACGTTTGTTTTTCTGTATTTTGTAATAGGTATGTTCATGGTTCAGCTCGACTTTGTGAGTCGGACAGGACAAACTCTGCATTCGTCTTCCAGATCTGTAAAATACACTTTTCATCGACTTTTTGTGGAAGTGGAAACTGCTTAGCCCTTGTTTCCATTGGGGTGAAAATTTGAACTTTTTTGAATATTTCATCTGGTGAAAAATTGATAGTGAATGGGCCGTGGGGGGGGGGGGGGCCATGTTTCTTCTATTTTTCACCAGTTGAAAATTTCAAAAAGTTCAAATTTTCACCCCAGTGGAAACAAGGCCTAAGACGAAATTGACGGACCGAAATATTTTTATTTCCGTTTTAACCGAATTTCGTGTTAAAAGATGACGATCTCAAAACGAATTTAGAAAACGAGATCTTTTGTTTTTGTTCTAAGAAAAGGATTTTATAAAAAATTTTATTCATGAAATCGAAAAACGTCTTTGTGTTAACGAATATTTTCGTGTTATCCGTTTCATCTTCAACGAAAACTTAAAAACCCTATACTGAGGGACGGGACTGAGAATATATTTCGTGTTACGCAGTTTTCACTGTATTCTGCTTCGATCGTTTGAATAATTCAAATTATTTTGGGTTATTTTACAGGCGATGTTAAGGTATAAGTCGCCGCTTCATCAAACGCTGAGTACGCTTTTCTTCACTCCTCTCTTGTTACTCGGTTCTGCCGAAGAGAAACAGATGCTCAGTCTCGAATTGTGTGATTTCTACGAAGAAGATCCCGTACGGTGTCCGATCTTTCGTTTTTTTTTCCATTAATTTTTCACTTCTAATTTTGTTTTTGTTAATTTTCTTTTACGTTTTTAATTGTTGCAACGGGTTTTTTAGGCACGTCCTGCTGTTTCAGCCAATATCGAAGTACAGAACAAACGGATCGAGATTTATTCCGCTCAACTGCGGATTTACGCACATTTTACCGGCTTGAGGTTAGAAAATTTTGGCAAATTGGTTGGCGTCGCCAATTTGTCAGATTTTTTCTCATTTTATTTTTGAGTGTTTTTTTTTTCTCGATCGCGTTTCGTTTTAGTTTTAATTAAGTCATTTATTTTCAAATTGTATAAATTTCAATATAGTATTTTTTATCATATCGTTTAATTTGATATTTATTTGCATGGTTTATAATTTTGTAAAATATAAAAATCAAATAAATGCTTCCAAATTTAAGTAAAATTGTCATTTATAGAAGTCTGAATATTTATTCTGCTTTTTTTAAATAACTTCATAGAAAAAGGAAATAAAATGTTAGAAACTCGAAGAGTAAATGTAACACATAAGCGTAATTTCATGTTGATTTTTGAATATCCTTTTATGGAATTCATTTACTCTTCAAGTTTCTAATCCAGTTTCAATTTTTCTGTGTTTTTTTTTAAATCTTAAAGATGTTTTTGAATGCCAAAAAAAGTCAAGCAAACTTTTATAGAAAAAGCATTATGATGAAATTGAAATTGTTTTGAAAACTAGAATAGTAGAAAATGATGCTAAAAGTATTTTTTTCCCCGAATTTTCATGATTGAAAATGACCCGTTTTCAGCTTTTTTGCATAATTCAAACTTTCATAAAAAAAACATTATTGAAACTATTCTAGTTTCTAAGACACTTTGAATTTTTTTTTCGTAATGTTTCTTTTGAAAAAAGGTTGATTAAAACCCCTAAATTTTCTCAAAACTGTGGGGGAGGGATTCAAATATAAAGCCACCTTAAGGTGGTTCTGAGGTGTAAAATGCATCTCGAACTTTGGTTATTTTGTCTTTTCATTAGTAAAATTGAAGGAAACTTGAAAATATTTTTTTAGAAACTAGAAAGGGTGGGGGGGAAGGTAGTTGAATAACTTCAGGTTGATTTCATGTTTGATATCTTTTAAAAATAAGCTTCTGATGTCAATTTGAAAATGATCCAGGATTAAGTCGACAATACTTTTTATTTTTGTCTATGGACAGATATCAAGATAAAAAATATTACCGTTTTAGTCTCTAACACACTTTCAATTTCTCATCAGTGTTGCTCTTCTGAAACGCAGAATAACCAGAGTACGAAAATCAACTGTTTATAAAAAAAAAAACCTCTTTAAACCATGATTTAATTGTATCGATTGACAGGTATCTGATGTTTCATTGGCCCGTCTTATCGGCCATCGTCGGCATCGGTACAAACCTCTTCTTTTTGTCAGTGGTAGCGCTGCTCTCTTGGTATCGCTATCTCGTATCTCAAGAATCTCACGAAGTCGTCGTTCGTGTGGGTTTCGACGATTCTCGTGTCACTTCTATAGACAAGAGGAGATCTCAAGTGAAGGAGTTTCTGATGCGCGAAAAGCAAAGTGAATTGAATCATTTTTTTTGTTGAATCACGACAGCGATAAAGAGAGAGAAATTGTATATATTTTTACAGGACAGTCGAGACTTAAGGCATCATTCTCGGCTTTCGATGTGACGGGTACCGCTCCGAGTCGAGCGCAACTTCAACATCACGATCCAGCCGTCCGTACTCGCTCCTTAGATATGTTTCCACTGGCTGTGACCAAAGAGGAAGAAGATCCTTTTTCTTATCACGTTGAAGCGGTTTCAGAGGACATTACTTCAAGGCGACCTAGGACCCTATCAGATTCCGGACCGGTCTCCGACTTACTCAAAGCGGACGTAGTAGAAGAGATCCAAGTAGTGGAAACCAATGGAACTGAAGTTGATTCTGTCGAAGACGTGAACTCCAGTTACGATCAGGATTCCGAGACCGACATGTTGACTATGGCAGATATCGAGACCGGTAACAACGTGTATGTAAGAGAAAGACTGAAGTTTTTTGTTTTACTTTGATATTTTTTAATTTCTCTAGAAGGAAACGAAGCAAAAGTTTCGAAAGAAGTAACGCAGGATGTGTTCACGAGCGATTACTTGATGGGTCCGTTAAGGAAGCGACAATTTGTTCAACAGATTAGTCTCTTAAATGAATGAGAATCCAGTGTGAAGTTTTTTTGTTCCTAATTTGTCTGAATAAGAAGTATTTTTTTTTTGTAATGTTGTCGAATCGACGTTTGATACCAAATGAGTGCCTTTTTCTGTTGTAGTTTTTCTTCTTTTTTTTTTTTGTTATTGCATTGCAATTGGCCTTGTCTTAAGTCATCTTTTTGTGTTTTCAAATTCTCGTTGTTTTCATATTTTTTCATCATCTTCGTTTTTAGAAAAGGAAAAACCTAAACTAATAACAGCTTCATTGTCTATATTTTTTTTCATTCGATATCATTTTTATTTTTTTTTTCTTGTTACAAACATTTTTTTGTTCTAACTTTTCAAACGGAGATTTCGTTTTATTTCCGTATGCTTATCAATTTAATTAACGTTATGCAAGTTAGTGAAATTGTATATTTAACGGGCATATTCTAAAACGTTGCTTAAAATAAAGCTAAACTTCAATGAAGCTTGATCATAAAAACTCTTCATAGACAAAGCTAGTACTGCTCAACTCATCAACATGAAACTTCCTATCTAAAGTTTATGAGTTTAGCACTACATTTGACTTAAGAATACAACCATAAGTCGTAGTTTAAGCTTAACTTTATTTTAAGCCACGTTTTTTTTTTTTTTTTTTTTGAATATGAAGATAAGTCATTTTGTTTTTGTTAGAACCAAAACGTATGCCGAGAAAGACAAATCTCGTGTTGTATTCTGTTGCCCCATTTCATTTGAGTATTATTTTTCTTTTGTATGTTTTATTTGGCCTATGTAGGCAACTAGTCACCCTGTTGTATACTTTTTTTTTAGTTAGTTGGTATCTTATTTAATGCGTTGAAATTCTAATTAATTAATGATGTCCCTGTGATAAGTCGACTCCTATCTGTTAATAGGAGTTTTTCTGTTGCTTTGTTATATCACAATTTCAGCTTTAAAAATGGATAATCCAGTCTTTATAAAGAAAACTAAGCGAGTGTATTTGCGATCTTTCAAACTTAAAAGATCGAGGAGTATATTTTGTTTCATATATATTATATTAATACGTATATATATATTTTATATTAATTTTGCGTTTAGGTTAATTTTATTGTTAACGGTCGTATTCTGAACGTATTAGGCTCATAGATGTAATGCAATAAGAACGTGGAGAAATGGAAAGTTTCTTTATTTTGCTTTTTGTTTTGTTTTACAATTATAAATCTTATATTTTCATTTCAATTATTTTATTTTTTATTGTTTTATTCGCATTATTTTTGTATTCAGCTCAATTCATGTAAAATACATAATTTTAGTCAATTTAAAATTCAACATGCCAATAACGCTTAATTAGCAAACGACGATATTTTATCAATTTTTGTCTATAAAAAGTTTATTTTGATGAAAATTGAACTACCCTTCTAGTTTTTAAAACATTTCCTAATTCCTCTTTTTCTTACGGAACCCTGTAAAGGTCATACAGTGAAAATAATTTTCATTATAGTTGACACTTTTTCTGTCAATTAACAATTTTTTTGTCAATTGACCCTTTTTCTATCAATTGACACTTTTTTTTTATCAATTGACACTTTTCTGGCAAAGGTTAGGTGAGGTTAGGTTAGGAAAAAAGTGTCAATTGACAGAAAAAAAGTGTCAATGACAGAAATAAATTTGTCAATGACATAAAGTGTCAATTGACAGAAAAAAGTGGGAATTGACAGAAAAAAAAAGTCAACTGTAATGAAAATTATTTTCACTGTATGGCCTTTACAAGGCTCCGTATTTTTTTGCTACTGAAAATCTAAAGTTTGTAAATGTACTGTTCATAAACCATGTTAAGGTGAAAGGTCGAATTATTGACCTTTAAATGACCTTTTAATGTGATTAGCTGTGTGTGAGAAAACTTCAGCCCAAGAGGGTTTGGCTTTTTCCCTGCTTCAGCCGTATTTGCCTTGAAGAGATTAAAGCACATTTATCAACCTTAACTCTGCGATTGGCTAATCGGTTAAACAATCACGTTCTTTAATTGTCTGATTGGTTTTCAGATGAGCGAACGTCATTTCCCGTTTGGTTCATCGTCGCCGTCGAAGTATTCGTAATGGTTTTCTTGATTACTTCATGGGACTCGTCGAGAGAAGTGATAGTTACGTCAATTTTCTAATATGAACAATATATCAGATTACAGTGATTTGCCGATGCAATCGTTTACGTACTTTTATAACTACATCGCTGATTCCATCAGTATACTCGTGCACATTCACCCGTTGAAAGACGCGATTTGTTAAAGAAGGAGCCATCATTTGGGTTGGTCCCATATCCAGGTCTTATAAGCATGTTATTTATGATACTAATTTTAATACTGAGCATTTAAAATTGTTTATATTTATTAGGTATTTAACACTGAAAAGGAGACTGGAATGAAGCGATTGAAAGTTATTGCTGATTGCTGCAAATCGATGAAGGTTATATTTCAAAACAAAGACTTTCTTGTGGTTGAAAAACCGTTTGATGTAGTTATGAATAAGGTGGATGTCGGAATTGGCGACGTCACTGTCCACCTTCTGCTTAAAGCCCAATTCCCGCGTTTTTATGACTTCAATCTTCCTTTTGGCTTCAGGTTTGTTCATCGTCTCGATTATTCAACAAGTGGAGCTCTTTGCGTTGCACTGAACAAAGAGGCAGCTGTCGAAGCCTCGCGGTCTTTTACCAAAAGGCGAACAGAAAAATATTATGTGGCACTTCTGAGAGGTCACTTGATGTCCGTCAGTGGTCAAGATGTCCGAGGAATGGTTGTTGAAATGGACGCAGCGATTGGAGATCATTCAGACCCGGAATTAGTGCATCGGATGTGTTCTGAAGACGATCCGAGCTGTGTGAACCCTCGACGATCTCTCACGCAACTCGTCGTCCTCGAATGGGGCGACTATGACGGAACGCCAGCCACCAAAGTTCTTCTGAAGCCGATTACAGGACGTCGGCATCAGATAAGGCTTCATTGCCATGCTCTCGGTCATACGATCGTAGGCGATTATACGTACAGCGAAAAGAAGGACGTTTCGCCGCATCGAATGTTTTTACACGCGTTCCGTTTGGTCATTCCGACGGATAGATTGGGGTTGATTGACGTTACGACGTCGGATCCTTTTGTACCGGAAGATCCCGTAAACAAATGGCTTTCGAATGAAACTCTCTTGACCCTTGGTGACCTAAACGTTTATAAAATGTTTAATTCCAATCATGTTATTAGATAGCTGTAATATAAGCCAAGTTCAGTCTAATTTTAATTTATTGTCGTGTCACACCAATAATTAATAATTTTATATTTTTATTATTGATTCTAATTATCATTTGGAGAAAAAACGTTCGTTTAAAAAAAAGCTGTAATCAGGTTTGTAACCAATGTTATTTGACACCAGTACGGTAACATTCTGTGGTTTCAAAGTCTAAATGGAGCTCCTTAAACTCTGGTTCTTTTGTCTTTCAGGTGCAAAACTGAAGAGAAACTTGAATGTGTTGTAGAAACTAGAAGAGAAGTTCAATCACATAAATGTAATCTCATGTTATCTTTCAAAATTAACCTTTTATGTTAGTTTGAAAATGACCCAACTTTAAGCAGACTTTTAATTTTATATTTTTGTCTGTACAGCAAGTTTATTTTGAAAGGTATCAACATCTAAAATACTATTAGGATATTCAGCTACCATTCTAGTTTTTAAAACACTTTGTAAATTTATTTTTAATTTTGCTCTGTTCAAACCCCATTGGCCCACACGAAAGAAAATTTTGACAGGTATTTTTGCATCATAATTTTCTTTCATATGCGCCCTTTGTAGCATCAGCTGATTAATTATTTTAGTCGTGTTATGCTGGGAAGCTAAATAGAAGCTTAATAACATCGCATGTATGGAGAGAATTCCCGGTAGCAAGAATAGAGCGCTTCTAAATCCACTTCTAAAAAGTGCTGTGAAAACGAGAACTTGAACCGGTTCTTGCGAAATTGGCGTACTTCCGGTTAGAAATGTAGATATGGTTTCTTTTGTCGTTTTCTCTTTTATAAACAATATAATAATTTGATGTGTATGTTTACGCCGAACCACCGTGGGAATAGAGTGAACAGATATGGTTTACGAATCATATTCCTTTAGAAATGGCAGACGAATCGTCGGAAAGGTCGAGAGTGAGTGACAAATACGACGCCAGGTCAGAAGACGGATCAGAAAGGGCTGGTGGGAGCTATAAAGGGAGGTTCGATTTGAGCAGTAGTAGGGGGTTTCGAAGGGGAACAACGGGTTTCTTTCGCCCTTCCAGAGGTAGATTTTCTCGGGCTAGAGGAGGGATAGATAGGGGAGACGGAAGTCGCAGCAGTGGCGGTGTTGATTCTGGTTACCATAGCAACCATCGTAAGAGCGCTCGGAGTCATTCGAGCGAAAGTCGAAGGCGTTCGAGAACGCGATCTAGAAGTCGGTCAAGAACTTCTTCCGTTTCTCGTCTTTCTAGTCATCGCGGCGGTCGTTATTATCCTTCGAGGACTGCTGATAGATACAGTAGAAAACGGCGTTCGAGATCTCGATCCAGAAATCGTAGATCAAGGTCCAGAGAACGTAGATCGAGATCTAGAGAACGTAGATCGAGATCCAGAGATCGCAGATCAAGATCCAGAGCACGATCTGAAGAACACAAATCTTATCGATCTAGATCTAGGTCTCTTTCTAAGACGCGATTTTCATCTCCTATTCGTTTGTCGAATGTTCGATTGTATTCTCCTGGACGATACAATAATGATGGCGGCCGTGATTTTCATAGCGGCGTGGAATCGTCTTTGACGGATTTGTCTTTTGTTTCTTATGCTGAGACTGTTTCTAATGAATTGTCGTCTGTCGTTGATCATCGTCGTCAGGTTTGTACGGTTTTTTGTTTAATAGACACGTTTAATAATTGGTGAAAATGCTAAAGATGTTTAGGTCGTGTGGTCCTGGTGGTGCAATGCAGGAAACTACAAAAAGAGACAAAAACAATCAAAAAACTGTAACAATCTGAAGGAAACGGCAGAAATCAAGCTGTTTTCTATCATGAATTTTCGCAGTTTTAATTGTTTTCGATTATTTTGTACTTCTTTTGGAAATTCTTTCGATTAGCAGCCGCCTAACCTCTATGCAGGAAATTGGTCAAATCTTTTCGTTGTAGGCAACTGTCAGGCGTAATGCTAAATGAACGGACGTTTACAAGGTCGTTGCAACGTCCGTTGTTGTTGTTGTATAACATTGACATTAACGCAACCAGTCAAACACGCAAAGTTTGTCACAGGTATGACATACTGGATCGTGCGTTGAGCTGTGGCACGTTCGTTTTAGCATGTTATCTGTTAGTACTAATCCAAAGAGACAACTGGCGATTTGACATCCGTTATTATGTAAGTCGAAAAATACAATAAAACTGCGTTGAAGCTAACGTTGGTTGTGACTGGCTTAATAACGTCTGTCAAAACGTCCTTTTTTCTGACGCACGTCTGATCGTAGCCATATTTTGCGTCTTCGGCGCAACCTATATGACAACTCCACAACCGTAATCGGCTCTTAATCGAAAGGATACCCTGATTTTTTTTTATCGCAATGACATATTCTATTTTATTCGTTCTTTAGGATCGAATAACTTCAGAAACAGAGGAATTTCTTCGCGTTACAGCTGAAAACGAGCAATTTACGTCAAACCGGCATCTTTGGAAGCCAGTTGGAGATGAGACGTCATCACCGTTGGCATCTTACTCAAACGAATCGCCGCATTTCAACGCGGATAACTTTGAATACACTTCACAGCCAAGTGAATCGATTTGTGTCGAGGAGATAAGTAGTTTGGAATTGAGTGACATTAACAGCGAGGAAGAAGACGTAATTTTAGAAGAATACGACAGTAGTTTTGTAACTGAAGATATGGGTCCCGGTAGAAATTGGGATCGAAGGTCAGATCGTGACTATCATGGTAGAGGTGGAAGAGGATACGGGAGAGGTGGAAGGGGAGGACGTAACGATCAGGGTGAACGTACTAGTTCAATTGTTCCGAAACACACTAGTTCTATCGTACCTAAGAATCCCGTTAGAGAAGAGGTCTGGAAGATACCGAAAGTTCTTTCGGCCCGTGACATGGACGCTTACGACGACGACGTTCACTGTGACCGATATGCGATCAAAGTACGAGAGCAACCGATGCCCGTTGTTGATCTCAAACCTAAAGTAGAGTCCATGTTTGAGGTTAAATCCGAACGTAAGGATATGTTCGGAGATGACGATTACGAGCCGAAATACAATCCGAGTTCGGCGCCGTCTGCATCTTCGTCGGTTTTTTCATCTTCGTCATCGTTTTTCAAGCACGAGTCTTCTAGAGCCAGTTCTTCGAGTGCATTACCAGGACTTGGTTTCGAAGAACCCGTTTCTCAAACGAGATCAGCGCAGTCTCGTTCTTTTCTGACGTCATCTAGGTCATTGTCTCCTCGTAGATCGCCCAAGTCGAGTTCGGAATCCGAATTCACTATTCCTGGCCTTGGAAACATTGGTAACATGAACGCGGACGAAGAGGACGAGTTTCTTTACGGAGATGGTGATGATAACGATAGTAGATCAAAAGGTGGTATTCCAGGTTTGGGTGACTTCAAAACACCGATGACGAGCTCGGAACGTAGGAGTTCCACCAGTTCGCATTCACGGCAGTCTGCCGTTTCATCATCTGATCCACGTAACTTGGGAAAGATACTGAACAATCTGGGCTTGGATGCCGGTAATTCCACTCTGGCTGCCAAGGACACCACCATTAGAAATCAAAAGCGAACGGAACATGTTGCGCGAGAGATAACCGATCTTTATCACAGACTTCACGATGGAGGAGACAAGTCCGATGTACGCACGGCTTTGGATCCGCGTGCTTCTAATCATAGAGCGGCTGATCCGCGTTCCTCCGGCCATGGAATTTCGGATCCGCGTTCGTCCGGTCATGGAACTTCGGATCCGCGTTCATCTAATCACGGTGCAGCTGCTGATCCACGTTCATCGTTCTCTGATCGTAGATTACAATCCAGGCAATCTTCAATAGAGGGTAATGAAAAGAATTTGCCAACGAGTTATTCGTTACCGGTTCATCAGGAGCTAGCTGCGGCTCCTCCTTCTCCGGCATATCATAATCCGCCACCAGCTATGGGACAGTATCCGCAGTATCCACCCGATCCTCATCTGAGTAATTCGCAACCATCGTATGATAATTATCAGTATGATCCTTACTACCAAAGTGGATATCCAGTTCCACCACCGCCTCTACCGAACATTCCACCTCCTTGTCCTCCTCCTCCTCCTCCTCCTATACAGCATCAACATTTACCGGTGCCTGTGTCCAATTATCAGATCCCGCCTCCACCTCAACCCATGTATCCTTCATTTTCTTCTCATCCGCCACCATCTGTATCCATTCCGATATCCACAACAGAAACTAAATGGCAACCACAACCAATTGACAGTCAGATCAATCGTAACAACCTGAAAGTGGTTCCGATTCAGGCAACTACTACTACTGTTAAGACTCCCATTGCGACGCCAAGCGCCGTGAAACCGTTGGAGCAAGCGAAGAGTTCCGATAAAAATGACGGTCCCAAAGTGCCGACAACACTCGAGGAACGAATGCATCTTAAGGGAGAATATGCGCAGCAACAGAAGAAGTTAGAACTGTTGCGAGTCGAGTTGGAGAGGTGTCGTCGACAGCAGGGAGAGCTGATGCGAAAGAAGCAAAAGCAGAAAGATGGACACAATGACCCGCAGCTTTTAAAGAATGGAAAACTACAAGATGACTATAAACGCCAGATTTATAACGTTGAAATAACATTGGGTGGTATTGAGAAGTCACTGAAAGCGTCGGAGGGATTGATTAGGTCGGGTAGCAGCCATATGGATTATACTTCTTCACCGCGAAATAACTCGAGATCTACGGTTAGCACGAGTTTTGTTGTTATTGTACACCCTGTACTTAAGAGCCGAGACACTCCAGAAATACGTCTTGTAACGTGGTTAAATTTGGCGGTTCTAAAGTTACTTAAATGGCTTTAGGAACCAAGTGGCAATACAAAATTACTTTAATACCTGAAGAACACATAAACGAATACACAATTTTTCTTTTAAAGCTGAAAATATGCCTGAAACCGTTAGTAAAACGGTTTTGAGGTCGCTGACATGGATCGAAGAAATTAGCTGAATTTTAAAAAGGGTGTAAAATAACAATCTGTTTGAATATTGGAACCAATAGACCTTAATACCTGGCCACAAATTCAATTATCGTTCGAGTTTGACGACAATATTTGTTGGAATCTTAACGATACGTCTATGGCGTCGCGAGCAGGCTGGAGTGTCTGTAGGCTCTTAAGGTGGCTCGCAAGAAAGTTTTCAGTTTGTTCGGAACATAAATTTTCATGTTGATTTACTTTTAGAATTCTTCGGACTCGAGCAGAGCACAAAGCGCGAACAAACAATATCGTTTTGTTGATCCTGGGGATAATTGGTGTGTACATTGTGGAAATACTTATCCACTTGCCACCGATCTTTTGAAACATCTTCATTCTGAGCATGCCGATCTGACGGACGTAAGTCTTTTAAAACATTTTAATTCATATTTCTTCTTTTGTTGTTGTTGTGCGGTTTGTTTTATATATATTGCGGCTGCGTTTTTAATCGCCGACTTTCATGTAATCGCTGCGTATTCTGTGGGGTATTCTTATATATATATAGAATATAGCCCCTGCAGATCGGCCGTGGGCCGTCAAACCTAAAGAACCCAAACCTACGTCTGTGCGCGAGATCTCTGTAAAACCATTTCAAGGTGAGATAATGTTGAAATTTTCAAGTATTGCTCTCGTACTGATTATGTGAGGTTTTTATTCGTTTTGTGTAGGTGTCGAATTTATGCTTCCTTGCTTAGCGTATTTCTGCAAATTGTGTCGAGAGTTTTCTGGGGATCACATCGCGGCCAGAACGCATCTGGAGAGTGAAAAACATAATGCAAATTATCAAGTAAGAAACTAATTGAGTTGTCTTATTTCAGGGTTGTGTGAATTTTAATGCTATCTTGCTGAATTCCCGTTTTTGTAAACTTAATGTATCTTGTTTAGAAACACTGCCAAGTTAAACCAGATTATCCTAAAAAACTTCAAACTGATCGTGCTGCAAGTGTAGTGCGCAAACGAGAGGAGAAAAAGCGTAAAGTGGAACAAGAGTTGAAGGATGCCGTAGCAGCAAAAAAACGAAAGGCAACTGCTACAGTTGTAAAGAGAGAATCGGACATGGAAATTTCGGACGGAGATAACGACGTGGTCGAAATACAAACGTGTACAGGTTTACCGATTCGTTTAAACTTGTTGGATGAAAACGATGGTTTAGATAATCAGCCTGAATCGAGTGAAGAAGACGGTAAATCTAGTTCAAAGATAGCCATTAAAATAAAGGAACTGGCAACATCTTTGCCAGCAACGTCACAGAAGAGTGCGGTTTCGGCTCCTGCCATTGCTGACCAACGACGTACACAGCAACGAATTCTTTCAAACCTGTACAAAAATAAGAAGAAGAATAAGGAGAAGGGCGATGTTCGTGTTCAGCAACCTCCGTTGGAGGAGTTTGTCAGTTTGGCCACTATGGATAAATTTAATGCGGAAGCCGTCGCTTTGACTGAAGAGTCAAAAACAACTGCCGATGAGAGTCCCGTGAAAATTACACCACAGCTACCAGAGGAACCTGCAACTGTAGCAATGTCGTCTTTTATGGCAGACGAGAGTGAACTGCTCCCTCCAGGAGTGGATGAAATTTCAGTTAATGTTCCGATGCCGAGCTCTAAATCTCGCCAAACTCAGAAGGGATTGGCTTCGTCTAGAAAGAGTGTGGAAGAAGATGAAAGTCAGAGTATAAATGCTCCAGAAATTGGAGCGAAACTTCCGGATAGTGACTTGGATGACGAGCAAGGTCTGGACAATGTTATAAATTCTATTGTATTACCAGATGTGCTCAACATTACTATGGAAGACAATGAGGAAAAGAACACTAATGATTCTTCATCGGTGAATCTCGCAAAGAAAAATTCAGTCACTAAAAAAGAAGAAAAAGAAATGAATGTTGGTGGTGAAAGCGAATCTGTTCCCGAGTCTGCTACTGTAGGGGTTGAAATGGATGTGGATGTTGATTTAAAAAGCGGCAAAGTTGATAAAGAACGTGACAATTTGGATGTTGATCCTGATGCTTCTTCTCTAGAAAAGCAAAATGGAAATGTGTGTCCTGTGGATGAAGCGGTTAAAGATAATGGAAACGAAGTTATTGGTGAAACTATCAAGAAAAGTGACGGTGGCAGTTCAATACGCAAACAACAAACAGAAAATAGTTCCATTGTTGGAAGTGTCGACATTGAATGTGATAGAATTAAGATTACTTCTCGTGAAGTGGTTCAGAATGAGCAGTTAATGAAATCTTTAACGCCACCGAGTATGACTGCCAAAGAGGTTAGTGTTTGTATAAAAGAAAACATTACAGGTCCCATCACTGTAAAGACGGAGATCAATACCGAAGAGCTCGAACGCGAGCAGAAAGCATTAACAGAAAATGAAGAGGAGGAGGAGGAGGTTGACGTGAAACCAGACGTTCGACTTTTAGACGAAGCCATTGCCAGATCGAAGAAACCGCAGAGGGCCAGATGTTCACGAGGACGAGCTGCTTCCGTATCTGTTGTGCCGATGCTAGCAAAAGTAAAAGTGGAACCTGGATTGGAGGAAAAGGCGGTTGAAAGTAAAGTTGCGAGTTCAAAGAACTCTTATCGAGGAAGAGCTAAGAGAGGACGTGGACGAAGGGGTGGAAGAGGTGCAAGGAACGTCGGAACTCGTTCGCAGAAAAGAAAGGAACAGACAGAAGAGGAAGAGGATGGCTTGCAAACGGATCAAGACGTTCCGGGGCTTGATACTTCTATAGATGAGGCAACAGGTAGTAGTTTCAAAGAAGATATAGAAGAGAAAAATGAGGTTTTAAATTCGGAATCAAAGTCCGAGCCACTTGCAGATGTTTCACCTACTAAATCAAGGACAGAAGAAGAATGTGGTGAGTAATTAGCATTTTTACGAATTGATTTTTAACTTTTTATTTTGTTAATACTTTGTTATGAAAATGTTTTTTTGTGTTTGTGTATTTCCAACCATAAAACACAAATCTCCCCATCCCTTTATTAGCTCCTTCGAGTCCGGCGGCCAGCGATCTTAGCTTTGGTGATATGGAAGTTGTGGATGAAGCAGAAGACACTGAATGAGTGATTATAAAATAAGAGCACACACAGTAGGTAACATTGTTTTTGTTTTTTTGGTTTTTGTTTTCATATCAGTTTTTTTGTAGTTGAATGTCACTTGTGTTATTGCTTTTTTTGTTTTCGATTAATTATTGAATAGAGATAACTTTCACGTTTTATTAGGATACTTTATATTTGTTCTACTTTTTTTTATTCACGTATTGTCTGTAAACGATTTTCATGCCATTAGCAAATAAAACTGATTATTATATTTTTTTAAACTCTTTTTTTGGGGGGTTATTTAAGGACAAATGTTACATTAAGCTTGTTTGAAAAGGATAAATGCTCCGCAAATGTTGAATTGTTGTCTTTTATGGAGAAAACTTTTAAAGTTAAAAACTAGAAGGCAAGATCAGTCCTTTTAATGGTATTTTATTGGTCATATCTTTTAAAATATCCTTTTGATGAGTTTTTTTTTTAATGTTTGGCCATAAAAAGTTTATTTTGAAAGATAATTAATAAGGAAATACTATTAAAAGTGATTCAACTTTTTAGTATTGCTCCTAAAACGCAGAATAAGCAAAGAGTTCGAAAGTCAGCTGTTCATAATACGTCATAATGCACACAAATTTCTTTCAGAAGCAACTTTTTAGCCTCATTACTAAGAAAACGCAAATTAAAGTTTGGAATTATCGTTTCCATAGAATAATAATCAATAGTTGAAAATACAATCATAAAGTACTTTTAAAAAAATTCACGGGCATGGTAAAGGTCTACCAAAGCAATTAAACAATTTCCGTTTAGACTTTTGCCATGATTGCTATATAAATTGATTCTAAAATGTTATAAGTTGAAATATGGTTGAAAACAAAATCGTTTTATGAAGATAATTTGTTCAAAATATTATTATTTGAAGTTTTTAAAGATACCAATGCTGAAAATACTTTTAGTACATTTGCATGGGGTATTTTTTATGATATTTGTTAATAGGTTATTTTGACAGTGTATTTTATATGCATCCTTTGGACTAAATTATAAAGGCATGCTGAGGCATCTGTAGACAGGTTCCGAATTTCTTTGGCTCCGCCCTTTTAAGAGCGTGATCAATTTCTAATATGTTTGTTACTAGGTCTGATGTCACATGCACCGCCCTTTTTATTTCTAATTGGTTGGTATTTGGTCTGACGCTCATAAAAGGGTGGAGCCAAAGATATTCTGACGCTGTCTACAGATGCCTGTCTAAATTGTTCTTCTGTCATAAGCCCTCTGAATTGCTGGTAGTATTATTATTTAAAATCAAATATATAAAAATTGTGTTACTAAATATTGTTCACTTCGTAATTTATATGCACGCAAAACTTCGTGCACGTTGTGCTTATTGTATTTAATACGATTTTAATGAATCACTTGTTCTGGTATTAAAAGAAAAAGAGGGGAGGCGGGTCACTGCCCTCAGTCAAGTGACGTCATCGGCTTTATGCCAGGCTGACCTAATCAATTGACAATATTGTTAAAATTCTATTGTCCGGATTATCAATTTCATTTATATAATTTTGCTTTAAAGAGCACAATTACATGTATACATGTAGTGATAAACTTATTCACTTTTAGGTGATCAATTACAGAGAACTAATGAGACAAAATGTGGTTTCGATCGATTATTAGCTTGTGGCATCTTCTTTGACCTTGGTTGTGGGTTACTCAGCTGTACTGATATCATGGTATATTTATAGAGGTAGTGAAACTCTTACGTTAGAGAAAAACGTCTTGAGTGAGTGAGCATTAATTATGTGTTAACCTTCCAAGTATGTTTGGAGAATATATAGTTGCATCACCGTAAGAAGAACTTTGTGACGCCAAAAGGGTTGTCATTTAGTCTGAAAGAAAAATCATAGCAAACTTTTTAAACAACAAATGGGTTCTTTCCTTTTTTATTATTTCTTTTTTTTTTATCAAACAAAAAAAAACACAAGCCTAAAGAAAATTGTGTCGACCCTGCTGATGTCACTAGTTTCATTTTACATTGAGGCAACTATAGGTAGCACCTACCGGCAATTGTGCACAGCATTAAATTTTTATTGGCCCCGCCCTTTTACGAGCTTCAGACCAAATATCAACCAATTAGAAATTGAAAAGGGTGGGACATGTGACATTAGACCAAGTAACAAACCAATTAGAATTTGGTGACGCTCATATAAAGGGTGGGGCCAATAACATTCTAATGCTGGGCACAATTGCCTGTGTTGCACTTAAGGCGTGAAATAGAAGTAAGGCGAAAACGTTGTACAATCTCCTGCATAGAGGCTAAGCGGCTACTAATAGAAAGAATTGCCTGGTTATTTATAATTTATAAGAGAAGAACCTTTTGAACCACCTCGTTTTAACAAAAAAGAAACTGTCCTAGTTTAGATCTTAAGTAGTGGTGGCGCCATCTATTGGCTATACTTTCAACTATGGCACGGAAAGCGCTTTATCGAGAGCTCTCAGTTGAGCTACCCCTATATATTAATTTTGCCTAGTAACTAGTAATAGATTTCAGTGGGTCAATTTTTTTTTGTTCGCTTTTGAGTGTTGACAGGCGGTCGGTCAATTTCGTTTCTCGGTTGGTTTTTATTTTGCAGTTTGGCTCATTGTCTTCTTTTTTTTTCAGACGATTTTTTTCATCCAAGGATATCCTTGGTATTCACTTTCATTATTATCGTCGTCGTTTTGTTATCCATTGGCGCAACACTCGATCCGGACGATCATCATCTGCATTGTAGTTAAAAATTAGAGTGTAGAGGTTTCGTTTTTTAGAACAGGAAGAAAAAAAAAGCAGAAGGATTGAAAGAAGGCCAAAATAGGGACGGACATGTCGACTAGACGGGCCACTCATGCAGGCAGTTGGTACACTGAATCCTGTAAGTTTCAATCACGATTAAAACCTCATTCACAACTGTATAATGCTTCAATTTATTCGTTTTCAGGTGATTAGGTTCGAATTTTAGGTTTTTCAATCAGAATCGTTATATTTTAAATATTGTCTTTGTTTGTCAATGATGTCGTTAACATTTTGGAAACGATTTGTGTCTTTGAGAAGAAGTTTCTGAAAAAAAAGGAAGACGCCAAAACGTAATATACTACTGAATGGTAGTTCAGTTCGGTAATTACTGAGCTTATAGGTCTATGTTTGGACTGATTAAACTAGGCCAATCTACACGGTTCAGTAATTTGAATTACTGGGCTGGACAAATTGACCCATTTTTACATAAATTGAACCACAACTTTTCCTTTTACTGCAGTATCCATAAGGATTGCCAAGTTAAAGTTATTGCTAAACACATTAACTTTTATATACAAAAAATATAAGAAGTTAATGAGTTTAGCACTGCCTTTGACTTAGCAATCACTGTCAATCAATATGTATACACGACCCCTTAGTAGTCACAGTTTTCTTACTGTTTTGGGTTGTGACTAAATTCGCGAAATTAATATAATGATGAAATTGACACAACTGAAGTTTGACTGAATTGCGTCAAATGAGAAATTTAGAAAATCATTGGTTGGAAATTTTTTTAAATTCTTTAAACTAATGAAAATATGGTAGGTTTGTCTAAACTGATGAAGAAACGGTGGATTTTTTATGATTTTCTTGCAATTGTTTCAGTTTTTGTAGATTTCTTGCACTTTATGTTGATTTAATGCAGTTTTTAACCTTTCGGTAGATTTCTAATGAATTTATTTCTTGAAAATTCGAAAAAGAAGCCATTATAGGGTCAAATTATTTTAGCCGATGCTAATTTTTCGTTTTTTTGCGATTGCTTAAAATTACAACTTTGTAATTTCAGCTCACGAACTTCATTGCCAGTTGGACGAATGGCTTTCGATGGCTGATTTGTCTCACGCTCCGGCCAGAGCAATCATAGCACCGTACGTGTATTCTGCAGTTAGTATAGTTTCATACGTAGCCAACTTATAACCCCGTTTTCACTCCTTCTTGGAGTATTGTTTCGTACATATAGGCATGCAGGTTACACTTACTGCGGTGCGTGTGGTGCCTTCGCCTATCGTCAGGTTAATCCTAGTCAGATGTGGGTGTTTCGTGATCGATGCACGAGCGTACCATCACGATTCATTTTTTAAATCGATCTTCTTTTCTATCGTTTCTGAGTAGAAAGCGCGTCTTCATCCTCGGTCCTTCTCATCATGTCCGTCTCTCCGGTTGTGCTCTCTCTTCTACTTCCAAATACCGTACTCCTCTTTACGACCTTGTTATTGATCAGAGAAGTACCTTGATCTGAGCTGAACGTTTGACCATTAGTCTGTTGTCGATTTGTTTCTTTTTATTTGGCTTTTTAATCAGTTTATGAAGAGCTCTTTCTCACGGGTTGTTTCGAACGAATGAGTCTTCAGACAGACGAAGATGAACACAGTATCGAGATGCATTTGCCTTATGTGGCTAAAGTCATGGAACAGTAAAGAGAAAAAATATCTGCTCACGTTTTTAGTCGGCATTTCATTATTTATGTTTTTCTTCTTCTGAATTTCTATTCAAAAATTGCACACACAGTTCATGAATAACATCGTCCATGATACAGGGTAATTCCCATCAACAAAGAAAACTTGCAGTTTCTTAAGAATTTGAAATTTGGTTAGAAACTCAGAAAAATTTAGCGTAAATATAAAGAAACTCCAATAAAATTCAGTGAAATGAATTTCCTAAATAGTATACAGTATGTTATATTTAAAACAATGATACTTTTTGGTGGTTCCTTTCGTTTGCTAGAATTAATGAATTAAGATGGTTAGAAACTGTAAATGTCTCTCAAACTCTTGATTATTGTATTGTGTCTTTCACGTGTAAAACGAAGAGATACTTGAACGTCTTTTAGATGCTAGAAGGGTAGTTAAATCACTTAAGGATATTTTCATGTTGATATCTTTGAAAGTAGGCTTTTTATGTGAGTTTTAAAATGACCCAAGTTTAATTAAAGCAAACAATATTTTTGTTAATTTTTTGGCTAGATAATGTTTTATGAAAATAGCCTTAATTGATTGAGCTACCTTTATAGTTTCTAAATCACTTTCCAGTTTCTCTAAATTTTGCTTCTGAAAAACAGAATAAGGAAAAACAGCTGTTCAAAACCCATTTTAATGGAGAAGGCCGACTAAAACATGCGGAATTATGCTATAATTTAGTTTATTCATTTACGAGAACGCGATTTTTTTAGCTATCGTGACCAGTTTACCATTGTGCCTGTCCTCGTCGGTTCTCTTTCTACGGAAAAGGAACTGCAGTACGGGAAAGTGTTTGCCAAATACCTTGCAGATCCTCAAAACCTATTTGTTATCTCGTCTGACTTCTGTCATTGGGGTAAGGAACGACAATACTTCATTGTTGTTGGTTGTTAAGCTTGTAATAACAGCGTTTGGCCAGGTTTTCGCTAATTTTTTTTTCTTATTAACTCGAAGGCCACAGGTTTAGATACACTTATTACGACAAGTCGTGTGGCAACATTTATCAGTCCGTCGAAAAACTAGATCGAATGGCTAGTAACTGAAATTTGTCTTCATTGGAGTTGTGTCTTGACGTCTTTGATGTTTTTGCACGCAGGGCATGGAAATGATTGAGCAGATGACTCCCGCTGGATTCACCGATTACCTCAAAAAGTTCGGTAACACGATCTGTGGCCGTCATCCGATTGGCGTCCTCCTCAACGTCAGTACAAATGTTAAGAATAATATGTTACAATTGTTTTCCTTAACACGTTTCTTTTTTTCAGGCTATTCAAGCGTTGCAAAAGGCCGGCAACGGGCATAAGATGTCGCTCAAGTTCCTGAAGTATGCACAATCCAGTCAGTGCCTTAGTATGCACGATTCTTCCGTCAGTTACGCAGCTGCAGCTCTCGTCATCGAGTGACCACCGTCGTCTCTATAGTCGAGTAATGGATGTGCAAAGAAATGGGAGAGAAGGTGGGAGTAGGACATGAAGAATTCGCCTAAAAAAACGTTTTCTTCACTCGATTAAGAAACAAACAAACGATTTATATCATTACAATGATGTACATGTGTGTGTTTTTGTGTGTGTGTATGTGCGTGTGTGCATTTTTCCCACCATCTCTGTCTCTTATTTTGCTATAAGAGCCGACACTCTTTAAACAACTAGTTTAATCCTTTAGATAAACAAATGAAGTTAGATCAGTTTTTAAACGTAGAATAGATTTGGGGAATTTAAAAAAAAGTGATGGGAGTGGAATCAATTTGGTCACACAATAAATTCTGGCTTGTCCATCCTTTGATTTTTTTTTTTTAGCAAATTGCTCATTTTCTCATCATTGTTAAAGCATTACGATCTGAACAAATGTGAATGTTTTTATGCTCAGGATGGACAGTTCAGAATTGATCGTGTGTATCCAGCCTGGATTAAGAAAATGGCACCCTTGATTAATTATTTTTTTATTAACTTAAGTTTTCTTTATGGTGGTTTTTTTCTGATCTGTACTTATTTTCTTTTATAAGTTTAGTTTCTTTCAAAGCTGTGACTTGTTTACGAATAACAATTACATTTACCAGCTTTGCTCCTCGCCAAGTTGTCGTTTGCTCTCGTGGCTTGGATTTTTTGTTAATTTTTTTTTATTACTTGCCCGTGTTGCCGACATCCACTTGAGAGCAAGCCACTTTAATTAACGACGGGAGAAATGTGATTTATGTAATAAACCTTACATATTTTTACCAGTTCTAGATTTTATATATATTAAATGGAGTATAAAATAAAAACTTTTTATTGCAGCAATTTCAAACACATTATTTCATTTGCAAGATAAGGTTGAACAATTGAGATACAGTAACTTAGTAAACAAGGCATTTTATAAATAAAGAATAAAAAAGAACTGTAACTGGTGAACTGGGACTTAGATTTATGCAGTTATTCTCTGCATATCAGAAGTGATTTTTCGGAAAAAAAAGGTGGTTTTAAAGTAACTGGCTTCTCGAACTCTCTTTATTCATATAGTAGTAATATTAAGCAAAACGTGGAAGTGTTTTACAAACTAGAAAGGTAACATCAATCACTTAAAATGACCAAACTTTAATTTAAGATGATAATTTTTAAATTGTTGTCTGTAAAAAGTTTATTTTGAAAGATGTCAACATGAAAATGCAATTAAATGATTCAGTCCACTGTTCTAGTTTTTAATATTTTCAAACTATTTAGTTTTGCTCCTAAAATTGTAGAATAACCAGAGTTCAAAAAATGAGCTGTTCATAAAACTTAATAAGTGAATTTACACAGAACGAATTTCATGAAGATATTATAACAAAGAGTTTAAAATGACTGTTTCTGGCCGAATGTCTTGAAAAATGAAGATCATTTTCAAACCACTGACAAAATATTTTGAAAAATATTATCATGAAATCATGACATTAATTTTTTTCGTGGTTCTTATAGTTTTGTTTCTAAAAATCACTTCTAAATTTGCCTAATTTTTAAGATTGTTTTGATCCTTTTGCTGCAAATAGTTTAATTTTCAGTTTCATGTTAGTTTCATGGCATTCATTTTACAGTTTGCAATGAACAGTAGCTTTTAGTTAGCACTTTAGTCGTTGTTTTTTGTTCTTAATGTTCTCTTAATTACATATAGTTTATAACTTATTATTATAAAATATCAGGCTCCTGTGTACAATGAAAGAAAGTAAATATACAAAAGGAAAACTGGATAAAAGAGTAACGGTTTCTTTTCTTGTAACTCTTCGACACAGAGAAGAGATCCGGCACTGTATGCTGCCCACCCGACACCTAACAACTGAAATCATAATAAAGAGTTTCAAGTTCCGTTCAAGCAGTTAAAATTCCCTTAATTTATTTAAAAAGTTGGAACCACAAACCTTTATAATTCCGCAAATTATTACAAAATCTGAGAGTAATGGCAAGACACCGGTCGTGATGACGAGCGGCAAAACGGAATATCCAATAACTCCCAGGCATTGTGAGAAATTGACCTACAAAACGCATAGCGTAAGTAATTTTAGGTTATCTTCGAATTTTCTTTTTATGTTGATGTCTTTTTTTTTTCTCTCTCTCACTTCTCCTCCTAAAACCCTTGCCAGTAAGAATATTATGAAAGATCCACAAATCCAAATGGTGATGATCCATGAAAGGACCTAAAACGTTTAAAAAAATGCGTTAAAAAGCTCTTAAGAAACTGGAAGAGGTAAAGCAATCACATAAAAAATTCTGAAATCAACGTTTTACCTTAAACTGTCCATAAAGTGAAAGCATTGCGAATGCGAGAATGACAAAAAGAGGACCCCAGAAATCGGGATTGTCTCTGAGGTGCTGTCTCTTGTAGCCGAGAAATGGACACGGAAACACCACACATCGTACTTTGTAGTAAATGTCCTTCAAGTCGACATCCAGTTCCTCACTGTAGAGAAAATGACGAAAAAGAAAATTCAAAACGATCCGAAAGCTAAACTCGTAAACCCCTTTATTAAACCGCACAGAAGTGGTTTTCGATCGTCTTCGTCTTCATCGTCGTCTTCTGCTTCAAGCATCCAACCAAATCCCTGTCTTTCCAAGTAGGAAGTGCCGATTCCACGCCAACGACTGTAATTGGAATGTTTATCAGACGAAGATACATCGAGACTTGAGCTAAGGTTTCCTTCAACGTCATTTGTCATCTTTCCACCACGACCTAAAATAATATCGTTTCATTATAAATTACATACAGAAGATAAACCTCGAGTCGCACACCGGGATAACGTTCGTAATGATCTGAATAGCCGCCAGTGATCGTTGACGTCGGCACAAAACCAAAGTTCTCATCGTCGACAACAGGAAACTCGTAAGACGCATGATGATTAAGTGTTTTCGATTGGAAATTCGTATTGGTCTCCTCTGAATTGTTCTCACTGTTCGTTGTCGAAGTCTCCATCATGTCCAACTGAACATAGCTGGACGTCTGCGAACTGGACGAATCGGATGACTGACCGTTGTCCGACAGTGGAGTGTGTCTTGGAGGACCACCGATTACATCCATGTCTCAATCACCTTCCTCTTCTTAGAATTTCTCTGCAAATAATCACTTAAAATAGGATTTATACCTTTTCTATGGCTTAGATATCTTTAAAAACAAATGTCATTCGTATTACAGCTTGTTATTTAATGACATTTTAACACAAAAACGAACAGAAGGAAAAGAAAAAAAAAAGTTCCTCCACCTTAAACACGTTTTTAAACTCATCGGTTCACTTCGATTGCATTGGATGCAACGGTACGTAATATTCGGGTGCATAGACTATGACGTCATGCCAGCAGATTAGGCATCCATCTACTATAGATTATACGAGGACAGTACGTCACAGCTAAAATATCTGGTTGATTAACTGATGAGTTTAGAAACAATTTGTTATTTTGATTATGATGTGGCGTAAATTTGAATTAAAATAAATAAAAAATGTATGATGTCCTTTACAGGACTCCGTATTATATTAATGTTACCGCTGTATTTGCAATAGATGGCGTTGATTTTATCGTTCCGTTTCATTATGATATATTTATAAAGGTATAGCAACTTCATTTTAGAAGAAAACGCCAAAAACGAGTGAAGATTTGTCTGCTTTTTGAAGCTAGAAAGAAACACACACACACACACACCTTTTTTCTTTTGTATGTCTAATGAAACGTATTGCAACTGAAATACTAATTACAGCTTGCGCTTTTTCCACCGATTGCTCCATAGGAAAAGCTGTTAATTGATTTACTTCTGGACCGTTCTGGTTTCATTCTGTAATAGCCACCTCCTAGAGGTAGAGGAGGTGCATAGCCTCCTACAGTATCTATAGGAGATGGCTATATTTACAGACATATGTAGACAGCTTCAGAATTTCTTAGGCTTTTATGAACGTCATCATTTCTAATTGGTTTGTTACTGGGTCTGATGTCACATGCTCCGCCGTTTTTATTTCTAATTGGTTGATATTTGGTCTGACGTTCATAAAAGGGCGGAGACAAAGAAATTCTGACGCTGTCTACAGATGCCTGTGCTATTCATTCTGTTGTTATTTTGCATTTCCGGTTTTTCTGTCCTTGAAAAGTTGAAAGGGTTGTTTCGCGGCCGCCTCTTTTTTTGTTGTCTGTTTTTTAAGGTATGTTTTGTGTTTGGTCAGCTGTTTCGTATTAAATTAATCAACGTTTTTTGTTTTGATTTTATAAGAGGTGTACGTGTTTTGTTTCTTATTTAGCGGCTCACAGTTCTGGGGATTTGTTTGGACGATTTTTGGACGTCTCTTCTTCATATTGTGACAGATAAAAGTGTGCTGAAGGTGCTGCAGCGATTCCAATCCTGAATGCAACACAGAGGGGATTATATGATCCTTTGAATTCGACACACAAGATGCAGGATTCGAGTAGTTGGCGTCATCACAATGATGATAGTGATTACCACGATGACGATACTTTAGTTCGACACCGGCCACTTGCAGAGTCAGATCCTTTAATTAACTCGACCGATGTCGGCAGCAGAGGCAACAGCGCCCAAATTGATGTACCATCGTCTATATTTCAAGTCAAAGACAGGTTACGGATTTATAAGAGATTACCATCTCTCTCCTTCAACCTCTTTCTCGTTCATTCCTTAATTGTCTCTCGCTCTCATTTTCGTTCGCTTTCTCTCATTCCCTCGTTGTTTAATTCTGTTTGCGGCTCTTTAAATGATCAATTATAATTTTCAGGTTTAAGATTGTTTATATTGTTTTCATTTGGCTCGGATTGTCCGGCACTGTGCCATGGAATTTTTTTGTCTATGCTGAAGAGGTGTGTGGATTTTGTACGTTTACTATGTGCAAAATGAACCAAAAAAAAATGTGTGTATAACAACTGTTATACACACATATTTCTAAGTAATAAAATTTTTCTTCGCATTGAGCTAATTTTTACACTTTTAAACGTGTAAAAATTAGCTCAATGCGAAGAAAAATTTTATTACTTGAAACAATAATTCAAAGAAGATAATTTTAAAGGACAAAGTTTGTTTAAATGTAGAATAGACACAAGGAAAGGATCAGGATGAAAAGATGAACCGATGAACGGATGAACATCATGGGTAATCCTAAAACCTGAAACAGAATGCATATAGAAATGAATGAATACACAAAAACCTTGTGATGAACACTTAAAATGGGTACAAAACACACAAATCCTGTTTTAAATCGAATTAATTTTTTACATTCTGGAGGGTTTCCACCCCCAAACTCCCTGCAACAAACTCAATTTAACGTAACCCCACCTATTAACGATGTATAAACAGGGCTGGATCAGCCTACATGAGGGCCCTGGGTGGGTTCATTCCATAGGTGACGTAAACACTACTTGCTAGTATTGGTTTTCTTTTTCAATTTCAGTTATTTTTACATCGTTAGGAGTTAGACAACTGTGGCGATAATGTGTTCCTTTGATCATTTGCAAAAAAATTGTCGATTTACAGTAATTACAGTGGTTAAAAAAATATTCCCCACGATTTTTGGGCCCCTCAAAATTCGGGGGCCCTGGGCTGCAGCCCTTTTACCCCAATGGCTAATCCGGCCCTGTGTATAAACAAGTATAGTGTTCATCCAATTCCAAAAGCATTTAGTTTCGGGTTTTAGAGTTATCCCAAATGTTCATCCGTTCATCGGTTCTTTTTTTTAATCCGTCTCCAAAGAAATGCATTTTCATGATATCTTTGAAAACGCTTTTTATGGCAATTTTAAGTATTATAGTAATTAAAAAGACTAGCTGAAACACAACTCTAGAAACAAACTTTACATGTCAGTTAGAAAATGACAAAGTTTGGTCCAATATGAAATGAAAAACGGAAATGGAGACTTATAAATTATTAATTAAATATATGAACATTACCCTTAAATGACTTGTTTACTTAATGTTGCTTATAAAAAAAATGTGTTTAATAAATCGTAAGCTTTCTTCCAATGAATATTTATTGTTAAAAGTATTGGCAATACAAATTACGAGATGTTAACCACACGGGTCCGTTGGATCCGACGAAGAGGAACGCTTTGCAAACCAACTTTGCCAACTATCTGAACATGGCTGCAATGATTCCCGGTCTTGTCGGATTCGTCCTTTGCACCATGTACAGCAATAGGTAAGTTTATTATACAAATGCTTAAATGAATACAAACGAAAGTTCTAATCGTATCTGTCATTCGTTTGTTTTCTGAACAGAATCTCTTTAAGCTTAAGGATCATCGGATCTTCGCTGATTATCCTTCTTCAGTTTGTAGTTACAGCTGTTCTTGCTTTGATCGACACTGATTCCTGTAACTAGTTTTGTTTTTTTTGAACATTACCCATTTTCTTCTTTAATTGTTTGTTTTGGTTTGTAAAAAAAGGGCAGTTTTCGTTTTTTCTTCTCACTATGGGTTGTGTCGTCATCATGAACGGTAACGGCAGAAATTAGGGTTCATGCATTTTGGACGATCAAATAATAAGTTTGATATTTGTGTTTTTTTCTATTGTTTATTGTGCAACAAGGTTTCAACGCGGTGCTTCAAGCGAGTACGTTCGGAACGGCAGGTCGACTTCATTCGAAATACATCCGTGCTGCCATGAATGGACAGGTTGCATTAAAATTTCTTTCTACACACACGTACAAGCTACTTTTCCTTGTTTTTATGTTCGTGTAGGCGATTGGAGGAATTCTTGGAAGTGTCGTACGCATTCTGACACTGTTACACGATGAGACTAGTGTCACCGTTTCGGCTCTCTACTTTTTCTGTTCTGCCACCGTTGTCATTGCTTTTTGTATCGTATTTTATGTTGTTCTCGTGAGAAACAGCTATTACATGTTTCACTACAATCGTACTATGGGTACGAATGTTATTTCTTTTGTTATTAGCATGCGATAACGTGGTTTTGGTGTTGAGATACAGTTTTTATTTTTAGTTTCTGTTTTCGCGTCTAAATACTTTCATTTGATTCTAAATGCTGTTTATAAATTTTTACAATGATTTAGAATTTAATTTAATTTAACATTCAATTCCAAGATTGTATTTAATATTGCGTCGATTTAATAGCCGTGTTTTATAGAATGGCGTTTTTTTTCTTTCTCTAGTACTATTGGAACCTTCGATCAACGACAAGTCGTTCGATTTTGAATTGAAACCCAGTTTTAAACAGGTTTTTCACAAGGTAATAATTTCTTTGTGAATTTTATTTAACCTGTCATCACTATTGTAATAATAAACATTTTTTCTATTCTATTAAACTAGGTGAAAATTTACGCTGTTTCGGTGACGTTGTTGTTCGTTGGTACGTTTGCTGTTTATCCTGCTATCACTGTTTTAGTCGTCTCGGTCAACAGACAGTCCGGAACCATTTGGACAGGTGTTTTTTTAAACTTTCTAGAATAATATGTTTTTTAATCACATTTAACGCTTAAAAGATATTAATGTGTGTTGTTATATTGTAATTAGGGAAGTTCTTTCTTCCTTTTGCGTGTTTTTTACTCTTTAATTGTGGCGATTTCTGCGGACGTTGCGTCTCGGGATTTATTCGCGTGGTAAATTATCTGTTGTATATTGAATGTTGGAATTGATCGTTATGACAACTGATATATTTGTTTTACGGTTGAGATTCCGGCAAACAGTTTGATTGTTCCTGCTATTTGTATTCTCCGTTTCTCTCTCGTTCCTTTGGTCCTGTTGTGTAACGTCCAACCAAGGACTAATTTTCCGGTTATATTCGATAATGATGTGACTTTCATAATCCTGGTGACGGTTATCGCTGTGTCCAATGGTTACATGGCCTCACATTGTATGACCATGGGTCCGACGTGCGTCACTTTATCAAGTTATCGTCACGCTAGAGACATTACTTTAAAAACCTTTTTTGTTTCTATTCTAGCCTTGTTCGAAAGGAGCATCAGGAGTTGGCAGGAATTGTTATGTCCTTTTTTATGGCACTAGGTGTTTTTTTGGGTGCGTTGGTTGCTCTCGTTTTAGTTCAACTTCTATAAATGTTGATATTATATTATTATCATACCTGTTACAACTACTTATTTAAGGTTATGTTATTCGATTGTTAGAGCACTCTCTAGTCTAATTGTTCACCTGTTCTAAGGTGACTAGATTACTAAAGGGCAATATTTGTCTAAAAAAATTATTCCCAAGTTTATGCCAGTTTTGGCAAATTGTTGGCCACGAATAGAACAGAAGACACTTTGTAAATAAGTACAGTGGAAAAGAATGGCTTTTGCATGTTAAACTATTTTTAAAAGGAATTTGTTTTTATGCAATTTAATTGTTTTATGTACTGTCACAATAAACAAAATTAATTTTACCTTTTTTATATTGCTTTATTTATTATTACAAACTTAATTACATGCTAAACGATTCAAGATTTAAAAAAAAAATAGATTTTCGTGATGATATCTTTAAATAAAAACCTTGTAAGAAAGGTTTGATTTTAATGAGACCAAAATGTACTTTTTTCAACTTTTTAAAATTAATTTGAAGCTTTATTATAAAATAACTAGTGGGGTAACCCGTCAGAAATGACGGGAGCAAAATTCACAGGCAATTGTGCGCATGCGCGTCGTTTTTTTCCTTTTTTTGCTCCTTTCATTTCAATTTCAGTTTCCCCCTCCCACTTTTTCCCCCTCCACGTTTCTCTCTCCCCCTCTTCTACACTTTCCAACCTTCCCCCCCCCCCTTTCCTATTTAATATCATGGTCATATAGTTGACCTTGAGAAAAAAAAAGCGGTTCATTTATTCATTTAAATTTATATAAATTCTGACGCGCTTCAAGGTTTTTTGTGACACACACAGAGCCACACACACACACACATAGACCTGGCTTAATATATACATAATAATGTTTATTAGATATTGTCTTATACAGTAGGGGGTACTATTCTAGTTATAACAAACTTTTAAAATTTTTTGTTAATTTCTTCATTTAAATTCTTTATACAGTATAGTAACGTATGATGTAAGTAATCATGTATCAGCTGATATCTGGTTATTATGCATTTCAGGAGGTAACATTAAACACAAAGTGAAAAGTGATATCTTTCAAAATTAATTGCTTTTATGTTATATCAGGGGGCAGCTCCGTACGAGAGGGCGTAAGAGATGACCCACGGATGGGTCATGTACCTCCTGTCTCTTGTGACTTGGCAGGCAGTGGGTTGGGTACAGTGGCATACAATCGGGACAGTAGTGGCTGACAGTGTGTGGGAACGCGGCTGGTTGGGTTTGGGCGAGTGGGCACTCATATTTTTCTTTTTTTTTTTCCTGAATGTTTAAAGGTGGATTTGCCAGTAGATGCCAGTAGAAACAGCAAAAACATCGTTAAAAATGTTAATTTTGTACCCATTTCTAACTAACAATTTTTGTTGCTTGTAGTGGTAACATTTTCTTATCAACAACATTGTGCTAATAACAAAGTTATCAAGAATATTAGCCAAATGGAAAAACTAACAAATTATGAAAGCACTTATAGAGACTTTTCACGGTTTTATTAGCAAATGTTATCAACAAATATTGATAACAAACATTAATAACATTTTATGGGCCGATTTTTAATATTTGTTAAAAACAAAATTGCTAATAACACGTGTTTTTGGCAGGCAGTGGGTTGGGTACTGTGGCATACGATCGGGGCAAGTAGTGCCTGACAGTGTGTGGGAACGCGGCTGGTTGGGTTTGGGCGAGTGGGCACTCATCTTTTTCGTTTTTTTTCAGGAATGTTTAAAGGTGGATTTGTGCCAGAAGAAACAGCAAAAACATTGTTAATAGCAAAATGCATAATAAATAGCGTTAACGCATATATTATAACGCGAGACTTTTAACAGCTTTACTTATCAACAAATATTGATAACAAACATTAATAACATTTTATGGGCCGATTTTTAATATTTGTTAAAAACAAAACGTTAATAACACGTGTTTTTGGTTATGTTATGTTTCAGTGTAAGTCCACTATTAATAAAAGAACTCTAAGCCCCGTACATACCGTATACAAATCACAATCATTTATATTTAATAAGAATTTTATTAATCTCAGTATTTAGTTAACATTAACATCTAAAATTTATGTACATTTAATGCTAATTAGATTGTCAAATGAAAAAAATAAATAAAAATTACAAACTATATTTTTAAGTTTTAAAATTCTATTTTAGTTAAAATTAAACTATTTAATTAATGTGATTGTAAAAAAAAACATAATTATTAAAAAATTAAATAATCACACTTCAAAAACAAATTCAATTTAAAAGCAGTGTTCTATTAAAAAAAAGTAATTTTATAGAAACTATAATTTGATTTAAAAAACAAAACAATGTATATAAACCAATTAAGAAAGAAAAGAAAAACTCAACGGGTAGGTACGAGGCTCGAACTAGCGAATTAGTGTTCTCAAGACAAGAAGATCATGCCTCAGCACACTACACCATAGTGGAACTTGAGGGTTGCGGCGCTCTTATTGCTGGTATTTGTTTGCAAGCCTATCCAATCTTAACAGTAAAGCACATATAGTTCTTACAACCATTATTTCTTCGTGAGTGCCTGCGTGGCGTAGTGGTATTATCTCTGCAGCTGTCGAGCAGCTGATGGAAGAGATGCGTGAGTTCGAGACCAGCCCCCATGCTGTCAGATTTCTACACTTTGTGCAAGCGTATTCGGGGAAGAGTAGCGATACTATCGACTGCGTTCCGGTGTCGTGAAAATCCAAGAGGAATGCGGGTAAAACCGCCGCAACCGAATATCTACTAGCTGTTGTCGCGGTCGTGGTACACTAGGCTATTACACCGTGACTGACACAGAGGTTCCGGTCGTACTGTCCGTATTCCGCAGCTAGCACTTCACCGTCTTGCGGAGATATCAGATAACGTCGACTATGTCGCTGTTATCTGGTAATATGAACATAGTTTGGAAAGTCCTGATAGGCATTTCCAGGCACCAGTTCATATCAGGGGGCAGCTCCGACGAGAGGGCGTAAGAGATGACCCACGGATGGGTCATGTACCTCCTGTCTCTTGTGAGGTGGCAGGCAGTGGGTTGGGTACAGTGGCATACGATCGGGGCAGTAGTGGCTGACAGTGTGTGGGAACGCGGCTGGTTGGGTTGGGCGAGTGGGCACTCATCTTTTTCGTTTTTTTCGGGAATGTTTAAAGGTGGATTTGTGCCAGAATAAACATCAAAAACATTGTTAATAGCAAAATGCATAATAAATAGCGTTAACGCATATATTATAACGCGAGACTTTTAACAGCTTTACTTATCAACAAATATTGATAACAAACATTAATAACATTTTATGGGCCGATTTTTAATATTTGTTAAAAACAAAATGTTAATAACACGTGTTTTTTATGTTATGTTTCAGTGTAAGTCCACTATTGATCCCGTACACACAGTATACAAATCACAATCATTTATGTTAAGAATTTTATTAATCTCCGTATTTAGTTAACATTAACATCTAAAATTTATGTACATTAAATGCTAATTAGATTGTAAAATGAAAAAAAAAATTTACAAACTTTATTTTTAAGTTTTAAAATTCTATTTTAGTTATTTAAACTGTATTTATTTAAAAAATACATAATTATTAAAAAATAAATAATCACATTTCAAAAACAAATTCAATTTAAAAGTATTGTTGTATTTAAAAAAAAAAAGTAATTTTATAGAAATTATAATTCTATTTAAAAAACAAAACAATGTATGTAAACCAATTAAATTATATATCCATATGAAAGTAAGAAAATCTTAACAACGAGGTACGAGGTTTCGAACTAGCGAATAATTTGCATTATCAGGACAAGAAAATCATGACTCAGCAAACTACACCACAGTGACATTTGGGGGGGGGGGGGGGGGCGGGTTATGGCGCTTTGATTACTTATATTTGTTTGAACGCTATCCTATCTAACAGATCAAAAATTAAAATTAAATTAAAATATAATAAAAAAAAATACATTTAAAAAAACAATGTATAAACACTAATTAAATTATATATCCATATGAAGAAAAGGAAAACTTAACAGCGAGATACGAGATTTGAACCAGCCTATGCTATATGGTTAATTAATTGGTTAGTTTAAAAACCTTCTAAAAAAAAAAAAAGGGGGAGCACGATTCGTCCTTACTTGAGCTCCGTATTTTTTTCTAACTACGAATGGTTTGTCCTTTATGTTGCTCCGTAAAGAGTTGTTACGATTCCGTTTTGTGATTTTTTTTTGTCTCTAAAAATGGTTTAAATGTAGGTGGACAAATATAAAATTAAATTTTATTGTTTTCTTATCTGTTTCAGGCATTTTTTGTTTGTTTGTTTCATGTGAATGCTCAGGACGTGTATCATTTGTGGATCAGTAACGGGTTTACTTTTGTTTGGCACGTTTAAATTTGTGAGTGAGGGAAAGAGAGGGATCGAGGAGCCTTGACATAGTTGGTTCTGTGTTTATTTTTATGATGTTTTTCCGACTAGAAATGTTTCATAATTCTTTAGAAGTATCCGTAAGCTTTTTCTCTGCAACGTGACGTCATAACGTCACTTTCGCAGAGAAAGAGAAGGTTACGGAATATTGAACAAAAAAAGTCAAATGTCAAAAATGTTTTGTGTCATATTTCAGTGATTTTGAGACACCCATCCGGACTTAAAATGAATTGAAACGGATCGGTTCTGTCAACGTTGTGTGGATCGAGAGGTGGAAAAGAAGAAGAAGACGAACAAATGCCCTTCAAATTGAGACTGAAGAAGTGTCGCCAGTACAACGTCGTCTCCAAGAATGTCTTCGTCATCTCGGTTGAACTGTTGGATAAGGCGATCATCGAATGCACCCTTTCGGCGGAGAGTAACGGACAGGAATGTCTGGACAACGTCTGTCAGAGGATAAGTCTTCAACAGGTCTGTTGGAAATTCTTTCAAATGGCAGGGAATATTGGGTTAGTTGTTTTCTAGACAACGTAGAAACTACAAGAAAAGGTATTAAACTTTAATAAATATTTAGTAAGCGGCAGTAATTATGGTGGCAAGCAATGTACGATAAATGTAAAAACATTCAATAAACATGTAGAAAACTGAAATATGGTTGCAAGAAGAAAGAAAAAAAAAACTGAGAAAGAATGGAAAATCTGCAGGAAATCATGAACACTGTAGATTTACACCTTTTAAGTTTTATTTAATAAATTTTGGAAATGTGACCGTTTTTTAATTTTCACTTTTTGATGCCATCGATAGTCAGAATTTTTTGGTCTTCGTTTCCTGACCAAACGATACGGACTGAGATGGGTGGACATGGAGAAACCGCTGAAGAAGCAGCTCGAGAAGTATGCCAGCGATTCGTCCTCGCTCTTCCTTGCCGTCATGTTCTACGTCAGCGACGTTTCTCGGCTCTACGACGAAGTAACCAGGTACAATATTGACATTTATTACGAGTTGTTAGTTTTGTATCGTCTCCACTTCTTCCACGTTCTTCATTTTAGGTACCAGTATTTTCTCCAGTTGAAGAACGATGTTATCGAAGGACATTTGCCCTGCAACTCGGAGGAAGCGGTAACATTGGCGGCACACAGTCTTCAAGGTATGATTTTCTATTTTGTGTTTCTCAAGTGAACATAGGTGTTTTGTTTGATCACAGCCGAGTTCGGAAGCCACGATCCGGTTCGACACACTGCCGAGTATCTGAAGGACTTTCCGCTGTTACCCAAGGTAACTTCATCTTGTTCGTTTTTTTCTTTGTCGATTTCACACTTTAGATTATTGTTTTTTTTAGCACCTTGGAGCAAATACGATGAATCTTTTATCTCGTGTTATTGCTACACATGCCAGTCTCATTGGTTTAGTTCCATCTGCTGCCGAAATTCAGTACATTCAGAGGGCTCAGCAGTTGGAGGGTTACGGCCTCGAATACATTGCTGCAAAGGTAATAAATAAATGTTTCTGTCATATAAATTCTGATTATTTTATGGGAAGATTTTAGTTCTGAATTAAATCATACAATTAAAAGAAAGAATCCAATATTTTTAAACTTTAGAAGTTTTAAAATCAAATACGTGTTTTTGGGGCTATTTTAGGATGAATCGGGGCAAGAGATTTGGCTCGGAGTATCTGCTTTTGGAGTTGTTGTAAAGTATCCATCTGTGCAGAAGTCTCAGACGTTTAAGTGAGTTCTGTCTGTTCGTTAAGTAAGAAGTTCATTCGTAATTGTCGTCAACGTTTGCAACAAATTTCTTGCCATTAGTTGGAATGATATTTTGAATCTGAGTAACCATAAACGATTCTTAGTCATCGAGTGTGAAACGCCGAGATCAACTTTCTCTCAGTTTCAGATGGTTAGTATTGTTTGTTTGTTTGTTAATGCATAATTAGTAAGGCCAAAAATTTAGATGAAAGGTGCAAAGGGTACAATACGTTATCATTAAAGCGCGGATTTTTATGTAATATTTGGCAAATGTTTCTCAATCTGATGCCCAAGGGCCAATTGTGAAGTAATAATCAACCAACAATTGTTTTTGTTTTTTCAATCAAAACAATGATTAGAGGCTAGAAGTTAGAACTCTAGTTGACAACTGATAGTAACCAGACATCTAACCTCTAACCAGCCGTTTTGATTATAAAAAAATGCAGGTGCTCTAATGATGATGATGATGATGATGATTAGTTCACAATTGGCACTTGGGCCACATATTGAGAAACATTTGCTTGATATTAATATACAAATCCGAGCTCTAGTTATCATAGAAGTGTCATATATACAATAATCATCAATTTAATCGAAAATTAAAAGCACAAATTGCACAATTTTTGGAAATTTGCGTAAAGTTGCATAATTTCGCTTATGTGCTTAAGTGTTTTTAAAAAACCAAATATTTTTTGGATTTTGCATTTTCTGTTTCATTTCATCGAGCAATTTAACTATTAATTGCGTCCGTCGTTTAATTTGTTTTGCATATTTTTTATTTAATTATTATTTGCACTAAATGCATAATTTTTAAAAGCAATTTGTACATTTGGTTAATTTTTATTTGCATATAAGGTTCTGCTTTTATGATTAATTACTTGTACGCATACCTTTGATAAAATGACATTTTCAAGTATTATTTGATGAATAATAATTATCTGTATGACTTTTATGAAATTGAGATAATTGACTGCAATATTTATAGAATTTTCTCCAAAAAAAAAAACAGAATTAGTTCCCGTTTCTACTAAATTAATCAAACGTTCGTCGTTTATGATGAAAATAACAAAAATCAATGAATTCTAGATATAATTAGAGATAAAAGAGTTCAGTGCTGCTATCATGTTTAAGATATGCTTTTTATTTTTAATAACATTTTGAAAGAACAACATTTTTATTTTATTTTGAAACTTCTATCAGTATTTTAAAGGTTCTCTCAACAGTAAATTTGCTGACGTTATTCAGATTAATTATTAATTATTAGAAGCAACTTCAAGGAAAAATTTAAAGTTTGTTCAAACCGTGAGTAGTACATGAATATGCTAAAAGTACTTTCACGATGAAGAACTTTGAAAGTTTACTTTTCACGCAAATTTTCAAAAGGATAATTTTCATTATTTCATTAAAGTTACATTTTCCCGTTAATACAAAGTTTATTATTAAATATGTCATCATGAAACCTGCTATTTTAGTCTCTGCCAAACTTTGTATTTATTCTTACAGTCGCGTCTAAAGAAATTTACAATTATTTATGTAAATGACTTTCTGAAATTAATTCAGGAGGACTCTGACGTGGCCAAATACGTCTGGAAATTGTGCATTTTGCAGCATAAGTTCTACATGAAGACAAAGTCGAATGTTAGGTCTGTACAGTATTTTTAAAATATTTATTCACGGTTCGTAATTTAAATATATTACGATGTAGAGTTATCGATTCGACGGATGGTTCCGACACAAACTGGAGATCGATCTCGATGCCGTATGTTACGCACATACTTCAAACTAAAACGAAAATATTAAAGCAATTCGGTTTTTTTTATAGAAATCTACAAACTTACGTCAGCCAGAATCCCCTATTTGACCCTGTAAGTTATAATTTATTTATGTTCGCACTCTAGTTATTCTAGACTTTCAGAAGAGCAACAACTAAGAACAAATTGAAAGTGTGTTAGGAAACTTAGAAGAGTTAATGAATCTCTTAATAGTAATTTCAGGTTTTCATCTTTTAAAATAAACCTTTTATATAGACTGAAATTTTAAAATATCGCCTGCTCGAAGTTGGGTCATTTTTTATAAACTGGCATAAAAAGTTTATTTTGAAAGATATTCACGTGAAAATGCCCCTTAAGTGTTTGAGCTACCCTTCTAGTTACTAAAAGAAATTCAAAGTTTTTTCTTAATTTTGCTCTTGAAAGAAAGAATAATGAGAGTTTGAGAGACATTTGCACTTTAAAATCACATTTAATTTGTTTGTTAATGTGTGTGTGTTACATTTTTACTTCAGGTGAACTCCAACATGTTGTACAATTCAGAGTCTCAGTTTCCTGGTAAGAAATTTATTCACTGTAATTCATTTTATGGCAGTCATTTATGATTTTTGACATGCAGAAATATTAGCCATATCGTCTGGGGCAATTTCTGAAGTTCCGTACGAAGAAGAAATTGCTGCCGCCAACTATCATCAGCAACTTTCCTCTGCTTATTCCGCCGGAAATATGGTTCATGGTACTAGTGGTTTTAGTATGGACTCTGTCGGTTCTCCAATTTATTCTACACAAGAGCTCGCAGTTCCACAGCAGACATCTGCATTACAGTCAAATGTGAGCCTTAACATGATTAATCAGCAGACGACCGATCAACTGAGAGCATTACTTCCGTCGTATCGACCGGCTCCAGATTACGAGATGGCCGTGCAGCTGAAATACGGTTCTGCGCAGTTTGCACAGAGTCCCATATTGGGACCGGAGCAGAATCACGGTCTGACTAATGTATCTTCCTCGCACGTTTACGCTAACATCGGTCAGGGACACGTAACCGTTCATCGACCGCCAGAGGTCACTAAAAGCTACTCACACTACAAGAACTTTATTGACCTTACTCATTTGGACGACGAAGGTTTGTCGTCTGATGTTTACAAGGATGATGATGCGATTCAAGCGAACGGAATCGATCGGTTGCATCCGCATTATAGGCCTTCGACCTGGGCATCGGTCGGTACTGGCGTCGATCTTCCAGTACATACGTACAGCACGCCCGAGTTGACTTCTCAGGGTTTGGTACAGGACCTGACTTACGAGCAGCTAATCCAGAATTTCCACCTACTCAATCAATTTAAACCTCCACCTCCGTATCCTTATTCGCAAAGGTCGAGCTCGAGTACACCTGATCTTGCCTCTCGAGGTTTAACCAGTTTTGCACTCGTAAATGACGGAGTGAACCGACGTCTCGACGACACTGGAGAATCACTCCGAATGACTGCATCCGAGAACGCTCAAGGTATATAGTATTTTCATAAATGAGGTTTTAAAGTGTAAGCGCCCTTTGAACTCTGGTTATTCTGTCTTTGAGAAGTAAAATTAATAGAAGCTTTAAAGTGTTATAGTAACTAGAAGGGTAATGCAGTCACATAAGTGTATTTTCATGTTGATATCTTTCAAAATAAAATTTTTATAGACATTTTAAAAATATATCGTCGCCTTTCAGTTGGGTCATTTTTAAACTTAAATAAAAAAGCTTACTTTGAAAGATATCACCATGAAAATGATTAGTGATTCAGCCATCGATTTAGCTTCTAACACATGTTAAGTTTTTTTTTCTTGGTTTTGCTCCTGAAAAGCAAAATAACCAGAAATCGAAAATCAGCTGTTCAGAAAACATCTAAAAATAAAATTTAATAAAATGCAATGTTTGTAACCTATTCATTCGACCTTCAATTTGTTCTTTTTAAAGGCCCACAGCCACCTTTAAGAGGAGCATCTCTTTTTGCTGCCAACAATCCTGCACTTCAAGAGTTTGCGACAAGGTTTTCGACGGATCCAACCCTGGTGACAGCTAGTTTTAACTCTAGGCATCATGTGACCAACGGCGGTCATTCTAGTCTTCTATCTTCGTCCGGAATCCGAAGTCGAAGTAGTAGTACTCAATCGGCTCCGGATGTTGTCAAGGCCGGATTGGACTCTAATCTTGTGGCATCTCGAAACAATGGTGTTCGTCCAGAATCAGAATCGACGACGGCAGCATTGATGCCTAGAAAACCAAGGATATCAAAAGGTGTCGTTGGTGGCAACAAACCAAACTTGGGACCTCTCGTTGTGGCTTCCATGAATGGACTCAGTCTTTCAACTCGAGAATTGAATGATTCTGTAACCGATGATCCTTTAAGGAGCAAGGACTGTAGGGTCAGTCTAGAAAGTTTTAAATTTTAGTAAAGGAATTCTATAAAGAGACGAAACTTGACGTTTTTCACTGTTAGTTTGCTAGGTTTTTGAATTTTCATATAAAGTTTATTTTCTAAGATTTGGTAATTAAACAGTTTTAGTTAATTCTTAATTCAACCAGAAAGATGCGTTTTTTCATTAAAAAAGGTTAGAGGCTAGAGGTCAAGTCTGAGCAAGAATTATTTAAGATGCTGGGTTGACCTCTAGAATCTAACCAGGTTATTTTCCAGAAAATAATGTTTTTCTAGAGGCCTTAATGATGATTAACGCAAAAAATTTGCATAAAATGCATAATGAGGGTTCCAACCTCTTTTGGGTACATAGGTACACTATGAGTCCCGTATGTGCGACGTTAATTAGTTTAATCCATCTGTGAAAATTGTCGTGAAGTCGCATAATTTCACTTAATGGTATTTCTTAAAAAACACTTTTTTGGTCAGAAAAAATTTCTACTGGAATAAAACAAAAAAAAATTGTGTTATTTATTTTGTTTAGTTTTTATTTTCTTAAAACGCTTAAAATTCTAAAAACAATTTACATATTTTTGAATTTTTATTTGCATTCAAATCTTGGCCATAATGATGAAATCCAGGAATTTAATTTTCCTGTTTTTTTTATACCACAGTGTCATTTATTTGAGAGCAAGCTCACTGAAGGTTCGGTCTTTATGGAATTTGAACACATTTTAAAGAAACGGCAGAACGCCGACTACACGACAGCTCTTATGCCGGAGAATTCTATTCGGAACAGATTCAAGGATGTTTTGCCTTACGATGACAACCGCGTTCGCTTATCACCGTCCAAAGACAACAAGACCGGCTATATTAATGCGTCGCATGTGACGGTGAGCTTCGAGTCGTATGCTGGATATCGGTGGATGTTTTTTAAACGTAAACTTCTCTCACAGGTGACAGTTGGGCAACAGCAGAGGCATTACATTGCTTCGCAAGGTCCTCTTTTGAACACTGCCGCTGCATTTTGGCAGATGGTTTGGGAACAGAATTCGCAAATCATAGTCATGCTAACGGAAGTGAAGGAGCTGGGGAAAGAAAAGTGTTATCCTTACTGGCCGCAGGACGATAGCGTCGGCGACAAGGTGGAATTTGGTGACGTAAGGCTCTTTATTAATTTTTAAATATATCTCGTGGCAAGAATCGGTTTGCAATATTCTGTTTTGTCGTATTTAAGTATCAGATTGTTCGGAAGTTCCGAAACAGCTCCATAAGCTTTATGACGAGCTCGTTGACACTCACGAATCTTGTTCAAAAGAAGCAACGTAATGTGTGGCACATACAGTACACTGATTGGCCAGATCATGGCTGTCCGGAAGACGTTCAGGGTTTTCTTTGTGAGTTAAATTAAGAGAAACTTGAAAGTGTTTTAGAAACTAGAAGAATAGCTTATGAAACTTTTTTTTAAAAAAAAAAAAAAGGTTTCATGGACGAAATCGACTCCGTGCGGAGACACGCAGCTGGTGAAGTTCCACCTGGTAAAAGTCGTAACCTTCCTATGGTTGTGCATTGTAGCGCAGGTGTGGGTCGCTCTGGAGTGACTATGCTATGCGATATAATGATTTACAGTCTCGATCATAACGAGGTTTGTAATCCGAGAGACGCTATTTTGTAGATCCTTTAAGTTCCTCGTGTTCATTCTAGTTGTTCGAATCGTTTTTTTCTTTCAGAATCTCGAAGTTCCGAAAGTGTTGGCAGACTTACGCCAACAGCGAATGCTCACCGTACAGACATTAGCTCAGTATAAGTTTATTTACAAAGTTTTAATTCAGTACCTCAAGAATTCGAGATTAATCTGATTTTTTTTAAAAAAAAATCATGCAACCCAAGTTTTAAACTTTGTTTGTTTGCTCTTAAAGGAAATTGAGGTGCGCGACGTGTTTACTGGTCACCTGCTTTGTTAATTTATTCTTATTTTTTTAATTCAACGGCAGCTGAGAGGAAATATCATTTTTTTTTTTTGCTTTATTTCTGTTACTATTTTCTAGAATTCTAGAAAAAAGGCGGGTTTCTCTTTTTATCTATTAATTGTGATTAGTACTGTATAATTGATTAATTCACTTTTCTCATTGAACATTTTTTTTTATTTCGCACTCGGAACACACTACTTTGTTTATTTACTCCTGGCCACCTTGTCGTAAGACGATTTGTGTGGTTCCTTTTTTGAGTTATCGTTTTACAATTCCAGTCGGATATTAATCGAATGCCACATTAATCACGATAATCTATTATTTATAAAGACAGCATCATTAAAAATATTGAAAGAATAATGATAGTTGTTCATTTATTAATTTGTGGTAATTTTCAACTTTTAATTAGATACTGATTTTGTCTTATTGAAACTGTGTTAACATATTATTTAATTATGAACCATATATTATATATTAATCACTTATGCCGTTTTTTAATTTTAATTAATTATTTAGTGTATGTAAAAGAGTTAGTTCCACCTTAGACTGTTACCTTGCGTAATAGTATAAGGTTCGACTAAGCGCCAACTGCGTGTAGATTGCTAAATTCGACCTCTACACAGAGCGAAATCCTGGCTCAAACTATGAACACACAAACACTGTATGGTTTTGTAAAATAGATTCAAGGTTCTTGAAAACCTCAAAAAAGGCTATAGCTGCTATACAATTATACCTCACTCACCCATGACGGTTTTTTTTTTAATATGGAGTTGAGCTACCTCTATGTTTAGAACCCGTTTTTGTTACACATTTTCTATATTCTACATTCTATTAATCACCGGTTTATCCAGCTGTGTGATGTCACGTCTGTAAAAAAAAATTATATGGGCGTGACGTCACACACGGAGGCTAAATCGTTGACTGAAGAACAAGGGGGCGGACATTGGGTGTGAATCTCGTAAGGTATGTCGAACTATTTTAGTTTTTATACGCATTTTACTGTATTTTCAGATTTAAATTATATTCTGAGAATCCAGTAAAACGCGGATGAAACAATAAAATGGCTTTCTATACATACAATTTTGAATCTGCTGACTGCTGTGAATCTTAGTGGATCTCGTACATGATTTTCTTCAATGTCGGCCCCACTTGATGAAGAAATGTGTAGCTAGCAAAGTTTTCATTTGAAGCGCTGTAGTGTAAGTATTGTTGTGTTTGTTTTGAATGCGATAGAGGGCGCTTATTTTCAATTTAGAAAACAACGCGTGTTATTTCGTTTGTTTCGTTTTTGTGTTTCAATTTTTAACGCAGAAAATATAAAAACCCGCGTTCGCTTCGTTAAAAATGACGTAAGTATTTGTTTCAATTTGTTATTTAATACTTTTTTATTGAGTTTTATATCTAAATAATCGAAGCGACCGAATCGTTTTCGAAAGATTTGGTCCCATTTTCGTTGCAATCTTAACCCAGGTTTACGTTATGATGATTTAATGGTTGTTTTTTTCTTCTCTCGTTTCTAAGAGCCGTTCACAAACCAAAGAGTGAGATGACTCCAGAAGAGTTGGCCAAAAGGGAGGAAGAGGAATTTAATACTGGACCTTTATCTGTACTCACACAATCAGTTAAGAATAATACACAGGTACTAATTAATTGCCGAAACAACAAGAAATTGCTCGGAAGAGTCAAGGCTTTTGATAGGTACGTAGTCTCTGTGAACGGTAATTATTACATCTTTATTTTAACCGTCGGTTGAGTCATACTTTCATGTTTTTTTTCTCAGGCATTGCAACATGGTTCTGGAGAATGTTAAGGAAATGTGGACAGAACTTCCAAAAACCGGAAAAGGAAAGAAGAAGGCAAAACCAGTAAATAAGGATCGATACATCTCGAAAATGTTTCTTCGTGGAGATTCTGTTATTTTGGTGCTCAGAAATCCTTTGGCATCTCAAAAACAATAAAAACGATGTCGTTTTTTGTATTTCAAGCTTAACCCCATAACAAACCTATCTGGAACATCTTTTATTTTAAAAGTTTTTTCATAATAAAAAATCGTCGCAAAAATATGAATCATTCTAAATGAAAATACAAGAAAATATTTCTATAGAAAGAAAAAAACAAGTGATTTAAAAGGCACAAACTGGTTCAACATTTTTTTAAGCACAATTTAAGGGCGTTCACAGGCGAGCGACTCTTAGTGGACAAGTGGCCAGTCGAATCAACTATTAGTGTTTGAGAAGTGGTCCTACTGTAGTTCATTGAACTGCAAAAAGTGGTCCTATAGAGTTAACTCATGTGGTCGGTTTCCGCCCCGTGCCGAGCCGTTTTTGCAGTGTATATTGGCCACTAAACGTTGCTTGTTTGTGAACGCCTTATGGTGAAAATTTACATTTACTTACTTGGGATTTGTGTTTGAAATAATTACAATAAAATACAAAATAAAAAAATAATTTCAACTTAGGAAAGGAAAAAGTGCTATAACGGTATATTTATAATCATTTATTTGAAATTTAAAAGCGTTTTTGTTAGTTAAAAAAAAATGTCAAGAAGATAAATGAAGGCAGTTGTCCAAGTGACCGTTGATGGCGTCGCTGCCAACTTCAGAACCACAAACTGGGCACATCACCAGATTCACGCTGATACAAGTGTTTGTTGTGACAGGTTTGACATTGGGACTGAAGTATGTTTCGATCGTTCTTGGAGATGGTTTTTTTGCCGGGACTTTGGAAGCGTTCAATGAGTGACCTGGTCCAGAAAACGGAACGAACGGGACATCACTAGGATTCTTCTTTGTATCGTCACTGACTGTTGTCGCCGATTTCTTCCGTTTGCTACTTTTCTTGGTTTCAGTTGGGCCTTTAATTTTAATGAAAGTTCCATTACAGTTTTTTGTGTGTTCGGCCCACCAAGTATCATTCGGACCAGGAGCTCTGTTCATAGAACGTTTTACTAGACCAAAAAATGGTCGCCGATCTTTACAGGGACCGTTGCATTGCCACCAGTGCGTCTTAAAGTTGTTCACTTCATCATGAAAACTATGATATACCTTAAAATCAATAGTAATCTCACGTGAGGTACTGAAATTGTGGATATTCTTTCTATTAGCAGTCGCTAGCCTCCAAGGCAAGGCGTGAAAAACCTGTACAATCTCCTGCATAGAGGCTAAGCGGCTGCTCATTGAAAGAATTTTAAAAATTTCAAAGGTTACGATTATACATACAGTGATGTTTGCTCCTGACAACTTGTTTATTCTATGCATGTGGCTATGAAATTGAGGACCGTGAGCATCGTGATCCTTGTTGTTGTGAGTTACAAACAAAAATGCGTGTATCATTTCATGCTAAATAAATAAATGTGTGCTATATGAAACGTTTCTGCTACTATTTCTTTTTTCATCGTACTAGTAACGTCTGCACGAGATCCTTTCGTGGTCTCAGACTGAGAAGCGGTTTACTGAGACGAATGCTACACAGGCCACCATGTCCCTCGTAACAACAAAGTCCAGCACATCTGTGAAAAAGAAAATGGATTGATTAATTAATGAATTCCATGCCATTTGTTGTGCATAATCACAAACATGGATCTTCATAAAATGCAGAAATGACACAAATTTGCAAAAAAAAAAACTGCAAGATAACAATAATCTGTAACAAAATGTTTGCAGATCTCAGCAAAACTTTGTAAACTTCTGCATTTTAGACATTTGTTTAATGCTAACAGTGTCATCCTCGGACTCCATCGAACTTCGACTTTCTCCAGTTTAGACCAAAAGTAGATTTTATCAAACTGACGAAAAAGAGCGTGGATGTCTGGTGTGGGATCAACGAGTTCCAGAGATTCATCGACGACTCTGTGTTCAGATCCGTCAGATTTCTTTTCTAAAACAAGTATACGAGTAAAAATGACATAAATCGTCTGCTTTTTTTTGTTCATCGTCTAAGGGCTAAGAGTAAACCATTGTCGATCTTCATCGGTTGTTCGTATTCTCTGTCATATTCCTGTTGTAACTTCAACGCCAATTCGTAGTCCGATGCCATTTCTATTTAAAATTACAAGCAAAAACGATTAAAAGTCTTAAAAAACATTAAAATTAGCAACAAAACCGTAAAAACACAAACAGCCTAACATCGATATTATCGTATGAATGGTCAATATTAATGTTATCGATCTACATCGACTAATATGATTTATAGACAAAGGGGCGACAGAGAAGAAAATCTTGTACAAGATTCATAAAGATTCACACTATAGTCTATGTACGGCAAGTTGTTTTACTTCTTATCCGCGTTTTAATGCATTTCGAAACTTCATTTTAATTCTGATTATCTAGTAAAACATAGATAAGTGAAACGGTTTGCCATACATCCAGTCTTTGTGAATTTTAGTGAATCTCGTACATGATTCATGAATTATTCCGTCTATGTCCTCTCCTTTGAAGATTGGTCCAAAGGGAATGACATATGGAGTAAATTTTGAACTGTATGGCATGTCGTTTTACTTTTTATCCGCGATTAACTAGATTTTCAGAATATTATTGAATTTTGTTTTGAATATGGAGTAAAATGCCAATAAAAAGTCAAACGTTTTGCCATATATACGCTATGCTGTGTATCATAGTGAATCTTGTACATGATTATTTTTAATGTCGTTCCCAAAATGTGGTCTATATTGTAGCGCCCTCTACATCGCTTTCTCATTATGGACGTGCTTATTTTTTCTTCTCATTGTTTCAGTCTTCTTTCTTTTCTTCTTCTTTACCTTTTTTTTTTCTTCTTCTTGTTGGATCAAGTGTTGGAATGTTTTCTGGTTGTGTTGTTCTCGTTGTTGAAAAAATGGAGAAGAAATGGACGAATTCGGTTAAAAAGATGGTCGCCGCCTCCGAGTTTATTGAGTCTGTTTTAATGCGGTCGTCGTTGTCGTTCTCTTTTTGAGGACGATTACACAAAGTGTTAAGTTTGATCCTTTTTTTTTTCTTGTCTTTTCGTCTCGTCTTTTGAAGAAGAAGAAAAAACAGGTAAAAATAAAACATTGAATGGGGATTTCGAAGGTGTTTTTTCGGGGGGAGTTGTGTTTGTTGGCCTACGTGCAAAAAAGTAGAAGAAGGAGCTTTTTTTTTAATATAAGCACGCAACCAATAGAAAGAAAAGATTCGTTTTCATTTATTCAATGAACCGTTTCGCCTTTTAATACATCTAATTAATGTATTTTGTGGTTGAAATTTAGATCTTTATTCTTTGTAATGTTAATTGTGGATTTATGTAAGGTCTTTTGAGTCTTAAATTTGTGCCGAAACTCAGGAACTTTTTTTTGTATATTGGAGGGTTTCTCTAAAACGCAGAAATTGCAGAAACTCACATAAAACAACCCAAATTAATGTGAAATTGCAGAAACTCATTAATTAGGGCCATGTTAAATAAGTTTTTGCAGTTATGGCATTTTCACATTGATTTGGGTTCTTTTATGTGAGTTTCTGCGTTTTAGTGTTTTCCTATATTGGACGTTTCATGTAAAATGTCAATGAGTTTAGCATTAGTTATGACTTTTAATATAAAAAAAAATACGGCCCTTATTTTCGTAGTTTGAACGTTTGAGCCTGTTGTTTATTGTGTCTTGTTTCTTCAACCCTCTGTAGAATTTTCTGCTTGAAATCTTCAGAACGTTGTTAAAAATATCCAGAACTATCTTAAAAATTTGCAAAACTTTGTTAAAATTTGCAAAACTTTGTTGAAATTTGCAAAGCGTTGTTAAAAAGCTACAGAACTATGTTAAAAAATTTGTGGAGCTTTTTAAAATATGCGAAATTTTGTTAAAAATCTGCAAAACGATGTTTAAAATCCACAAAACGTTGTTAAAAATGTGCAGAACTATCTTAAAAATTTGCAAAACTTTGTAAAAAATTTGCAAAACTTTGTTAAAATTTGCATAGCTTTGTTAAAATGGTACACAACGATGTTAAAAATCCACAAAACGATGTTAAAAATCTGCAGAATTTTGTTAAAAGTGTACAGAACAATCTGCAAAACTGCAAAAAGAAGTGCAAGACGTTATTGCAAAACAACTGTAAGAACTTAGAAGTATAAAAATATGAAGAATTCTATTAGAATTAAACAGAATTCATGCTTTTAAAGGCTGAGGAATTCTGCTAAAATTCTTCAGAACTGCTTAAAAAGCGGTAAAATTCTGTTATAAACTTAAAAATATGCAGAACCTAAAAATCTTTTTAATCTTGTTAACGTGTGAAGAATTCTGCTAAACTTATGCAGAATTCATAGCAAAGGATGGTTTTCAAAGATTCCAATGATTTCATAAAAGAACACCGTTTATTTTTGGCTTCTGAATGTGATTGCATTCATTTATCGATTCTTTCATAAATGACCAGCTGTAAAATTAAGTATCCGGTAGTTTAGGTCCATTGTATACTTTTGTCTTTTGGATCTTTTAAAGCTGAGCGTCCACTAGGTTAGTGGCGCGACGCAGCGCATAGTTTTCAAGTAGTGGTCCGTCCACTATGAACGCGGCGCAGAGAAAATTGGCTTTGTGCCCTCAAATTGGCCCTTGTTGATTGGCAAATTCGAGGTATTCGGCATTTGAGGCGTTACGGTACAATGAAGAAGCAATAAATAATGAAGGAACCCGATGATTTCTGCTCTGCTTTCCCGCCCATTAGGGCGGAAGCGCGGTGAAACTCCGGCTTCAAGAAGTCCCAGACGTTTTCCAGAGTAGTGCCGCGTCGCGCTACCGCTGTTTGGAGGCCTTTTTTTCTGCGTCGCGCAACAAATATACCAGAAAAAAAGCAGATTTTGAAAACAAAACAAATCTGAAACAAAGTGTCAGCAGTACTCACACACAAAACCACAACAAATTTGTGACACAACACAAATTGGGTTTTGTTTTTCTATAGTAAACCTTAGTAAAGTAATAGTCTAAGCGTAAACTACGCCACTGTTCTGTTGCTGTTTTAATACTAATTGTCCACAATTACAGACAGTTGACAAAATGTTGCTTATTACCTAGGCAAAACATAAACCTTTTGATGTTTACCGATTTGAGGTGGGACATGGAATAATTTCTGAAATTGCGGACAAAACAAAACACAAAAGTTTCAGAAATATTTTAGAATTGTCGCCAATTTGTCTTGAAACACTTGAGTTTCTGTTTTGTTTGTATTTTGTACGCTTGATGTGGATTGGGCTATTTCCAAAAACAGTTTACATCAATTTGTTGTTTTTATACATTTTAACTGTTTTAACTAGGGATTAGACATTCGAATCTTGAATCCCGCAAATCTTGAAAAGTATTCGAGATTCGAAAAGTCGAATCTAAGCACTTTTTTTCGTCTTTCGAATCTTTCGAATCCTAACCTAAAAAAAAACGGTTAAAAACTTTGGTGAAAATTAGTTTTAACTCCATTGACGTCCAACAGAAGCGTTCACTAACAAAAAACCGGCGATTGTTGCAACCCGGATCACCAATATCATCACCTTACAATTACAATTAGTACTCTGCTAGCAGCCTAATAGGCCTTGTGGCCTGACCCTGAGTGAAACCACACTTGTTTTTATTATTATTAATAATTTAATATTTATTATTATTTCATTTATTTGTATTTTCTTAATGAATAATAGAGGATTCGAGAACCTTTTAGGATTCGGAATCGAGAAAATTTAGGATTCGTCCGCCACCTCTAGTTTTCACAAAGTATTCCACAAACAATGGCCCCAAAATAAGTATGTGCCCATTGACCTAAAGTTGAACAGAGTATTATTTGTTGGACCCGATCTCTTTCTTTCTGAAATCACATCTAAATTCAGATCATAGTAAATCATTGGAATGTGCCACACAAACAATGTCAATGCACTCTTGGAGTGTGTGTTGGTTTTTTTTTTTTTTTTGCATGAAATGTATTCTAACATTCCATCGAATCATCTTTTTTTTAAGGGGGACTAAGGGGGGAGTTGCTTTTTTATTTCATTTTTGTCTTAGGTTTAATCCGTGTCATTTGATGGGCGGAGGCAGATTGATTATGCCCCCCCCCCCCCGGCCACAAGTTAAAGTTTTAATACAAACATTTTGAACTTTTAATAATTTAAAAGATAATGCAAAAAGAAAATACAAATGAAATTTGACATATTTACAAAAAAAAGTTCTAAAATTGAAAAAAAAAAAATCGATAGTCTTTTAGAAACTAGAATTGTAAAAAATGTTGTAATGAATTTTTTAATTCATATTTAGAAGTTTCAGCTAAAAAATTCTACAACTTTTGTGAAGATCCTACGTAGACTAGTAGTATATACGTGCCTCGTGGTAAGAAGCTTGTGACGTCATAAGGGTTAGAATTATATCATTTTTTTTTTCTAATAAAGAAAAAGGGTTAAAAGCAATCAAGAAACCCTTTTGTTTAAATTGTTGAAGATATTTTTAATTACCCCTTTTCGTATACCTAGTACACACCTGATAATTTAAATGCATTTAAATAATAAACGTGTTCTACAGAGCCCTGTGAAGGGCAAACAAACAATATATCGAATTCAGTTTATTCTGTTAATAATCTCAAAATATTGAGTTAATACTTAAATAAAAAGTATATAAACTATTGACAAAATATTTATTTAGTATTTCAATTTAAAATAATAGTCAATTTTTATTTGGTGTTCATGTCCTTAACTGGATTCCGTATAGTACACCTAAACACATTTAATTTGAATTCATTTAACTCATGTGTGTGTTACGAGGTATTAGTTTTCTATCAGACTAAAAGACGCAATCCTAAATTTTACTGTAAATCCCAATGACGTCACAAGTTTCTTTTTACTATGAGGTATTTATATAAGTACAGTATATACTACCTACCTCATGGTAAGAAGAAACTGGTGACGTCTTAGTTTATGTGTGAGGATCTTCACAAAAGTTTTGTGGAATTTTTAGCTGAAAGTTCTAAATATAAATTTAAAAAATCGATTAGCTCATTTTTTTACGATTCTAGTTTCTAAAAGACTATCGATTCTTTTTTTATGAGGTGTTTTTTTATGAATAGCTGATTTTAAACTAGAAACTAGAATGGGTAGCTGGCTGAATCACGTGTGTGTGTGTAAACGGTATTTAGAAGCCAAGTGAGATAAGTGACATTTTTTATAAAAATGGAAGATAAATTACCATATTTTGTCAATGAAATGTTAACGAATTTGGTGAACAGGAAGAGAAATAAATGGAAAAAAAACTGCTCAATTACTGATTTATTACATCAAAACGTAGAATATAAAGATCTATGTGGAGAAAACCTCTTAACTTTGAACTCAAATTTACGCCGAATATGACATTTGTCACTTATTCCTCTTGGCTTTTACGCCGATCATTATTCAGAAAGAAAAGAAAATAATGGAGTTGGGTGTTTTTATTTATTTTTTGTATATACATTCAAAACAATTGAGTTTTTCGGCTGCAAGTTCAACTGTTATCCATTTCTAATCTCAAGAGAGAGACATACCAGATAGAAGAAAAGTTGTAATAATAACAACATAGGATCTCATAAGAAGAATAGGGAGGGAGAGAGATGGGAAGTAGGAGGGGGTGGCGGTGGGTATTGGAGCAGCAAACACAACACAAAAGATTGTGATGTTCCTGGCACGAGCCTGCCATTCTTGGTCACGAGCCACGCATACAAATTATGCCTGGAAGCCAACCAACCAACCAACCAATAATAACACTTGTTTCATGTTATAACCTTCCTCTTTCCACCCTCCCTCCTTCCACTGCCATTTCTATTAAACTCTTGCTTATATTATATTTTTCGCCGGCGCCTTCTTTCTTTTTTTTCTTGTTGTTGCTTCTATTCTTTTCTCGTTTTTCTTCGTGCTGTTCTTGTATTCTTTCAACGGCACGCCATCAAATTTGAAAGTCTGGAATGTGGTCAGGCTACTGCCCCCTTTGCCTGCCTTCCTTCCTGCCTGCCTGACTTTCCTCTTTGCCCATTTCGCCGCATTTTTTTGTTGGTTGGAATGTGTGTTTTATATTTCATTTCAAATACACGTTCTCATTTCGCCGCCAAACTTTACATGTTCACACGGACCGCATAAAATGGTCGTTTTTAGAAGCTTATTGATTATTAGGGCTCGGATTTTTATGCAATGCCAAACAAATATTTCTCAATTTGTAACCCAAGTGCCAATTGTGTATTAATCATCGTCATTAGCAACTTCAGTTATGCATTTTCTAATCAAAAAGGCTGTTTAAAGGCTAAGATAGCTGGTTACTATCAGTTACCAACTGGAAAGTTCTAGCCTCTAACCAATGTTTTTGATTGAAATAAAAAAAAACATAATTGTTGGTTGTGATCTAAACGGGATTTTTACTTCAGAATTGGCTCTTGGGCCACAGATTGAGAAACATTTGGTTGATTTTATATAAAAATCCAAGCAATATTGAATACCTAGGGAGTGTTTACACGAGCCACCGGTTTTTTTGGGGGGGGAGCCACCACAGTGGCGATATGTGGTTTATTCCTACTGCAAGTGACGACCATCGCCTGTTTGTCAGTGATAATGAATGTCATACCAGTGACGTGCACTGGCTGCAGACGATTATTGGTTTTCAGTGGTGGTTCGTGTGAACTACGCCACATCAACCACTTTGTCACACAGCAAAGTGGTTCATGTGAAGCCATCCACATCAACCACTTTGTGACACAACGAGAAGTGGTCCGTGAGTAGCCAGTCTTAGTCTTTGCACTACGAACCACTTTTGAGTGGTCGAATGTTTTGAAGGCTGCAAATTGTTATCGCAGGTGGTGGTTAAAGTGTGGTTGACAATTCACACGAGAGATACGCCGCCGACTAGATTTTGCAGTCGAATTTTACAATCTTAAAAGCGGGCACAAATGCGCGGCGGCGAAGTGGGACTAATTGAATGGTTCCAACTGTTTATATTCTTCGTTGTTTCTTGTTTTTCGTTCATTTTTTTTTTTTGTATGACTGTTACCGATTTCGTTTTTTTGTTGTTGTTTTTGCTCTTCGTGATTGTACTTTTAATAGTCACGTATGATAATAATGAAACACCAACCACCACCACACCCGTTAATGAACGCTGCTTCTTTTTATTATTATTTCTGTCGTGTTTTCCCATTTGTGCGAATATTGCTGACTCGACTCGAAAGAAGCTGAGCACACGCTTCAAAATAAGATCAATGTCTTCTTACTGAAAAAAAATGAAGCAAACAAAGCCCACATTTTTAAAGTTTACTTGTTTGATTTTTGCAGTTTATACTAAGGAGAAGAGGTTACGAGAATTGAAACAAAAACTGGTAGGAAGTAACTTAACATAAAAAAAAGACAAGAACGCGCCACAAAGATAACGTCTTTTTGCAACTTCGTAACGCAGAAAGCTGGTTTTAAAACATTGAAAACGCCCATCGAACGCTGAACATTATTATTTCAGTCTTTCAGATGCAAAATGAAGAGAAACTCGAAAATGTTTTGGAAACTAGAAGGGTAGCTCTGTCACTTAAGGATATTTTCATGTTGATATTTTTTAAAATAAACTTTTTAGACGTTAAGCAAAACGATGTTTTTAAATTTTTCTATATAAAAAGTATATTTTTTAAAGCTATTAACTTTAAAATACTTTTAATTAATGATACAGCTACTATTCTAGTTTCTTAACAACTAGTACAAATTAAGAAAAACTTGGAAGTATTTTAAAAACTAGAAGGTTAGCATAATCATTTAATGGTGTTTTCATGTTGATATCTTTTAAAATAAGCTTTTTTTAAACTGCAGTTTGAAAATGGCCCAACTTTAAGCAAACGATATTGTGTTTATTATTATTTTTTTTAAAAAAAGTTTATTTTGAAAGATATCAACATAAAAATATTATAAAGTTGATTCAGCTACCGTTCTAGTTTCTAACATACTTTCAATTTATTTTGTTGTTGTTTTTTTAGAAACGCAGAATAAATCTTTAACTAAATCACAGTCACGCTATTTGAAGAAGTTGTTTCCGGCCTTCATTGCATTTCGTTGAATAATCTGAAAATCTTTCAAACGTTTGTATGTTTTTTGTCTATTTTTTTATAGCAATCAACATTTTTTATTTCTTGTCTTGAAAATTCATCATCAGCTATGGATTGTTCTCCTGTTGCCGCGTTTTCTGATGCGTCTCCATCGAGTCGAGTGATCGAAGAGGATTTGTGTAGAGGAGGATTAGAAGAAGATGGTTCTGTCGGATCGGTTGGTTCCGAGACAGATAACAACAGCCACGTTGACGTAGATGGACCAGAAGTGCTTCCTTGTTCGGCATCGTCGTCCTCGTCTTCATCTTCACAGAGTGACGTTGACGTTTGTTCCGATGAAACGCCACCTTCTGTATTGACGGCCAATGGGATTGCTGATAAGTGTGATATTGGGGAACGTGTTGATGGTCAAGAAGAGACAGCATCCGCTTCTGCTGCTGCAGGAGGAAGGTTACGCTTTTTTCTAGGTAAAAACCACAAATTAATTTATTCTTCGGGTGCAGCGGAATGCAATTCATGAAAGAATTTCAAAGATTTATTTGATACTCGAAAAGTAAAAGGAATGTTACTAGATAATTATCATCATGATGATATCTTTGAAAATAATTTTTTTGTAGCTGTGAATAGTGGCAATGAGTGGTTGAGTCCGGCGACAAGTGGCCACGGTCATTTTGTCAATGATGATGAAGGTTACCACAGAGTGGTCGATGTGAATCAAGCCTTCGTTAACCACTTTGTGACGTTACTTTGTAGCGACACAATGTGAAATTGACTATATGCAGCATCATTTACTTTTCTACTTTAAAATAATTCTTTAAAAAGGGTGTTGTTATTCGTTATCTGAAAATAATCAACATAGAAAGATTAACGATTTTTTTTTGTATGGATGTGTCGTATTTTTGTTTGTTTAGCTGGTCGTTGCGTTCTCGAACTCGCCCACGACACAGATGGAGATGGAAAACCCAAACAATGGACTCAGACTTCGAGCAAGAGCTATTACCCTCGTCCTGCCACTTGGATTCCGTCCACCATCGTACGAGAAAGTGAGGCTTCTTTCGTACGGTTTTTTTAAAGTTTCATTCCGGTTTTTCATTTAATTTACGTTTGTCGTGCAGGAAGAGAGCGAAAGATATCGCCTTGCAGTGGTACAACAGAATCGTCATCCTTGCAACGCAAGAAACCTTGTTACAACGGATCGTACTTTCCATTCGCGATGCTTAGACACAGCTCTTCTAGTCATTTTTCGCGAGATTTTCAAATTTCTCGCGTTTGTTTGCGTCGTGCGGCTCGTAGTCCTCTGCGAACGATCGCAATGAAGAGTCCTGGTGCCGGTTCAGATTTTAAAACGGTTTCGTCAGTTACGATTGATCGTAATATTAGGAAAAGATTCACTTTTACTCAAAGGGCGGAGCGTTTGTTTCGCGTCATCGAAAGCTTGCCTCGTTGCATAAGTGTCTCTCCTGTTGAGGACATAGTCTCTGGAGAAGGGGTTGGCTGCGGTTCCTTGGGAAATTTTAAAGTCGGTGCAGTAAAACTGCAAAGTGATGCTTCCAGTGGCTGCCAAGCAGTAGAACAGTTTCATAAGGGGAAAGGAAGTAAAGTTGAGAGCTGCACTATGAATGCATTTCGAATACCTTCGAAAGAGTCGTCTTTTAGTCCGAATAAAATCGAACAGGTTACGACTCACTCGAAGAAATGGCCCTTAAGTGATACCGTGTCGACTGTTCCACAGTTAGACGACACACCACCCAATACTCCAAAAAAACTAAAGAAAGACGTTTGTAATTCGTCAGTTATTCCAGACGAGTCGAGTGGCGGCCGTTGGTCGATTCCTCGTCTCGTTTCACCTTCTGTCGAACCTAACGATCAAAGGTTTCTATCTCCTACTATAACCATAGAGCCACCAAGAACGTCTCAGCCTTGTGCGGCATCTAATCCCGTAGTCAATTGTATTTCTCCTTGTTCCGTTCTTCCGGTCGAAACAACGTCTTTGAATCGTGGAGTTCAGAAGAAGCGTAAACGTGGTGCTTATGGTCGAGGTCGAACGATTGGTGAAGCAGTGCGTAACTTTGTCATTCGTGAGATTCTCGACCTCGGTGGAGATTTACGAACAAAATGTGTGCCTAGAGGGGTGTTCACCGAAGTTGGGTTGAGGTTTGTTCGAGTTTCTGTATCTGTCATATGTTAAAGGTGGTTTGAGAGTAGTTTAGACGGGGGTTGATGTTAAATTGGCGTTGAAACCAGCCCTGATTTCTTAAATCTGACTTAACTCTACTTTTGTTCGGACCTTTTTTACGCAAAACAAATTTTATTTAACTCAGATAAGGTAAACGAAGATTCTTAATTCTTTTTCATAATTATCATCAGTTATTATCTTCAGTTTCATTTTTAAAATATTGTTCCTCATGTTAATTCTCGTAGACAAAACTTAAATCTAACGACAGAATTCATTAATGCCAAGGTTTAAAATTACAAAATCAATTGCATTACTTAGCAACAGTTCATTTGTAGTTGCTGAAAAAATTCTATGATGATATCTTTAAAAGTAAACAATTTATGGCATTTTAAAAGGCGGTCACCACTATTTTTTCTATGTCGAAAATTCAATAATTTTCAAGTTTGCATAAACGTGTTTGTAACGTAATTCAGACGTAACTTTTAAAGGTTTTGCTGCACCGTACGGTAATACAAAACTGGCCCTTTTAAATTTCTTGACAAATAGTCATTGGTTTAAATTTAAACGACTGTTTAGTTCAGTTCCAGGCCGTTTTAGGCCATTAGTTTTAATTGTGATTAAAATTTCAGGTATAAGGTAGATGCTACGACAACATACCGTTGGTGGTTGAAGTATTGCAACAGTTTGAGATCTGGAGATGCGCCGTCTGTTGCCGGTGTCGAATCTAGTCAATATGTTGGGCACAAAGCCAATGCCTCGGAAACACCTCGGCGGTCCGTTGTAAAGACAGTTGCTAGTAATTCGAGAGTCCACGGTCTAACGAGTTCGATGGTAGAGAATTCCGTTTCGCTCAGATCTTGTAACAGAGATTTGAGCGGAAAGTATCAAATGACATCTTTGTCGTCCAAGCGAAAGGAAAGAAACGTTTTGTATTCTACTGGTGAGTTTTATTTATTTCTAATGTCGTAAGTTTGTGTGTTTCATTGGTATATTTTGTTTAATTTTTTAGATGTTCCATTTCGTGATACGTGTGCTGCAGACTCTCATTCTCCTCAATCAAACGATTCTCAGTCTTCCAGTACATCGATTGTCGATCCGGCTTCCCTTTATGCGTCTTTTGTTCACGCCAACGTCTGGCCACAGCATCTTCCACTTCCTCCGCCGCCTCCTTCTCCTCATCCCATCGCTATTGCAAATGGCGCACGTTCTCTTTCTGCTCGTCTTCCACCTCTGCCAGTTGGCATTTGCTTTCCATATGTTTGGAATCAACCTCAAGCTTCGTCTTCTAGCAGCGCGAATAGGCTTCAAGGCTGCCCTACATCCCCTTTTAATGAAAAAGGGGAATCGGAGTCAGTTGGTACGTTAAAAGTGGCTCAGTAGCGATTTAGACGTGTAAAAGAGAACCGAACAGTTAAGGGGAGATTGAAAGTGTGTTAGGAACTGGAATCGTAGATTGTGTTGGTATTTTTTCAAAAGAAACTTTTATGTACTCCTTAACGTTGATTTATTTTCAAACTGATAACAAAAAGTTTATTTTAAAATATATCAACGTGAAATACACTTTAATTGATTGAGGTACCCTGCCAAGTTTCGAGCTACCATAAAATATTTAAAGATAAGGCGATGAAAATGCTATTTTAAGTTTCGAAAACACTTAAAAAAATTGTCTGGACGGTTGTAGCCAATTTATTGATAATTCATTTTTTTTTTGTTATCTGCAATAAATATTTTCATTTCAAAGATGAGCCGTTGGACCTAACTCTTCCAAAGAAGTGTGCCAAACGTGACGACTTAGTCAACGGTGTTACTCGTAACCAGTCAACGGTTTGCTATGGGTTGAACGATTTGCACCGTTCGAATCGAACAACCATCCAATCGGAGCAACGAGGCTCAATTCCTAATTCCTACAGTGAGTGGTGAGACCACAAGAATGGAGAGAACGTTTTGTATCTTTACGTTTATCTACTATTCCTTTATGTTTTGGTTGTCGCTTTAGGAGACTAGACCCTTCAGTTTTAAAGACCAACTACTGTGATGACCGACATAGGGAGAAAGAACGATCGCTTCTTCTTCCTTCGACCTCCTCGCAATCGAGACACCTTTCTCCAAAATCCTTTCATGAGACTTCTTCATCACATTCTTCGTTGCATAGTTTGTTGCATCCACAGCGCAACATGAAGCCAAAACATTACCCATTTTTGTCCTTACAAATAGGTACCTTTGAGGTATATTCATTGCTTAAAAATGTGTTGTTTTTTACTTTGAATATAGGAGTTTATTAGGTTTTCGTAATGGTTTTTTAACGGTGTTATCTTAAAAAATTAATTCAAGATCTATATATAGAGGTAGCTTAAATAGAAGCTCTACCTATGGAGCGTTCCGTGCCAGACCCGAGTGTTCCTAATTTTATCTTAATTCTTTCCTAAACTAGCGGGAATTTAAAAGTCAAAAACACTGATAAACTAAAAACATTTCTATTATGATAAAAGCCGGTCCAGGTTGCAGAGATCCAGATAATATTCTACTGTAAAAAATAATTAGAAAGAACATACGAATATAGAGAACCTTGAAGAGAGGCTATACAATTAAAGTTCACGTCTCCACTACGGTTTTTTCTAAAAAAAAATTTCTTGATTACAGGTTCACAGTAAAATGTCTGAAGAAGGTGACGTTCCTAACAAATTTAAAGTGATATTTACAAAACGGTAGGTCAAAAAACAAGATTTTTTTCTTGAAATTGTAGTAAAATTCTTGTTTTGATGAGTGTGGTCAATCCTACCAGAAAATTCGTATACGAGTTCGAAACGATGGTGGATGAACGCCGAGAAGAAGCTTCTGGTTCTCGACAGATGGCGTGCATTGTCGTTCCGTTCAGTATTGTTGAAGCTTTTTGGTGTTGCGACACAACCATCGTTTTTCGTGTCGTGTCGAAACCCTCGATGTTTGTAGGCCACCGTCAGAAACAAGCTGGTTGCGTTCCAAGTTTAACGGTTTATGAGACCAAGAGATCTGTCGATTTGACGGGTGGCCAACTCGCAGTTGCTCATCTGCATAAGGTGAGACAGTTGACCTTTGACGTCGTAGCACGTTTAAAAAAAAACTTGCTCATTTCTATTCAGGTGACGCTTATGAAACCGCATCTTGTCGAGAGGCTTAAGATCTATCTTGTTCTTTTCGATGTTCAGTTTCGCAATGTTGCTACGACTGCAGATTCGATTCTTCCGGTGCATGATTTAAAAGAGGCAGATGTCACTGAATGAAAATGGAACTATCGTCATTATTTCTATGTGCCAAAAGAAAACCTAGAGTGGAAGGAAAACCTCAAGATGTAGCCAGATGATCGTTTAACTCTTTATAGGTGCAAACCTAGGTTGAGGTCTTCAGCTTTAATTTAGATGCAATTGGTATAAGAAAAACAACCGCATTTTGGAGAATATACTGGATACGCTGGTCTAATTCCAAACATTGTTGTAGAGAAATTGGTCTCGATAGCAAAATCTGAACCAGTCCGAGTAGTTACTTAGTTGGCAAGGGCACATGCCGCCAATTAAGAGTTCAGTCACGCCAGACGAGGATCGAATTGTTTATGGATCGATGGTTTTCTGAATATGTTAACGGTGGGCACGTACCAAAAAAACGGAATAGTTCTGTCAGAATGTTGTAATTATTCCGTATTGCAGTAAACGTGTTTAGATAACTGAAACTGCCATTTTTCTTAATCTCTGATACAAGGGTAAATTCAATATTGTATTGAATGTTGCAAATTTTGACGATTTAAGTCATTTCGAGACACGAAGACTTCAAACTGTGAAGTAAAATCAAAAGAACCTAGTCTTCAATGCACATTTTAATCTTTTTTAGATCTTCCAGATTATTTGGTCTCAGAATATGTCATTTTATTTTCTAATGCCATAAAAATATCTTTATGGAGTGATTCTTTGAAGCGTTTATTTTTTATATAATATCTAGATTATTTTAAAAGATTCTTCTTAAAAGCTGACGACCTCAATCTTGGACCTGAATATTCTTTCAGAATTTAGTTGAGTTACCTCTTAATTCCTCGTTTCATTTTGTAAACATTGTTTACAATTTTATTTTGTATTTTGTTCTTGCATTTTGATTTCATTTAATAGAGGAAAAATTATTTAAATTTTTTTTTACGTAGTTGTCAGTTCGCGCTGTGTGAATTAAGGGCATCACTATATGGTGCCATCACTATTTTTTTGTCACTTTGGCAGCGAATCATGTGGTTCTTTAATTTTATTTTGTTTCAACAGTTGAAATTGTATTAATGTCGACATTTAATTATTATTATTATTATTATTAGGGGTTTGTAAATTAATCTTATTGAAATGACAACCTTTTTTTTTAAAAAAAATATATTGTAAATATCGAAATATTTTTTAAAAGTATTTGTTAGATAAGTATTTCGAAAATAAACTTTGACATTTCCGTCGCATAAATGAATACTAGAAATACTCTTATGCGACATAAATGTTAAGTTTTTATGAAATAATTTGTTAATTTTGGAGTTATAGTAATTATAATTTTTGAAGAAGAAAAAAATATCGAAGGGAATCATGTTTCCATTTTGTTGTTTAAATATTGCATAATTTTTCTGTATATAACTGTAGCATTTAGAGGTTTCATATAAAAAATAGACAATTGCAAAAATAATAGCAATTAGTTGAAAACAACTTATGCCTATTTATGTTCATATACAGGGTGATCAAAAAGTATTTAGGTTTTCTTTGGTTCAATTTTTTTTGTTTGTTTTTAATAATTTGATATATTCTTACACAGCAGAGTGAACGGTAATTTTTTATAATTTATTTTGTGTTTGTTTTATCATTTATTTGTAAAAAAAATCAAGTAAATATATTGGAGGCTTAAATTACTTTGGTTTCCACGACTTTTTGGTCACCTTGTATCTACTGTAATTTCATAATGTAATTGAATTACAACTACAGTGTTGTCATCTTGCATGGGGAATAATTCTTAATTACAGGGGATTTTTAACTGAACACAATGACCTTTCACTTTAAACAAAAGGTGAATTTCATTTTTTAATAAAAAAGATGTATGCATTTTATTTGCTGGGTTTTAGTTATAGGGGTCAGCGAAGGTTAATTTTTTCTTGATGTAAATTAAGCTATAGATGAAAGTTAAAAAAGGTTACGAGAGGAGGAGAAGTGGGCGTCATTTTTTTTTGTGACATCATCCGCAAACGGCTAAAGGGATAGATATTGACACGAGCTTCTGACGACTAGAAATTACTATATGATTCTTAACACTGCGCTCCGTTTGAGCGCTCAATTAGTTGAGCGTGTATGACGCCACAACATTCAGCGATATGTAGGAATAATTAAACTTCTTGTACAAGAAATAAATAAACTTTAAAATTAATTAACAATAATACATTTAATGAGAAGAAAAAAATCCACAGCTTTACAATTAAATGAATACCCAAATAAAATTCGACGGGTTTAAAATTAATTAAAATCTAATTAGAAAAATATTCTGCTGCTTCAAAATTAATTTAAAAACGAGTGAAATAAATTTTCATAAAATTCAAGCCAATAAAAAAATTACGTACGTTTTTTATTAATTAAATTTCAATTAGAAGTAATTCTTCAGCTTTTTAAATTTTTTAATTCGTGAAAAAAGTTATAGACTGTGTTCTGGTGTGACGTCATCAATTGAGCGCTTACATAAAAATGTTATCTAAATTTCTAGTTGCCAGACGCTAGGAGAGATTACAGACAATTGTGCCCAGCATTAAAATTTTATTGGCTCCGCCTTTTTACTAGCGTCAGACCAAATATTAACCAATTAAAAATTGAAAAAGGCAGGACATGTGACATCAGACCAAGTAATAACATAATTAGAAATTGATGACGCTAATAAAGGAGCGGGGCCAATAAAATTCTTATGCTGGGCACAATTGCCTGTGTAGAGATTTGACTCCGCCCATTTTTCTATTGAGTTCGTTAGCGGCGGCGCCTATTATAGTGAGAGAGAGAGAAAGAGAGAATGGAATAGAAAATGGCGATTCTGTTTCTAGTGTTGAAATGATTAACCCGGCGTGGTGTCTATTGGACGTGTCCAACGGTGTCTTTCAACTTGAGAAGTGTTTTAGAAATATATATGGTGGATATTGTGTACGTTTTAATGTGTAGCAGCTGACTATGGCTGCGAATATGTATCGAGTTGGGGGTAAGTAAAAATACAATTGATTTAGAGAGAATAACTTTTCAATAAGAAGAGAGAGAGAGAGCGAGAGATCTATATTTACATTATATTAAAAAAAAGTCATGGCCGCCGCTGTTACGCTCTTTAGCGGGTTTCGCTCTCTCTCTCTTCTAGTCTCATTTCTGTCGTATTTCTCATTGAGAGAGGGTGATTTGTTTCTTTTAACCGTTCTCTACTATTCGTAATACGGGCTATACAAGTGCTTGCACGATTCGGTTCGGTTGTTTTTATGTGTTTTCATAAGGGAACTTTCAGTTCGGTTCTTTGAGAGAGAGAGAGAGAGAGAAAGATCGGTAGATTCTTTCACTTGTTGGTGGAGAGTTGAAGAAGATTTCAGTTTTCCTTCTTTGGCGCTCTCCTGTGTTCTGTTTTAAAAATATGATCGTCAATTAAATCGATCTTTGATTTCGGTACTAAGAGAACGGGAAATTCGGGAATGGTTCGTTTTTTTCTTCTTCCCCTTTTCGTTAGTCGTTATCATTTGGGTTCTGAAGAGGGGCCCCTAGAGTGGCAAAAATGGGGGAGAGGAAGAGGAGGGCGTGCCCTTAATGAGGACAACAATATACTCTTAAATGAATAATAATTTTTAATTGATCTTTTTCGATTATTTTTTTTTCTAGACTACGTTTTCTTTGAGACGTCGTCCACTTCACCATATCAAATACGGCGAATCGAAGAACTTAGCAAGGTTTGTTCATTTATTTTTTATCATTAAAAAGTCAATTTTATTGTAATTTTTTGTTTAGGACCAAATTCAAGAACTTAAACTTGATTTCTTGAATCACTTTGAATAGGGATGCAACATGGAAAACCATATTTTTTGAAAGATTTTTGAGATTTCTTTCGAATATCTTCTAGGTTTACGCTAGCTTGAGTCAAAGATGCGAAATAAGGCTTAAATAGCTTCACAATTTTCAGCATAGAGGCTAAACAGGCTACGAATTGAAAGAATTTACGATTATTCTGTAAAGCAAGTCGCACACTACGAATCGGAATATTTTCATAACAAGCATTTCATTTTATCCCCGCACACTACCTTGGGATCGGACCGGAAACGTGCTGTCGGTGGGGCTCCATTGAAATGTTTGTTATCAGAATATTTCGATTCGTTCTGACCGCTCGTATCCGATGTAGTGTCCGATTTGCTTTAGTTGTTTCAAATACACAGGTAATTAGAAATCGGGACATACAGAAGTTAGCTCCGCCCTTTTTATGACAAACGGAAACTTCTAATTGATTGGTTATGTAGTCTGACGTTGAAAAGGGCGGAGCATGTGACGTCAGGCTACATAACCAACCAATTATAAGTTTCCAGTCGTCATAAAAACGGCGGAACCAACTTCTGTATGCCCCGATTTCTAATTGCCTGTTTCAACTACACGCAAGTGTGTGCCCAGCAGTATAACTTTGTTGGCCCCGCCCCTTTAATAAGCGCCAACAATTTCTAATTGGTTTGTTACTTGGTATGACGTCACATGCTCCGCCCTTTTCAATTTCTAATTGGTTTATTACTTGGTCTGACATCATAAAATGGCGGGGCCAACAAAATTTTACTCATGCATCTTTAGGCAGCTTCAGAATTTTTTTGACCCTGCTTTTTTATGAGCGTCGGACGAAATATTAACCAATTAGAAATAAAAAGGGCGGGGCATGTGACATCAGACCCAGTAACAAACCAATTAGAATTTGATAACGCTCATAAAAGGGCGGAGCCAAAGAAATTCTGAAGCTGTCTACAGATGCCTGTAATTTTACTGCTGGGCACAGTTGCGCGTGTTTCAAATCGTTCCGTAGTTGGTTCAAAGTGGTAACCTCCAAGTTTATTTCTTGAATTCGGACCCTTTTAGAGGACCCATAAGAGGCTAGAATTCAGCGACTAACATTTATAATTAGTCGTTTATAATTAGAACTTTAGTCTCTAACCAAGGTACTTGAACTGATAATGATTTTATGTTGTCATTTTAACACACCCTGTACTAATTCTGTTAGGAAAGCCATTTGTTACAAAGAGGGAGGGAGGGAGGTTGGTAAAGAGAAGATCCCTAATAAACTGTGGGTGTTTCACCTTCCCCACCCAACCCCTGGTGGTGGTGGGCCATGAGTCTATTTTGAGAGAGAAAAAGATCTTTAAAAAAAAAAAAGGCTGAGAAATTTACAAGAGTTGGTTTTTTTTAATCATCTTGAATAAAAACATTAGACAAAGGGGTTCTTCATATTTTACACACACACAATTACAATTATTTCGTTTTGCTGACGTGTGCTTTGAAAGAAATTGATTGTTAGGGGGAGGGTTGTTTGTATGAGGGTGGGAGGTGGACACAAGAGAGAAACAGAGTGAGATTCTTATTTTTTCAGTTGGAACGGTCTAAAAATGGTGGTTTATAAAGAGAGGAATTGTGTAAAAATGGGTGGTTGTGGGTTGGTATAAAAGGGGTGGAGTTAGGGTTAGAGAAAAAGGGGGGAGAGGGAGGGAAGAAAACACTTAATTTGGGTGGTGAAGTGGGTGGTGGTGTGTTAACAGTGAAGAAAAAAAACCGATTAGTTGTATAATTATGAATTCGTCTCTAAATAACTGCACTAAGATTAAGAAGGTGCCATCATTTTAAGGTGGGAGGCGAGTATTAAGAGGGAAAAATTTACAGGGTGACGGTAAAGTATCGTGTGTAGTAATATACAGGGTGCAACGAAAATATTTTTTGTTTTGGTTCTAATTTTTGTCTCAAATACAATTTGTTGTTTCAAATTTGAAAGACTCCGAATGGGAACGTTGAAGCAAAGGTCATGTGTTTCTATCGTCGAAGGGACATTTCCAGTTCACTCATCATGCTCGCCGACAAACACCAAAGTGAGTTTGTTTCATTTTGATATACATTAATTAATTCTTTTTTAGGTTTTTTTTGTGTGTTTCTGGAGTAAATCGATTCGGTCCATGTTATGATGATGATGAAGATGATGATGAGTAGAAGATTCGAATCAATCGGTTCATTTTTTTTAGTCCCATCGCTTTTTCTCTCTCTTAAGATGCGAGAAGAAAAGAGAGAGAGAGAGAAAAGGATTTTTTCTCTTTCTGTCTGTCTTTCTACTCAAAATCAATAATCCCGAGTTGTTTGCATTTGTTGTGTTTTGTGATGTTGCATTGGAACTGGTGGAAGTGAGGTTAAGGGGGTGGGGACGGGAGGGAGGGTTGGACCCTTTCGTTATTCCACCTTTTCTTTTTTCAGCATTTCTTCTTTTCTCAGTCGTAACTAATGTTTCTAAGAGAATTTCAGTGCCTGAAAAATTATAATTAAAAAAAAAACTAATTATATTTACATGTATAATTAGGCATTTAAAAATATTTAAATGAAGTTAACAAATAAATAATCTTTTGGTTATTTCTGCGAATTGCTTTAGAAACTAAAAGAGCAAATTAATCCCCCTCACTTTAAAAGTGTATACAAACGCCCCTTAAACTCTGGTTATTCTGTCTTTTAGAAACAAAATGAAGAGAAACTGGAAAGTGTTTTATAAACTAGAAGAATAGCTCAGTCACTCACGGGGATTTTCATGTTGATATCGTTCAAAATAAGCTTTTTATGGACTTAAAAAGTTTATTTTAAGATGTATCGACTCGAAAATACCCTTAATTGATTGAACTGCCGTTCTAGTTTCTAAAACACATTCTGAGTTTCTCTTGATTTTGCACCTAAATAACAATAATATCAGCTGTTCATAAACCCATCCTAAGGTAGTTGTAAAATGTCAACGAGTCCCCTCGAACTGTGATTATTATTCTGGCTTTCAGGTGCAAAATAAAGAGAAACTTCAATGGCAGCTCAGTGAGTTTGAAAACGGTCCAACTTTTTAAGCAGTCGTTCTTTTTTAATTTTTGTTTATAAAAAGTTTATTTTGAAAAATATCGCCATGTTAATAATTAACTATTAAAGTGATTCGGCTACCGGTTTTTTGGTTTCGAACACAATTTCAATTTCTTCTTAGCTTTGCTTCTGAATTGCGGAATAACCAGGAGAGTTGTAGGTTCATATCTATAGGCCTCTTAATAAATTTTAAGCTAAATTAATTTGAATTTAAATTAATTAACCATAAAAAATTAGAAAATTTTTTGAAGGCAAAGATCAAAACATGATTTTTAATATTCGTTTGATTTTTAAACTAATTCATGATATCTTATAAGTAGCTGATTTTCAAACTTGATTATCCTGTCTTTCTGAAGCAGAATTAAAAGAAACTAGAAGTGTTTTAAAAACTAGAAGGATAACACAATCACTTACGAGTATATTTTCATGTTAATATTTTTCATAATAAACGTTTTATAGATAAATTAAAACAATATTGTCTGCTGAAAGTTGGGTCATTTACAAACTCGCATAAAAAGCTTATTTTAATATGTTTTAAGTGATCAAGGTACCTTTAGTTTCTAAAAGACGTTGTCTCTTATAGGTGCCTTAGAAGAGGAGCAAGAGTTAGGAGACTGCGACTTGATGATGTCCGAGAAGCACAAACATCAGCTCAAACATCGTGAGCTGTTTCTCTCCAGACAGGTCGAGACACTTCCCGCCACTCACATTCGTGGAAAATGTACCGTTACACTCCTCAACGAGACGGAATCCCTCCTCAGTTACCTGAACAAAGATGTGAGTTTGCTGACTTTTCATTCGTTACTTTCGACTTTACCTTTTATTACCTCTTATTTGTTATTGTTTTTTTTTTTTAGGATGCGTTCTTTTATTCGTTAGTCTACGATCCGCAGCAGAAGACGCTGTTGGCGGACAAAGGCGAGATTAGGGTCGGATCGAAATTTCAGGCCGAAGTCTTTGCCAAGTTAAAAGAAGGTAATATCTGTCTCGAAACGTGTCTTAATTAAGTGGTTTTTAGTAGCGAAAAACCAGGAAAACGCTTTTTCTGGTTATTTCATAGATTCAGAAGAGCGCAACAGTTAAGTAAAGTTGTGCATGTGTTAGAAACTAGAAAGGTAGAGATTCACTTAATGATACTTTTATGTTATGTTTCGAAATAAACTTTTATAGATAAAAAAAATGAAAAAATCGTTTGCTTAAAAGTTGAGCTACCCTTCTAGTTTCTAAAACACTTTCAATTTATTCTTTTCTTTTGCTTCTAAAAGACAAAAGATCTTCAGAGGATTTTATGGCTCAAATTTTAAACGTTTTTACATAAGTTCCTTTCTGGAAAAAAAGCGTTTTCATCGTTTTTCTGCACCATGTTAATTGTGCAATGATAAGCAATAACAAGGGGCTTGTTTTAAAACGTTTTTATTTGAAGAAGGTGAAGACGATGGACGTAACTTAGAAGAATTGGAGACCTTGATCTGGACGCCTAGTCACAGTATGACCGACAGACAAATAGACCAGTTTTTGGTGATCGCTCGATCGGTTGGGACGTTCGCAAGAGCTCTCGATTGCACGAGTTCTGTGAAACAGCCCAGTTTACACATGAGTGCTGCCGCAGCGTCGAGAGATGTCACTTTGGTACATACTCTTCAATCTCGCATTTATCGTTTAACGGAACTTCGTTAGAATGTTGCATTTATTTCGTTTTTTTCTTGACAGTTTCATGCAATGGACATTCTGCACAAACATAATTATAACATAGCAAATGCAATCTGTAGCTTGGTCCCTTTCACGGGACCGGTTCTCTGTCGAGACGAAATGGAAGAATGGTCGGCTTCAGAGGCGAATTTATTTGAAGAAGCACTCGAGAAATACGGCAAGGATTTCAACGACATTCGACAGGACTTTGTAAGTATTTTATTTTAATCGGTTGTTAAATCTTTTTTTCTTAATGTCGTTGGTCATTTGTTTTTGTTTCGTAGCTTCCGTGGAAATCGTTAAAGAACATAATTGAATATTATTACATGTGGAAGACGACAGATCGTTACGTCCAACAGAAACGCGTAAAGGCTGTCGAGGCAGAAAGCAAATTGAAACAAGTCTACATTCCTAACTAGTACGTTATAGTTTATTCGTACGAAAATCGTTAGAAAAGCTCTTGTTTCTATAGTTGCCGATTCTATTTAATAATTACAGCAACAAACCAAATCCGGCCGCAATCAGCATGGCATCGAAACCCGGTTCGCTGTTGAACGGTGCAAATGGTGGAGGACTTTCTGGAGTTGGCGTTGTCAACAGTGGTGGACTTGCCGGTGTTCTTACTGGAGCTCCTGTTCCCACTCCAGTTGGCGATTCGCAACCCGTTAGTGGCAAGGCTTGTGAAAGCTGCTACAGTGAGTATTTTTTATATTTTGCTAAAGAGCCTCCTAGACACTCCAGAAGTTTTACGTGCCATGATGTACGTTCGGTTTTGATGTTTGAAAGTTACTCAAATGGCTCTGGCAACCAAACGGTAATTCGGAATGTCGTGAAATTTAATTCTTAAAGCTGAAAGCTGTTTTTTAAGACCCAAAAGATGGTTAGCAAAATGGACGTTTCTAAGGGGCTAAATAGAAACCTCTTTAAATATTGCTACCAAAATACCTTAAAACCAGGCCTCAACATTCCGGAACCAATTGCAACTTCAATTATCGTTAAAAGTTAACTTTGAAGACAAGATTTATCGTTGGAATTGAGACCGTGTTTTTTTTTTTTTTTTGGACACATCAAATTTCACTAAACTTTGTGTCTGTGGCGTAATGCAGCACGTACACACTTTAGAGTGTCAAAGAATTTAATTGTTAAAATGGCTAACAATTTTATTATATCGTCTTGTTTTTGTTTTGTTTTTTCTCAGCAACTCAATCCGCACAATGGTATGCCTGGGGCCCAATGCACATGCAGTGCCGACTGTGCCAGACGTGTTGGAGTTACTGGAAGAAATACGGAGGCCTGAAAATGCCAACTAGGCTGGGTAGGACCATCTATTACGTTTATCTTTTACTTTTTTTGTTTTCTTTATTTTGCCTAAATCTCTTCCTAATTTCTTTCCGACTGTACTATTGTTGTGTCGTTTGTCCTTCGTGACCTTGTTTCTCCCTTATTTCTCCTTGTTACGTTCCGTTTATCTCGTTTGTGTGCTACGTTCTCGGACACAAATGCCCCACCATTCCGATTACGACACCCAAGTCGCATCCTTTTCCTTCCTCATTGCGCTTCCTGTACGTATTTATCTGAAACGCTTTTAATGTAAATACAACCTCCTCTGTTGCCCACTTTTGACAGTGTCGATCGCTGTAGTTAAGTTGTTATAAGCATTCGGTTGGCCGTTCGCAATTTTTTTGTTCTGTTCAGTTGATTTCAACGGTTTTGTTGCATTCGTTTTGTCCCGTTTTTTGAGTTACTTAGCTAATTATGCTGCAGATCGCTTAGGTGAATTTTTTGTGTATGGAATCCATGTAGGCATTCTATCGAATGCGATTGATTTTTTTTATAATTGTGCGTTTTTATTGGCACATTTTTCTATTATTAATAATATTATAAACGTGGAATCATATCCACAGAAATGGATTCGATATCTCTTATTTTTTTTTTATTGCAAATAATGTGTCGAACGTCAGAAACTTTAGTTTCTCATTGCTTTTTCTGGCTTCGACGATCGCTTCACTTCCGTTCGAGGGCTTGTCGTTGTGTGTTGTCGATAATGACAATTAAGCTTAGCTTTTCCCCCTTCCATTGCATAGGATAAAAAAAAAACGTCTAGGTTGTTGTTATCCATAAGTTGTTGTAAACACTCGTTAAGTACACATTATACAACCTGACATTTCAGACCGAGAATTCTTAAGACGAGAGAACGCTTGTTTTTTGTTTTCGAGAAAGGAGGGAGAGCTTACGGCTTAAATAATTTTATCGTAAATTTATATATTATATGTATTAAATGTATACAATCTAGTAGTGATATATATGCATACAATGATGAGTAATTTTAACTTGAAGTTGACGAAAACCTTATTGAAGGTGATTTGAATTTTGTTATGCAGAACGGCTGGCGGCGCACATGGCGGCCCACAGACCTCACCGTTGTACCATTGGAGGCTGCGGCAAGGTAACGGCCCATATTGTTTTAATTGTGGGTGGGAGGGTCACCTACGTGTTCTGTCGTCTGCAAATTTTGTTTCGAAGATAAGATAAAAATTTTTAATATACATATATATATATCTAGACAGTAATAAGTAATGTGGCCTACCTCCTCCCTCCTGTTCCTCCTCCTCCTCCCGAACAGGAATTCAAATTAAAGGCTCACCTGGCACGGCACTGTGCCAATGCTCACAACTTGACGATCCGAGCCGGCAGCCCTCGACCGATCATGAAGACGAGGGCCGCGTTTTACCTTTGCACCACCCTGTTGACTCGCATTTCTAGGCGCTTGTGTTGCATCGTCCTGCGACCACGGCACATCGCCCGTAACCCCTTTCAACCTGTCAATGTCGTCGCGATCAAGCAAGAATGTTAGTGTTAGAAACGTTTTTTTCTTTCATTCCGTACTCTTTTTTTTTAAATTTCCTTTCTTTTGTTCGTCCACTTTTTTCTTTATACTTTTTCATATTATTTTATTGTTGTGACGTCTTCCAGTTTCTCGATTTTCAAATCCCCATTCCTTTTGAGTTCACTTGCAGAGAAGCGTTTCCTCAATTCCTTTTCCTCCTTTGTTCCTCGTTCAATTCCTTCTATTCCTTGATTGTATTCTTTTTTTGTTTATTTGCTTCTCGTATGATGACTTGTTAACGAATTTGGAAATTTTCCTTTGTGCTTCTCTTTAGGTCAAGTGAGGACTCAAGATAAGACTATCGAGGAGTTGAAAGACAGTATGAAAGTGAAACCGAAGAACCGTGGAAAGGTGGTCGACGTGTCGTATCGTCTCGGGAATCCAGATCATTCGACTCCGGAATGGCTGGTCGCCATGGACAAGTCCAAACTTCCTCAACCGGACGTTCTTACTTTTCCACCTCCGCCTAGAGGCGAAGGTATGAGTTTTTTGCCCTTCTCTAGATTATCTGCTTCATCTGGCATAACGTCGTTTGTTATTTTTTTCGCTTTCCGCACGCTGTGAATTCAGATGGTCGCCTTTTAGTGGATTTTATGTTAAATCGGGAGAAGGAAGTCGTCGAGAGGTATACTCCGGGTATCAACAACGTTCTCCCAACTATATTAAGAAAGAGGGGCTACGACGAGCAGAGTGGTTTGTCGAAATAACGCTTGTTTGACTTGTTTTCTCTGACTCATCTTTTTATTTTAAATAGATGGAATTTTGGGGCCTCCCGCTAAGAGACCTATAAGGCCGATAGCTCCTGGTGTCATCAAGCCCTCTCAGGACATGTTCTCTCGTAACTTGTTGCCTCGTGGCACAGTCATGAACCACTTGAATGGTCGTGCGAAGTTAGCTACCATAAATAAGCTTGGAAGGAAGCAGGTACTCAGTTGGGTTGATGCTCCGGACGATGTTTATTTTCAAGCTACTGATGGCACAAGGTTTGTTAACGATTTCTTCTTGTTTTTGCTCTCTTAAGATGTTAAGAAAAATTGTTATTACACTTCTGGTGTGAATTTAGATTGTGAAATCATTTTGTTTTTGTTTTTGAAGCTTTCAAAAGATATTTTCATAATTTAAAAAGGCGGTTTTAGTTTATTTTAACCAAATTTTGAGCAATTAGTCGTCGTCAAACTCAATTTTATAAAATTTGAAGTTATTATTACAAGGTTTGCAAAAAAATCATTATTTTCTTTCGTAAAAAATGTCAACATTGCTCTTTAATGTATCCTGTTTGCAATTCTGTCGACTTAGAAGATTGAGTAAGCTTGACGTACTAGCACTTACGATTAAATTTTAGAAAAGGAGCAAATTTTGAGAGGAAAAATTTAGTTCTACTTTTAGAAAATAACAAGATGGCGGCCCCAAATTTTTATGAATAACACAGTTTTTAGCTTTTTTGTTACCCATAGTTAGCAAACTTATGCAATTGCCCAGGGATGCAAGACAACATAGTATTGTGAGAATTGAAGCTATGGCTTAAAGGTCGCTTATTAAAAGCTAATAGCTTCAATTTCTTAGCCTTTCTACTGTTACTATTTGGTTCGGTAACTTAGTTCCATTCATTATAAATGATTTTGCATTTTAGGAAAATTCGTAAGCAGTTGACGGGTGCCGATCTAAGGAGAGCAGCCAGGAGACCATGGAGGAAACTTAATGTAAAGTTTCCGGTCACGTCTTCGTCCGAAGTGGTCATTTTGGACTGAGAGAGGCCACTAATAATTTCTAGTAATTCTTCAGCTTTTCTTCTTTAAAAAAGCCGAACCTTCATTTTGCTCAGTCATTCAGGGCATTTGTTCGGCAAACCCGTTCATTTGGACGACTACGGCCGGCGGTGGCATGAACGTTTTTTCGTCCATATTGCTCTTTTTCTTCTTCTTTCTCTCTTAACCCCATCCTTATCTTTTTTTAATCGTGTTTTTTTTTTAATTTCTTTGTGCGTGTGAGTGTGTAACATTCGGCTATCTTTTTTGGACCGATCTCCTAAGTCTCGACTACGAACTCGTCGTCGTTTTCATCTTCTGATTTTCTTTCTCCTTCGTAAATAACGTGGCCTCTCATTTTGTTTTATATTCAGTGTAATCGACCTCACAGCACAAAACTGACTGTTCGCGTTTTCAATAAATTATTGGTTCTTCTCGTTCGAGAAGCTTTTTCGAAAGCAAAATGCTTGAAGCTAACTCGTTCGGAAACAAAACATTGTAACCATTTCTTAATTGTGAAAGACACTAAAACGGTTAAAGGTGTCCGATTCAAATATTGCTTCACTTTTATTCGATTCTGTAACGCGATGCAGAAACATCTCGGGATTCGTGTTGAATCAACTTATGAAAAGCTGGTTCTCATTTTCTTTGTACGTGTGTTGTTTTGAGGTTGACTTCAATCATTCACCATTTTAAAAAAACCCAAAAAAAAACTTCTAATTCTTAATTATTATTTTTTAATCTGTTTCCTTTGTTTGTTTCTCTTCTTCTTGGTTTCATTTGTTAACCATCTTTATATAATTATTCATAACCAACTTTACTTTTCAATTGGGGTGGTCATCATTATAATAATTGGTCAGTTGACTCAATTTTCACTTCCACTTGTCTTAAATGGCGGCACTCTTGAATATCTCTTTTTAATTCGGGTTTTGACAATTTTGCAGTTAATAATAATTATCGAAATCACCGTTTCTTTGTACATAACACAAATGAAAAATTCTCTCATTATTCACTTTTTGTTTGATTTTCGATTCTCTTCTTTTGTGGCTATCAATTTATTTTTCCCCTCTTTTTACCAGTAGAATGACATTTTTCGTTTTTATTTTTCAGAAGCTATAAAACATTTCTTTTCTCGTCATACTCATTTTACTGTTAAAACTGCATCGACTTTTATGCCGAGTATTTTATATATCGTCGGTTGAACACTTTTTTTTTTAATTTGACCCGTCTTTAGTTTGATCAACTCACTCGTTCTGAAGTTGCAACTTTTTCATTTTGTGACCGATTCTAATGTAATATGGTTATGCTTTATACATTTGCATCATGCCTCCGAGTCTTCCATTGTGTTCATTCTGTTTAGTTGTAACATTTTTTGTCCTTTTGGCTATGAATAGGGCTCAGATTTTCATGCATTATCAATATCAAGCCAAATTTGTGAACTAAGACAAATCCCGTTTAGATCAACCAACAATTATGTTTTTTCCCCAATCAAAAACACCTAATTAGTCTAGAAGCTTCTAGTTGACAACTGATGGTAGTTAGACATTAGCCTCTAACCAGCCTTTTTGATTAGAAAAAGCATAATTTGCAGCTGATCCTAATGATGATAATTCACAATTTTCACTTGGGTCGCATATTGAGAAACATATGCTTGATATTGCATACAATTCCGAGTCCTAGTTATGAAATTAGGTTTTTAGTCGTGTTTTGAATAAATGGTATTTTTTAAATACAAATTTATAGCTTAGTTGCGACACAGTTTGTTTTATGGCGTTGGTGGTGGTAGATTTTGACTGCAAAATGTGGTCGTAGGTGGCTAAACTGTGGTTGTAATGTTTGGCTTATCGAAACAAGCCGGACCTTGGCACACAAGTAACAACTCAGCAGTCTCAGCTTCATTTTGCAGTCGTAGTCGACCACCAAAAGTGGTGTGTAGCTCTAATTTGGTTTTGTCGTTTTAAAATTATGGATATTGTAACTTCAGAGCGGGTGTAGTTAGCTATTATTATACTATTGACACTCGGATATTTATTTGTTCATCTTTAGCTTTGTAAGTTGTATGGAAATTAAACAAAAAGAAGAAAAATGTGTATTTTGTAGTATTTTTTTTGTCAAGGGTTCAGCTAGAAAATTCATCAATTATCATTAGGGCTATTTTTTATTGATTAACTGAAAACAGCAAAAATGGAAGCAATAAAAACAGGTATCTGTAGACAGCTTCAGAATTTTTTCATTTCATGAGCGTCAGACCAAAAATCAACCAATTAGAAATTGATGACGCTTAGAAAAAGGTGGAGGCAAAGAAATTCTGAAGCTGTCTACAGATGCCCGTGCAATATAACGTAGAATTGCTTGGTTTGAATCGATTAATCGAAAGGTGTCAAAACGATTCAATTTATCGATTAATTAGATCCCACATCTAATATATTTTTTGGGGAATAAGTGAATACGGTATCTAGCAACATTGTGCAGAAAAGTGAGCGGAAGTTGTAACTGGAAGTGAAGAAGAAATCAACTTTTGGAAATTGGTAAAGGGTATTTTTTTCTGTTTGTTTTGCCGCGTGTACCTCTGTAGGTACCCATTAGCTACAGGTGTGTTTTTGTGTTAATTTGTTTTGTCTTTTCTTTTTTTTTACAGTTGGTTTTTATTTATCAATAGGACAATGTCACTGTCACATCCAACGACTTTTGTTTTATTGTTGTTGTCGACAACCTTATTGTGTCTGCTATTAAAAGGTGTGGATTGCACCAACGACGGAACAAAGACAAGAAAATTACAGATTGGAGTAAAGAAGAGGGTGGAAAATTGTGAATTCAAATCTAAAAAAGGAGATTTATTACAAATTCATTATACCGTGCGTTCGAAATCAAAGTCGTTTGATTAGAATTTATAGTTGACTTTCCATTATTCGCTTTCAGGGTAAGTTAGAGGATGGAACGGAGTTCGACAGCAGTTACTCGAGAAACCAACCGTTGAGTTTCACTCTCGGAGCTGGACAAGTGATCAAAGGATGGGACCAAGGACTGTTAGGGTAATTGTGTTTGTATAATCAGCCAATGACAAATATGTAAATTATAAAGATTACATAACTCTGGGGCTTAATGATTACAGAAAGAAAATAAGACTGTCATATCTAGCTTATAACATTGTGAATGAGGACCCATGTTATTGTTATTGAAGCAACTTTAAGGTGGCTTTAAAGTGTAAACGCCCTTTAATCTCTTGATTATTGTATTTTTCAGGTTCAAAATTTTGTTAACGTAGTGTTTTAGAAACTAGAAGGGTAGCTCGATCATTTAAGGGTATTGTGATGTTGACGTCTTTCAAAATAAGCATTTTATAGACGAAAATTAAAAAATATCTTCTGCTAAGCATTTTCTGCTTAACGTTGCGTCATTTTCAGACTGAGATAAAGGACATATTTTGAAAAATACCAACATGATAATATCTAAATGATTGAGCTACCCTTCTAAATCTAAAACACTTTCTAATTCTTCGTAATCTTACTTCTGAAAGACAGTATAATCAGAGTTTGAAAATTAGCTGTAGACAGAAGTCATATCAGTCATGAATTCGAAGTGTTTTAGTTACTTGAATAGTAAGTGCAGCATGTGAAAGGGTATTTTCATGTTTATATGTTTAAAGAATAAAGAACAAATTTGGTATTTTGACTGTTTCAGATTATTCATTTTTGTTTGTATTGTCTTTACTTATGATTCGAAAGTTAAATTAATTTTAAATAAATCGTGATTTTTGTATCAGAATGTGTGAAGGAGAAAAGAGGAAACTTGTGATTCCTCCAGATCTTGGTTACGGTTCGACCGGAGCACCACCAAAAATACCAGGCATATTTTTTGTTATTTTTGTTTTTGTTTCATTTTAATAATTTTAATTCTTTTTCTTAATATTAGGCGATGCGGTTCTTGTTTTTGAAGCCGAACTCATAAAAAACGAACGAAGGAGCGAACTTTAATTTATGAACTCTGATGGAACAAATTTGCTGCATTTTTTTAGCAATAAAACGTATTATGGTGTATTAAAATACATTATTATAATTACATTGCTTCCACATGTGTTTTATTTTAATGATGCCTTATTAACCTAGCCTCTAACCGAATTGCTTTTGTCCATATATAGCGTTTTTTTCTCCAATTAAATAGAGGCTAATATCTAGAATTGCAAAGCACTTCAGCTTTACTACAGCATACTGTTAAAGGCTAATCAACGATTTATTTAAAAGAAACACTTATTTACTGCATTTTCTGTTATTCATTGGTTTATGCATTATTCCCTCGCTTAGAATAGCAGAAAAAATATTTCTTCAAACAGTTCTTATATTCGTTTAACACGAAAAGGAGTGGACAGGAATATTTTTTCGTGTTAAGCGAATATAAGAACTGTTTGAAGAAATAATTTTTCTGCTATTCTAAGAGAGGGAAACGAAAATGTATTTCATGCAAACCCTTCTTTCAGGAGGAAAATTAAGAGAAACTAGGAAGTGTTTTAGAAACTAGAAGGATATATAGGCTCAATCACTTCATGTTATCTTTCAAAATACTGGCATAAAAAGCTTATTTTGAAATATATCGAACATGAAAATATCTGTTAATGATTGAGCTACCCTTCTAGTTTCTAAAACATATCCACGTTTCTCTTCATTTTTCACCTGAAAGACGGGATAATTGAAGTTTGAGATTCGTTTAAATATATTTTTAATCATCGTATATGAAGATGACGTCACAAGGCTGAGTAAATCGATATATATCTATCTGACAGGCAAGTAAACACAGTAAGGTAAGTCGTTTGCCCCGCACCTTTTATGAGACCGGCAACTTCTAACTGTTTTATATGGTCTGACGTCACATGTGAAATTTTCTTTATTTTAACGTTTAGTCGATTTTTCTTGACTCAAAAATTATGGGCCAAATTCAAACTTTTAATTTTAACAAATTCAACATTAAACTTAAATTTCATCAAATTTATTGACTAAAGTTTCAAAGGTCAACATATAAAGCCTCTTATTATAGCTTATTCAATAAAAACAGGTGTTTTTTCATGTTTAAACCCTGTTTAGAGGCTAAATTCCCTTCTTGCGGGCCTTCAATAGGTCTAAACCGGAAGTTGAACTAAAAATATCTTTTTGCCGCTAATTTGAATATAGCCTCGCTTCAAACCAACAAAATCGTCATTGACAGCATGGCTACACAAATAACTAACAAGAAGAATTGGCTGGGTTCGAGGCTACAAAGTTCATGACAATATCGTTAGGGCTTTTTTATTTATTAAAATTAACCATGAAAACGTTAAAAATAAACTTTGGCATTATCACAGTGTTAAAGCGCGATGTTCAAAGAAACTTTTGACACTAGAATTCTGAGTTGAAACACAAAATTTAATGCGATTTCAACGCGCTGAAAAAGTTCGTTTCGAGATTATTTTTCTCGAAAAAAAATTCTCATTTTTGGTCCCCCATTTTTACCACCCCTTAATTGGAAGCCATTCTTGACCCTCATAGAATTACAGGTAATGATTGTGATTGGTTAGTAGATAATCGTCATTTGACGTCATGTTACGTCACAAATGAACCGTTCTAATTGGCTGTTAGCGAAAAATAGTCTCGCAACAGGGTACAAAAGTTGTTATTGCGCCTTCATTTTGGCGTCTGTCTTTGTGCTGTTTGGACGTGTCGCCAATTACTCCGAAAAAAATTTTTTTAGCGGTAAATTGTCGTCACCTGCGTTTGTGTCTTCTTTGGAGGACCTTTGCGTTTTCTTTGGGGGGACTTTTTTCGGTGACGACGACTTCGAAGCCAACAATAGACTCACGGTAGGCCTTCTTATTTAATTTATTTAATTAAATTAAATTTATTTGTGTATTTTAAATTTTTCTTCTACAAAATTTAGTTTTTTTTTTGCTAAAACGTGCAAAGTTTTAAAAATGTTTTCGTTTTTGGGGTTTAATTAATAAAAAGCGAACATGTATCTTATCTTGAGACTTTTTCTTGGTACATTTTTGTCATTTTAACTGGGGTTTGTGGGGTTTCCGCCCTTTTTTCATTGTTTCCCTGGCAGCGGTTTCGCGGCTTTTTCTCGGCGTTTTCGCGGCATTTTTTTGCCGCCACTTGCTGTAGTACACACAAAAAAAAAATAAAGCCAACATATGCTTTCTATTTTTAAACACACGATTGACCTTCTTATTTAATTAAATTTTTACTTTTTAAGAAAATATTTCTTTTAATTTTTTTTTTTGTTTTCACAAAATTTAGTTTTTTTCTTGTTTTAAAAGTTTTTAGAAATGTTTTCGTTTTTGGTTTATAATTTTTATTGCTAATATTGTTCTCGTCTTGACTTTTTTCCTGGGTCCATTTTTATTGTTTTAATTAGCGTTTGCGGTGGAAGTTCCGTCCTTTTTTTAAACGTTTACGCGGCTTTTTCACAACATTTTCGCGGCATTTTTTTGCCGCCACTTGCTCAAATACACCTACCTACCATTCCCCCTGCCTAATCTTTTCGCGGGCGTTTTTGTGTGGCTGCCCTCATTGGTTTACCCCTGTCGAACGCTTCCCACGCTTTAATTTCTCTTGACATTTCCCTCACTCCCAAAGCGTTTTTTTCCTTCTCTTGGCCCTCACCTCTACTCCCCCCCCCCTCCCAATTTCTTCTTTATTTTGGGGTCCTTCAATTTTATGAAAAAATGAGAGAGAAAAAACCTTACGGGGAGTCGGTACAAAAGACCGGAATTTCCGTCTTTTGTACCGCGACCCCCTTCCTCCTCTAGGGCCGGATCACATTATAAGATTGTTCAGGTTCAAAAAAAAAATTATTTAAAACTATTCTCAAATCTCTCGAATATTGAATCTCTCGAATCCTTCTTATAATAATCCTATATTTATTCATCAAGAAGATCCAAATAAATAAAATATTAAATTAATAATGATAAAAACAGTGTGGCCCTCAGGGTCGCAACAAGGTGATGATATTGTTGATCCGGATACCACCGAAATTACTACAATCGCCGGTTTTTTATGTTAGTGAACGCTTCTATTGGACGTCAATGGAGTTAAAAGTAATTTTACAAAAGTTTTAAGTTTTTTTAAAGGTTAAGATTCGAAAGACGACAAAAGCGCGAAGATTCGAGGATTCGAATCTCAAATGTTTTTCAAGATTCGCGCGATTTGAGGATTCGAATGCCTCCAATCCCTATTTAAAACCATAATCTGAGTGTAATCGCCAGTTTAAAATCTCTAATACTATTGTTGACCACGTTCAGCCGGACATCGCCTTTACTTTTTCGGTTTTTTGTACAACATTTGATTGGCTGGGGTTTTTTTTTAAAAGAACAGTAAAGCTGTTTTATTTGTAACGAAGAAGATACGACCCTGGTTTTCTTCTCTACTGCCGGCCAATAGGAACGTATAAAGGCTGCTTCTACGAACTGGTCAATTCTGGTTTGTCCATCCTTTGTGGGGTTTTTTTTGTAGAGGTGACGCGAATCCTAAATTTTCTCGAATAAGAATCGGTTCTCGAATCTTACGAATCTCAAGTCTCTCGAATCCTTCATATAAGAATCCTATATTATTCTTTAAGAAGATACAAATAAATGAAATAATATTAAATATTAAATTATTAATAATAAAAAACACAGCGTGGGCACTCTGGATCAGACCACAAGGTGATATTGGTGATCCGGATACCAACCAAAACTGCAACAATCGCCGGTTTTTTATATTAGTGAACGCTTCTATTGGAGGTCAATGGAGTTAAAACTAATTTTACAAAAGTTTTTAACAATTTTTTTAAAGGTTAGGATTCGAAAAAGACGAAAAAAAGCGCGAAGATTCGAGTTTTCGAATCTCGAATATTTTTCAAGATTCGAGGATTCGAATGTCCCATTTCTAGTTATTTTTTTGTTAAATTTAAAGACCGAATGACATATATCAATTAAGCTTACAAAATTTCACAAATTAAACCGAAATTTAGTGTTTCAAGAAAAATTGGCGACAATTCTAAAACATTTCTGCGACTTTTGTGTTTTGTTGATATTTGCATAAAAATCCGAAGCTTATTTTATTAATCATTTTCTGATTGATGCAAAACATTGCAAATTTTTTTAAAAAAAAAATGTTTTCATGTCAAGGATTGACAATCCAGAATTGTTTGTTTTAGTCTAATTCTAAGAGAAATAAAAGACTAGAATTTTCAAGATTTGTTTTTATTAAATAAATTCAGGTTTGTTTTTCACGTTTTTTGCTCTCAGTTTAAAAATGAAGTGATTTCGTCGGTTTTATTGTGTGACGTCATCCAGTCGCCTTTTTCTAAAGGCGGCTTCCGTCTTTGATGGGGCTTTTTATGTTTGTTATTCACTGAATAAAAGGCATGGTTCCAGCTAAGGCCTAGATATCTTAATAGGGCCTTTTCGTCTTTTCGGTGGTTCACTCTTTTTCAACGAAAGTTAACACATTTTTTGTGTTGAGAAGAATAAGATGAATGTGTTAAAAGTGGAGATATTTTTTTTCTCAAAATGAACTATTGCAATTTAAAAATTTATGGTTTTTTTTTTGCATAAATTGTTTGTTTATTTATTAAAAATGTTCTTCGATCAAGAAACATTCTAGTTTCTAAATTCCTAATTAATTATAGTTATATAAAATGAATTATGAACTGCTGGTTTTTGGAACTCCGGATGAGAATCCGGAGTTCAGTTAGTCAGAGTTCAAAGTCAGTTATAATTTATATGATGTCACTGCTTGTGTGCATTTACTTATGACTTATTATATTTTGTTTACATCAGTCAATGGCAGTGGTATTACAATATTTGTCATAGTGACACAGTCCTTTGTGACAGTCATTAGTTAGATTATGACAATTTATAGGCCTCTACTGTCTTACGACAATATCTTATTTTCTTTCTGTATAATGACGTAGCTAATTATAGTCTGTTTTTCAGTAAAAGAATTAAGAAAAAATAGGCAGTGTTTTAGAAACTAGAAGGGTTAGATCAAACAACGAAATAGTCTATAGTATTTTCATGTTTTAGAAATTGCAATTGCAATTAGAAATCGGGACAGAAGTTGGCTCCGACCTTTTTATGATGAACGGCAACTTCTAATTGGTTAGTTATGTAGTCTGACGTCACATGCTCGGCCCTTTTCAACGTCGCACCACACAACAAACCAATTATAGAAGTTGCCGTTCGTCATAAAAAGGGCGGAGCCATCTTCTGTTCGTCCCGATTTCTAATTGTCTGTGTCGAATGCCCAACATTCATAAAAAGTTTATTTTAGGTGATTCAGTATATGTAGGGCCTACCATTCTAGTTTTATGATCATTCTAGTCTCTTTAGAGGCCATTTTAGGCAACAGGTATAACATTGCTGATAGCAAGTGTTATTACCGATGTTTTTCAAAAGAAATAGTAACATTGTTAAAAGTTTCTAGAAATGTTAATAACATCTATAGAAACTCTGACCACGCCCACTCTAAATGGGCCTAACGTTTGAGGCGCGGGCTTTGCTTTTTGTTACTGATTATGTATTAAGGGTAAACTTATCGATTTCTTTGGTTGTAACCCAAAATTTGTTACTTTACTTTAGAAAGTTCTAATATATTGTTTCTCATTTTTTTTAAAGGACTCGTGGTTTTGTGTGAGAACTGATGATGATGATGATGATGAAAGGACCATTCAGATTTTCTTGGTGCTTTGGTGCCTCAAATTGGAGGCTCATTTGGTGTTATAAGAAATTTATTATTGGTTAAATTTGTGTGAAATCGATTGAACTTTGAACTTTTTTTTTGATGTCCTGACGATGTCATCGCATAGTAGGAAAAGAATTTTCCCTTTCTTATTATAGATCTAAGCAGTTTTGAACCTTTTTTTACTTTTACGAGCCAAAGATTTGCATCACGACTTTTGACCTTAAAATAATTCACGGAATCACTGCTTATTAATATGGGGTTGCATTTCGGTTCACATCTACATATCTGGGTGACTTATGCAAGATAAGAGTCCTACGAATGGAGGTTAAATGTCGTGCGTGTTTCATTGAATTTGGTGTTTTTGTTGCCTTTTTATTTTTTACGCGTGCAGGGCAAGACACAAGTATCATCTGGGTCACCGAGGGTTTAACCTGGTGTGCATGACAAAGTGCGAGTGTGTGAGGGGCACGCGTGGCGACTTGTTGAACGGTAGCTTTTTTACTCAGCTCTCTTAAGAGCAATAGGTTTATGTCAGGAATACAAAACTTAAAATGGGTCCAAATACAGAATTGTAGGCTACGCATACTTCAGTACACAACTGACACTACCCTCACCAGAGCAACGACTTCTGAATGGCAGTTTTTCTGTCATTTAAAAGTTGTTGGTCGGCCACCCTGTGTTATGTATAATTATGTATTTTCCCCCACCCTTTTATTTTTATTTCTAGTAGTATTTGTCATCGGTGGATGGATTGTTTGCCACTATCCGTTGATGGTGGCGGGATCCTTCATCGTTGGAGCTCTGCAACGGATTTCATCGTTGGATGACAAAAAAATGGTTGGTTCTTCAAAATGTTATGGTTCCGTTCGCAAGTTTGCTCGTTGTGTTCCTCAGAGAGCCGCAAGTTGTCAGGGTATTAAGGGGGGTTGAATTATGGTTAGGATATGAACCTGATCTTTCAAATGGTAGGTCCTGTGCCATCTGGAAGTATTCGTGGTTGTGGATTTTGGGGTGAAATAATTGAATTGATGTGGGTTGGCTGACAATATACAAAAAAAAGGCTTTGGTAGTTAATCAGTCTGTCCGCACGTACGAGCATCAAGTCTTGGGGAGACCGACGGTGGTTACTCTTCGGAGAACACCTTAGAACCAAAAGACGATAAAAGATGCCTACAAGTGGCATTCTGTGCAACATTTGCCATTGCAAATGAAAAAAGGCTTTGGTAGTTAATCAGTCTGGCCGCACGTACGAGCATCAAGTCTTGGGGAGACCGACGGTGGTTACTCTTCGGAGAACACCTTAGAACCAAAAGACACTAAAAGGTGCCTACAAGTGGCGTTCTGTGCAACATCATGTGCCATTAAAAATGAAAAAAGGCTTTGGTAGTTAATCAGTCTGGCCGCACGTACGAGCATCAAGTCTTGGGGAGACCGACGGTGGGTACTCTTCGGAGAACACCTTAGAACCAAAAGACACTAAAAGGTGCCTACAAGTGGCGTTCTGTGCAACATCATGTGCCATTAAAAATGAAAAAAGGCTTTGGTAGTTAATCAGTCTGGCCGCACGTACGAGCATCAAGTCTTGGGGAGACCGACGGTGGTTACTCTTCGGAGAACACCTTAGAACCAAAAGACACTAAAAGGTGCCTACAAGTGGCGTTCTGTGCAACATCATGTGCCATTAAAAATGAAAAAAGGCTTTGGTAGTTAATCAGTCTGGCCGCACGTACGAGCATCAAGTCTTGGGGAGACCGACGGTGGGTACTCTTCGGAGAACACCTTAGAACCAAAAGACGCTAAAAGGTGCCTACAAGTGGTATTCTGTGCAACATGTGCCATTGCAAATGCATCGTTGACACTCGTGTGGGCTTGCACCTATAGACATGTATAATATATTATGTCTAAAATATGGAAAAGTGCGGCACACGATTGAGGGTAAAGTGAGGCAAAACTCAACACACTACAGCTTTGTCTGCCCCATGGTTTAGGTACACACCCTGCGCTTCGATGGATCATCTTTAGAGCATCTTATTTCTTCGTTTTGCTGGACATTCTTTTGTCTTTTTTTGTTTTGTTTATTTGTTGTTTTTACGCAAATCTTTGGCTCCTAGTTTTAAGTCGTTTAGTTTTAAGTATGAATATTTTAATTAAATGTTTTAAAAAAAATAATGAAACTGGTTTAAAAAAAATAATGGAAACTGGTTTTAAAAAAATGATGAAACTGGTTTAAAAAAAATGATGAAACTGGTTTAAAAAAATGATGAAACTGGTTTAAAAAAATGATGAAACTGGTTTAAAAAAAATGATGAAACTGGTTTAAAAAAAAAATGATGAAACTGGTTTAAAAAAAATGAAACTGTTTTTTTAAAAAATGAAACGGGTTAAAAAATAGTTAAAAATGGTTTAAAAAATTAATTTTGTTTTTCTCGGGTGGTTTCTTAATTTTTTAATTTTTTAAATGATTTTATTAATTTAAGGGGATTGGATCTTTGTCATTGTTTTATGAATGTGTTCCCTAATTTGCTTGTGTGTTTTTTTTTCTTCTAAACAGGCGTTTTTATTTGAATTTGCAATCTTTTGATTGCTTGCGTTTGTGATTTTGGTGCGTGCTTTTGCGGCTGCGTTTGCGATTTTGTGGATGCATTTGCGGTTGTTTGCATTTGCGATTTTGTGGATGCTTTTGCGGTTGCGTTTGCGATTTTGTGGATGCATTTTCGGTTGTTTGCGGTTGCAGCAATTTGATGATGTGGTTTTTAGGGCTGTTCTGTTAGGGTTGATAGGATTGTTAGGGCTGTTAGGACCCTTTTCCATTCATTTGTGCTAATTTGGTTTAATTGTTTTCAGGTTTTTTTCAGACAGACTTAATGTTCTTTTTGAGTATTTTCAGGTACTGATTTCCAGTTCTAGTAGGCCTGTGATTTTTTTTGCCTTTCGTGGTGCAGTTTGAACATCAAGTCAATGTTTTTTCAAAAGGTGAAATCTTAATTTTGTATTCATTTTGGAAGACACTTAACTGAACAATTTTTTTTCTTCTTTCTTTTAGATTTTTTGGTGGAACTCTTCTTTAAAATGTTTTCTTATTTATTTAACTAATTATCTTTTTTTTTAGATTTGATTCTGTTTTAGGTAGCTGTCTGGATCCTGATCTCTGATGGGAACAGTATATCAAGGAAGGATGACAAGTGTCAAAAACAAAAAAGGATATGAATTGGTTAATTATCAAATGGGTTTTATCCCTGGTGTTGGGCCTTTAAACGATTTTGAAATTTTTTTAAATTGAATTACTATTTTGCGATTTAAGACAAATAATGTATTTGCAGTCAATGGTGACAGTTGTTCAGATTAGATGCACTAGGTTTGAAACTTCCTAAATTTAACAAAAAAAGTATTGTCAAACAAGTGGGGCCTAGAAATCTAGCGTTGCCTTGGACCCTCGACCGATAGAAATCAGTGCTGTAGCTAGATTTTGGCTCTCGAGAGCAAGTCTTCAATGAGCCTCCCAAACATCTTTAAAAAAAAATAGAAATGCATAAGTAAACGAAAAATTGCGTTTTTCGGTTTCAGAACCTGGTTAGAGGCTAGAATTCAAAGGTGAAACCAGGAGCCTAGCATAGCCTTACAGACTCGAAGTTATTAAGTGCATTTTGTTCTGGTTGCCTTATTGAATTGAAATTTAATGACAATAATTACAATAGGCACGAGAAAATACTGACCACTCAGTTATTAGTACTTATTACATTGAAATTACTATGAATGGATGCGATTTTGGAGCGGGAATTGGCAGTGCTTGCCAACAAGTGTCAATTTAGCAATTTTGGGCGTCACAAAACAGTTTATTAACTATGGATTTTGTTGTTGTTTGAGTTTGCTGTGAAATGGACATTGGAATCCTGAAGAATCGTTCCAATTGATTGATGCCTGTCTTAACGATGTGGTGTTGCTGTACTTACATTGGAGTAATGGAGCACACCGTGTATAAATGTGGATTCTCGTTAATCTTCGTAGACAAAAAATAAACACAAACAAGTACATAACAAACACGTATATAACAAACACAATACTTAACATTCAGTCTATATTTTGCGTCTTTTTGCATTTTGCGGGACGCCTTAAACCAGTGTTTTGATGGAAACCATTGACTAATTGGTTTGAGAATATAATGGACTTTTAAAATTACTCTGCAAGCAGCCTAGAAGGCATGTGGCAGAGGGACAAAAGTCCAATTGCACCGTGTAAAATGCATTCATTACGTCGTATGCATTTTTCATTATGTTGCTTTGTATCTTCGCTTCGTATATTTTACATCGTTACTACGCTTCGTATTATTTTTTACATCGTTACTACGCTTCGTATTATTTTTTGCTTCGTTACTACGCTTCGTATTATTTTTTGCTTCGTGTGACTACGCTTCGTATTATTTTTTGCTTCGTGTGACTACGCTTCGTATTATTTTTTGCTTCGTGTGACTACGCTTCGTAGGCATCAAATAAATACCCAATTCACTCTTAAATGGTTGTGTCAACGACAGTTGTCGTGAAATGGTGGTGGTCATGACTGAAGTCCAGTGAAACAAATAACAACCTAATCCATATGTTAATAAAATGTATTGTGTGTAAGTCCCATTACTGCGCGCAGTTTTGTTAGGGTGCACTATATATTGGTGTTTTTAAACCTGAAATTATATTCAGAATCCTATTGCATTATGGATACACCAGGCACAGTGGAATATTACATGTTTTTAATTGAATTAAACATTGTGACAATTGGTAATTCCTTCAGGGCCATGCAAGTAATGTAAGCTATCAAAGGTATTCACTGTTAAACAACAGAATACTAAAAACAATTTAACACTAGTGGCTGCAAATGCGTTTGTTTTTATCCAGGGTATTTTATGGGAAAGTAATTTTTTAAATGGGTCCCAGGGATTTTTTTTGCTTCATATATTCTTGGAATGTTTTTTGTTAGTCTTTTCTATTTAGGATATTTCCAGTAGCAGAGGGTTCAGATGTGGCGAGACAACAATGGGATATTTTTCAATGATTTGGAGGGTGAGTAGACCACTTGTATCAAGGATTTCCTTGTTTATTGTTGTAATTTTCGATGATTTTTAATTAAAATTATATTTAAAATATTCAGATAGGATGAAGAACAGAAGAAGCTGATGATGGTTTTCGACGTCGTCTCATACCAAAGGTTTGTTAATTTCAAGAGTTGAATTTGTTTAAATTTTAAGGAAAAATGAAATTTGAATAAGTTTTAAGGGAAAATGAAATTTGAATAAGTTTTAAGGGAAAATGAAATTTGAATAAGTTTTAAGGGAAAATGAAATTTTAACAAATTTTAATGAAAAATGAAATTTTTAACAAATTTTAATGAAAAATGAAATTTTTAACAAATTTTAATGAAAAATGAAATTTTAACAGATTTTAATGAAAAATGAAATTTTAACAGATTTTAATGAAAAATGAAATTTTAACAGATTTTAATGAAAAATGAAATTTTAACAGATTTTAATGAAAAATGAAATTTTAACAGATTTTAATGAAAAATGAAATTTTAACAGATTTTAATGAAAAATGAAATTTTAACAGATTTTAATGAAAAATGAAATTTTAACAGATTTTAATGAAAAATGAAATTTTAACAGATTTTAATGAAAAATGAAATTTTAACAGATTTTAATGAAAAATGAAATTTTAACAGATTTTAATGAAAAATGAAATTTTAACAGATTTTAATGAAAAATGAAATTTTAACAGATTTTAATGAAAAATGAAATTTTAACAGATTTTAATGAAAAATGAAATTTTAACAGATTTTAATGAAAAATGAAATTTTAACAGATTTTAATGAAAAATGAAATTTTAACAGATTTTAATGAAAAATGAAATTTTAACAGATTTTAATGAAAAATGAAATTTTAACAGATTTTAATGAAAAATGAAATTTTAACAGATTTTAATGAAAAATGAAATTTTAACAGATTTTAATGAAAAATGAAATTTTAACAGATTTTAATGAAAAATGAAATTTTAACAGATTTTAATGAAAAATGAAATTTTAACAGATTTTAATGAAAAATGAAATTTTAACAGATTTTAATGAAAAATGAAATTTTAACAGATTTTAATGAAAAATGAAATTTTAACAGATTTTAATGAAAAATGAAATTTTAACAGATTTTAATGAAAAATGAAATTTTAACAGATTTTAATGAAAAATTGAAATTTTAACAGATTTTAATGAAAAATTGAAATTTTAACAGATTTTAATGAAAAATGAAATTTAAAAAAATAGGATGCAGAACAGATATGTGAAGATGGAGTAGGATGTTGATTGGCTGTCAATAGGATGGATTGATCACTTGGCTGACATCGCTTTAGCTTAAGAGATTATTGTTAATTTAGCCTCAATTTAAACAAAACATTTGTGAATTTGTTTTTTTTTCCAATAATTTTTGTAAACACTTGAGAAGATTGCAGAATTTTGCTTTAGCTTTTTTATAATTTTCTTCAGTTGTGATTGTTGATTAATCACAATGTGGGGATCGATTAGTCCTCCATGGTGGGTCTCATAATAATCATTTTTAATAATTACCAAACGTTGGAAATACGATCGTTTTCGTATCTTGTTAAATCAAGACGAAAGGGCCATTTTTACAGTTGATGCAAATTGAGTTTGGCATATACATGTAGTTTTGCTTCAACTCGCTTTTGCGCCGTTTTTGCATTCCCGAGATTGGAGAAACAGATCAAGAGATTTCACAAGATTGTGGAGAACTGTTTGATTTAATCAGTTTTAGTTTCTCGATGGGGGAAAAACATTCCTGGGATTTGGAAATCCAAAATTGAACGATCTGCCGTGAAATCCGGGGAATTACCATCTGGCCTCATTACTCGATGCAATTAATTAAACAGTATATATTTTTTGCATAAATTATATGGTACACTGTATTATTAATATTAATTTCATGCAAATAATACACTTGAACAAAATAATTTGCGTTGTTTTTTAATCTTACGTGATTAATTCTTGACATTCATTTTTACAAATGAAATTAAAGTCCTATTTTAATGTGGGGCAGTTGATCAATTAATAGTTTTATACTTATAATAAGTCAGGTTCATTTTTTTGTGGATAGTTAAGTTTCTTCTTTGCTTAAGTAAGATATGTTTAGTTTCTTTGGTTACTTGTTAAGATGTAGTCTTTAGTTAGTCTAGTCAGTATAGTTGTTGGCCAACAACCTGGTTTATTAGGTTTTATTAGAGTTTTTGGTTCGTTAGTTTATTTTGAGCTGATTTCTTTTTCTGTGGTTATATTGTTTAATTAGTTTTTTTCCTGGTTATTTTAATTAGTTCCTGTGGTAGTTGTACCTATATTTTAAGATTTCGTTACGAGTTAGGTTTGATGTAGGTTTTTAGGTTTAGGTTTTAGGTTTGCTCAATTGTCCCACATAAAATATGCCACCCTATAATACAATCTTTGTAAAGTTTTAAATTTAGACAATATAGTAACAATGCAGTTATTTATTTCAATTATTTTGCATCAAATCATGTATCATATGGTCATAAGGCTAATTGAATTGGTCTTATGGTTAATATTGGTTTAAAAAGTAACTAAAATTAAACAATGGTACTGAATAAATATCAAATGGAACAAGCACTAAACTGAATAAGCACCAATGGAAATGAGTGCCAAACTGAATAAGTGCCTATTGGGATAGGTACCAAACTGAATAAGTGCCTATTGGGATGGGTGCCAAACTGAATAATTGCAACTTGGGATGGGTGCCGAATTGAATAGGCGTCAATGGGAGCGGGCGCCGAACTGAATAGGCGTCAATGGGAGCGGGCGCCGAACTGAATAGGCGTCGATGGGAGCGGGCGCTGAACTGAATAGGCGTCGATGGGAGCGGGCGCCGAACTGAATAGGCGCCGATGGGAGCGGGCGCCGAACTGAATAGGCGCCGATGGGAGCGGGCGCCGAACTGAATAGGCGCCGATGGGAGCGGGTGCCGAACTGAATAGGCGCCGATGGGAGCGGGTGCCGAACTGAATAGGCGCCGATGGGAGCGGGTGCCGAACTGAATAGGCACCAATTGTAATGAGCACCAAAAATGTAGTTAATTTAAGGTAGTTTAGCCATTGTAATTGATTGTTATCAAGAAATAGAAGCAATATTTTTAATTAATGAATAATGTGGTAACAATATTGATTGGAGTTAATTATTAGCACCAATTTAAACTAATTTTATTATAAGACCATTGTAAACTTCTGTTATCTTCTCATGTGTATCAAGTAAGTTTACCTAATATTGTTAAGTAACAAGTCATAGGTTTTCCTCCGGGTACTCTTGCCCGGTTTCCTATAGACGCCAAAAAAGGAATAAATCCATAAAAAAATAAATATTGAAATTATTTTGTTAATTTAATTTTCAGCAATCTATATGCAGGGCTGTTTTATTAATTTTACGATTCTATGAATTTGTATTTTTGCCTAAAATGGCAAAAATACAAATTGATTCTAATGTTTAGTTGATAATTATTAATTTTAATATATTATTCAAATAGTTTGAAATATTCTAAAATATTATTAGGAGTGCCTAGGGCATACATGTGGCTCGCCCTAATTTTATCCACTGAATCTCGTCTGAATCAATGCGTCTGATTTAAAGCTCAACTTAATTTTCTTCGTTAAGCAAACTTTACAAATTATATTCATTAAAATTGTTTAATAAACATATGTATGGCCCGCGAATTTTATTTAAAATTCGCCATCTGGTCCACACGCTTATTGAGTTGCACATGCCTGACCTAGGGCCTACGAAGGTCTTAAAACGACTCTTTCTATATATTATGACATCAGCATATGTAGCTATGATGGAGAAAAAAACCTTCGCAATCTATTATTCACTGATTTATCCAGCAATGTGTCGTCACGTTTGAGGTTTATGAACGTGGTGACGTCATATTGCTGGATAAATCTTTGAATAACAAATGTGTGGGCAATATTGACATTGTATTTTTTTTTCGAGTGGTTTATATTATGTGCATGTTATTGGATTCATATTTAATAAAAATTGTGAAATATATTTAGCATATAAATGCTATTATTTCATTGAATGAATAAATAAAAATATTTCAGTATGATTAAATTTCCCGCCCAAAAGTCGGAATTGAGTTGATGTTTTTGTCGTTAGGTGTCGTTGCTGTAATTTTTGTTTTATTATTTTTGCTCTCTGGAATTATAGATCGATCATTCGATATGAATAAAAGGGGACGACATAGAATAAAATTCTGTAAGAGATTTATAATGAGTCATTGAAATTCTCAGCTGAGATTACCTATTACAAGTCGTTTTACATTTTATCCGCGTTTATACTGAGAATAGAATTTTGTGTATGTCCTTTACAGGGCTTCGTATATAGGAGGCTATGGTTGAGCTATTTTTTTTTAATGAGGTCTAGTTTTAACACAGGCATCTGTAGACAGCTTCAGAATTTCTTTGGCTCCGCCCTTTTATGAGCGTAAAACCAAAGAGTTTATTACTGATGAATATCATTATTGATGATAAACTCTTTGGTAAACCCATCAGACCCAGTAACAAACCAATTAGAAATTGATGACGCTCATAGAAGGGGTGGTTCCAAATAAATTCTGAAGCTGTCTACAGATGCCCGTCTAGTTTTACACATTTAATCGTTGGGTGGCGCTGTATACGCAGCCACCTGCTGCGAAACGACGACTGATGAAAAGAACCTGCTGATCCGGTGTCTGATTATCTGTGTGGAAGAAGTTTTGTTTTGGGCATTTTTTGGTGAGGTTTTTTCGTGAGGGAGGAGGATTTTTGCAGTTTAGCCACTGTGTAGCCGGCCATTTTGCATTTACACTGTTGTTTATAGGAAGAAAATTACTTTGAAAAACGACGATAAAACAGGTAATTAGACAATTGTTTTTTTGTTATTTTGACTAATGCCGAAATTTCGTTTTTTCTCTCTCTGTTCGTTATGTATTTTGAACGTTAAGAAAAGTGTTAAAGGTGAAGAAATGTAAGGATACTAAAAGAGTTATAAGTTATGGAGAAGCGAAAGTTTGCTCTTATTTTGTATGTAAATGAATCAAAAGGAGGCATTGGAGAGGGGTGGAGTGAGGAGAAAGAAAAAAAAAAGATGCCGATGATGATGATGACGAGCCAAGCGGATATTGTTTGAAACCGACCATTGCCCATCGGCGCGCGCGGCGTCTCTCTTTCGCTTCTTCTTCATTCACGCAGTTTGAATGTCGATGTTATGTTTTTTTTTTGGCGCTTTTGTGTTTTGTCAATTTCAAGAATTTTTTTTAATCTTGTTTTCAAAACAACCGGCGTCCAAATGTTTTCAGAGAATCCGAAATCATTGAACCGTTTTTTTATGTCACATTTTTAAACTCTTGAGTCTTGTTGTTGATGAGCTCGCTGTATCAACGGTGGAAACCTTCTAAAACGCAAAAACTGCAGAAACTTATTTAACATGACCCAAATTAATGAGTTTCTGCAATTTTACATTAATTTGGGTTGTTTTAAATAAGTTTCTGCAGTTTCTGCAAATTTTTTTTTCCTTTCCATTATTCATGATTAAGTTTAATTAAGTTCATTTATTCAGTTGCATGAATGGATTTCATTCTCAGATGAATCACATGTTTCAATTTATAAATCAAAATACAAAAAAATAACTAAAAATTCTGTGGATGGTTTTAGGAACAGCAGATTTTAGAACTCCGATTATTTCTGTCTTTCAAAAAAGCTAATTTAAGAGACACTAGAATGGGTAGCTCAATCACTTAATGGTATTTTCATGATGTGTGATATCTTTCAAAATAAACTTTTTATAAACAAAATATGATCTGCTTCAAATTGTGTCATTTTCAATCTGACAGAAAAAGCTAATTTTGAAAGATATCAAAAATGATTAAATACCCTTAAGTGATTGAGCGTGGTGCAACCCATTCTAGTTTCTAAAGTTTTTCGTAATTTTACACCTGAAAGAGAAAATCTAGAGTTCGAGAAGTATATTATGGCCTACAGACTTACAATTTATAAAATCAAGCTAAATTTTGTATAATTTTTTTACAAAATAAACTTTTAAAAATCTCGTCTTTGCTTAAAATTGAGTCATTTTCAAACTGACAGAAAAAGCTTATTTTGAAAGATATCGTTACGGAAAAAATACCCTTATGTGATTGAGCTACACTTCTAATTTCTAATAAACATTCGAGTTTGAATTGAAACTTGAATGTTTATTAGAAATTAGCAACTGAAAATAGAATATTTAGTGTTAAATGTTTTTTTTAAAACTAGAATATTTATGATTTTTATAGCAACATATTTTTTTATTTAGAAACTTTTTATGACACTTTCAAAAAAATAAAAATTTACATTTTCACATGAAAATTGAATTTTTTTTAATGACATGTCATAAAAGGTTTTTATTTGTTAAGATTATATATTGTATAATGGGACTTGTTCAGTTGGTTCTAGTAGGGGCCGATTTGGGGGGCCATCAGGACGTGACCAGAAGAAAATGTTAATTTTTCACTGAAGTTGATAAAAATTAATGAAAAACTGTTTTTTGTGGAGTGGACTGAACTGGTGACTGTCCATTACATACGAACATTAGACCAAATTATGAAATGGGGTCGCGGTCAGACGGACGTCCGACCAGGTTTTCTCTCCCCCCCCCCCCCCCCGCCAATCCCATTTTCAACTATTTTTTGTACATTTTTTTATTCTCCTTATTAGGACAAACCTGTGTAGGTTTTTTTAAAAAAAATTATTGAAGTGGTTTTTGTTATTTTGACCGACAAACCGACCAAATGCTTTTTAGTCATTCATATCAATAATTACGTCAACATATTTTAGACTGATTAGATTATTATTTATCGAATATAGTTTATATTGATTTGATGTGTTCAACTTTTTTATTTGACATTATTTTTTTTAAGGCCGGTTTCACACGAGACCATTATTTTTTTTTGTAAATGCTACTTTGTTCTGCTACAAAGTGGTTGATATGGCTTTGCTTCACACGAACCACCGTTGTAAACAATGGCCTACTTGTCTGAGCGGGGGCCACTGGTCAGAACTGACAAACAGGTCGTGGTCGCCACTTCTGACAGGACTCGGCCACTCATCGTCACTGTAGTGTAAAAGAAAAAAAAAACGCTCGCTCGTGTGATCATTCTCTATGTAATCAATGGTCTGACTGCTAAAAACGACCATTTTTGTGTGGCGCCACAAAGGATCTATGTGTGAAGCCGGCCTTATTATTAAATTGATGATGGATGACACGGCCACTCAATTGGATCATTGCTGTTCTTTTCATTGTTTGAGAATTTCTTTCGTTGATTTTTTATTCGATAAAAAGCAAAGATAATACACATTAGAAGGTAGCTCAACTTAGAGGTGAAGAACTCTTAAGCGGCGCTTTTAAGTTGAGCTACCTCTATGTATTTTAGATAAAAAGTGGAATAAAATAAACAAGAAAATGACGAAATTCTTCTTTTTCTTCGTCACATATGAGTAATAAGGTGACAAGTAATTAAAAGAGATTTAAATTTTTGTTTGACCATGTAGCCTACTACTCCGAAAAATGACAATGCGAATTTCAAAAATTCATTGCACGTACATCGTACCCAGAAGTGCGACAGTGGATATCTTTGTTATTTTGTTAGTAATGTATTTCAGCTTGACCTTGCAAGACAGCCAGTGTCTTCATTTCCTGATTTGCAATAATACTTTATTCAAAAGTTATGCTAATTCGAAGCGTACAATATTTGCATCTTTTTATTGGTATATTTCACAATGCAGAATAACAACGCAAACTGGAATTAACATTTTCAATTTTTCATTGGCCCGTGCAAGCAGGGCCGGCAATAAGTCTTGGCCTGAAAAAGGGGACATATTCTATAATAGAAATGCACCATAAGTCCGTAAGCCCTAACCATTTATCGAAGGACATATATTTGCTTTTTTGCCCTGGTTCATGTGTATATCTTAATCCGGCTTTGACGAACATTCGCCAAAAATTTGACGGACATTTGACGAACATTCGCCAAAAATTTGACGGACATTTGACGAACATTCGCCAAAAATTCGACGAACATTCGCCAAAAATTTGGCGAACATTCGTCAAAAGTTTGGCGAACATAAATTTAAAATTAAAATCATGAATCAGGGTATGCCACCAGAGTTGTCATTTTGTTTCTATTCGAACTGTTGATCTTTTCCAGAGAGAGAGAGAGAGAGACTTGAGATTTTTCAAGAGTCCCAGTGAAACTTTTGATTGATTTATTACATAGTCCACTTGATTCTGTATGGACTATATAATAGAACAAGAACAGCCAAGACAAAAAGGGTTTGGTCAGTTAGTTGGTCAATTGTTGTCGTTTTGAAGAGAGAAAAGAAAAGCAATCTTGTCCAGGCTATTTGTAACATAAAACGCCTTTTCACATTTTTGTTACATGATGGATTTTTTTTTTTGAGAAATGACTAAACACAGCACATAACTACGGAACCCTTTAAAGGACATGCGAGATTTTTTTTAAAATCTCAACATGTCGACTTTAATCTTTACATTTCGATTTTTTCCAGAATCTCGACTTTAATCTCTTTTATTCGGCCATGATGTGCGCACCATACTCTTAATAATTAAATTATTGCTGTTACAAGAGGGCGCTTGCAATAATTTAATTATTAAGAGTATGGTGCGCACAACATGGCCGAATAAAAGAGATTAAAGTCGAGATTCTGGAAAAAATCGAAATGTAAAGATTAAAGTCGACTTGTCGAGATTTTAAAAAAAATCTCGCATGTCCTTTACAGGGTTCTGTACATAACATAAAATTTCGTCTTGTGTAAACATATAGAAGACGTGACCTAACGTTAGTTCGGTAAGGATTTGAGGACACGGAATGTCACACAAGACAAGACAGACATAGACACAGATAACGACTGGAATGGCCCACTTGAATGCCACACAACCAAACTGTGGTTCTGCTTTCTATTATTTGTACTATCTCTCTAATGTGTCAGTCAATACACTATATAAACAATGTGATAGGTTTACAATGTGTACATTTATTATTGGTGCTGCAGACAAAAATGGTTCACACTTCAACTTCATAAACGATCGAATAAATCTTTCTGTTGTTAGGGTTGAAAGTCAAACCTTTTCTTAATCTGTTTTCGATCCGATCTGGAATTTAGATTGAAAATATCCACCCACACACAAACACACATACTTAAATAATACAAACAAAATTTCACTCCTTCCTTCCTCCTTTGTTTTTTTTTTAAATTGAAAGTCTATTGTCTTTTTTAAAAAATTGGCCTTTATTTTTAAATATGAAACTGAACACTCTCTTCTTGAATTCTGATCTTTAATTTTTCCATTGTTCGTTTGTCTTCATTTTCTCTTTTTTAAACACTTTTTTCTAAGTAGCAAACGCAAAATAAACACAAAATTTGCAAATGAAAAGAGAGAACAATGGAACATGATTTCTACATTTTAGAAGTAACATAAGAAATTGAAAGTGTTTTTAGAAACTAGAACAGCAACCAACAGTAGAGAACATAGATATTTTTATTCGTTTTTATTTAAATTCATAATTTGTTTGTCCACCACTTTCTGAAATATTTGAAAATAATTAACACTGCATTGTATTGAACCCATAACCACCAACCAAGTTCGCCAACATAAACATGGGCTGAGACTGAGACCCTAACCACTACAGCAAGCATGTCAAACTCAAAGGCTAACGCGGGCCGAATAAACGAGGTCTAAGTTTATTTGAGCCACAAAATAACAAAATCTTCCATTTTTTTTTCTAGAAACGTAGGTTTATTTTGAAAAGTACAGTAGAAAAAAGAACAAGGACAACGGTAAAATTGTTTTCTTCCAGACACTTTGGCATCTCTTCTTTCTCTGCTACAATCTTTCTTACTTTGGAAGAAATCTTGTTCGCAGTGATTTCTTTCAAAACTGACCCAAGTTAAATGTCAGTAATCCTGAATCTGACAGGGGCTGCTGGGCCACAAAGATATTCGTTGTGGGCCGCGAGTTTGACATGCTTGCACTACACCAACAATAGAACAGATTGTATTTTGTTTTACTCACTACTTTGTTTTACTTACTACACTACCTGGGATTGAACCCATGACCAACATTACCAAGTTGACCAACATAACCATGGGCTCTGAGACACTAACCATTACACAAGAGGGGATTGCATCTTGTTTGTGTTTGATTTTTTTCTTGTTTTAAAAATAAATTTTAATTATAAATGGCAATTTTAAATCAAAGATTTTGGTTTTTTTCTTCTAAAAAGTTGTCATCAATATGAAAATATGATGAAGTGATTCAGTTACTATTCTAGTTTTTAAAACATATTGTTTGTTGTTTTCAAGTAGCAGAATATCTGTAGTTTTCTGGTAAAATTCTGCATTTTGTAAAAAAAAATTGAAGCCCCCCCCCCCAGTCTATAACATTTTATACTGTTTTATGCCTTGTCCACCATGTCCATGAGGCCCACAAAGTCCTTGGACTGGGTTTTATAAAAACCTATCAGGCCCACAAAGGTCATGGACTGGTTTTTTTCAAACGTTTACCGGGCCCAGAAGTCCTGTAAATCCCATTAGCTCTGAACACACATGGAGCCCACTAGCCCCAAACCCCTATGAAGCCCACCATCCCATACAGTATGTAGTCTCATATCACATGCTCCGCCCTTTTTAACGTCGAACCACACTACAAACCAATTAGAAGTTGCTGGTCGTCATAAAAAGGGCGGAGCCAACTTCTGTTTATCCCGATTTCTAAATGCCTGTCCATCCCATGTAAGCTAATAGGAAGCTTGTGACGTCAAAGGTATTTGACAACATGACAATAAATCTCAACAGTTTAAACAAAAAAGGGGTTATTGAATTTTTTTTTATCCATTTTTTATTCGACAAAATGACACATGTGTATGTTTTTTGTCACTGTCGCTGACGTCACGAGCTTCATTTTACTTTGAGGCAACTACATTCTTCTGGCCTTTGCCAAAAATAACTTGATTCAACTGAACCATCAATGAGATTTTTGGGCATAGATACAATTTTGCATTACATTTGACGCTGTTTCCGAATAAATTACAGTTGAAACACACAGATTGGTTGAGGTATTTCATTTCTAGTTTGTTTTTTTGTAATAAAAAATAGAAGAAAGAAAAAACGAATCATTGAATAAAAATACATTGCTGGTAATAATAATAATAATAATAAACGTTCAAATGTGTGGCTTAAAAAATGAAAGCGAAATTAGAATGTGAAGATCAATTGTTGTTTCATGGACAAAAAAAAACACAAAAGAGAGACGAAAAAAAATATTAAACAATGAAAGTCCGAACAATAATAATCAGATCAATGATCGTTTCTGCGCTTTTTTTTTGTTAACGCGTGTTTTTTTTATTTAGCTCTTAATTTAAGTTCAGTTTATTTAATTACAGCTTCTACCTTTTTCTATATTATATATTAATTAATTATATCTTCTAATTAAGAATAATTAAGTTCTAGGAAGAAAAAAACAATTGTAAAAAAAAAAAACAACAGATTTCGGCCCATATTCAAGAAGGAAAACTTGAACACACACTCTCTGAACAGGTTTCGAACATAGAAAAATACCGTTCATGTGTTATGTAGTAACGATTGTTTTCAAAGGGTTAAATTTTGTCTTTCGAACTCTTAATTAGTCTGTTAATTAATTAACGTGCAAAATAAAGAGAAAATTGAATGTGTTTTAGAAACTAGAAGAGTAGTTCAATCACTTAAGGGTATTTTTTTGTTGATATCTTTCAAAATAAGCGTTTTATGTGTTAATTATGAAAATGACCCAACTTTAAACAGACGATATTTTTTAAATTTTTGGTCGATAAAAAGTTTATTTTGAAAGATATACCAACATACAAATCTGAAGTGATTGAGCTACCCTTCTAGTTTCTAAAACACTTTTTAGTTTCTCTTCATTTTGCCTCTTTATTACATAAAAAATCATAAAATTGTGAGTCATATATTATGTTGTCACTACTTGTACACCACTATTATCTTATGACTCATATTATTCAGTTATTTATATATGACAATATGTGATATTTTTGTTTAATTTGCTTATGACTGAATTAGATGTGACAATTTACTTGTTCTATGATAGTCTTTATTTTTCTGAGATCTCTTGTTTTTTCAGGGTTCAAATTGAAGTTCAAATGCCAAGTTTTTCCATCTTGAATTTTTGGCCTTGGTCATTCTCGAATGAGCGATCATTATTATTTGATGATGGGCTTGACCGTGACCGAACTGACCGCCGCGCTCGATTTACTAAATGGCGGTCGAATTCTTAGGTGTTTTTAAGTTGGGTGAATAATAATGGAAGGGGGGGGGGAGTTGAGTTTCTTCTCTCCCTTCGTCGGTCAGGTCAATCGTGTCTTTTCTACTCTTCTTCTTCTTGTTACATATTAAATATTACAAACTTTAAAGAGAGATAAAAACATAATATCTGGTTTTTATTAACCTTTTTCTAAATTTCTGACTTTGAGCTAGATTCTAAATTGATTGACGTTGTTCTCCTTTAGAAAAAAAAATGATATCATTCAATTTAATATCTACGGAATTTTTAAAGTTTTTTATATTTAAAATTTATCTTTTTGACAGAGAAAAGTGGGTTTGCATACAAAATATTATATATACATATTGATAAATTTAAATGTGAGAAAAATTGCGATGTTGCGAAACTGAAAAGTGTGTGTCAAGTCTCTATCTCTCTCTTTCTATAGGCCTATGGTATAAGTTATTAAAATTTTTAATTAATTGATTTGTGAGACCATTGTTTTTATGAAATATTATTACATCAGTCTAAAACAACGTTTACAACTTTTATTTAGATGTAAATAATTTACTCACTTATACATTTATTTGTGAGAATTAATAATAATAATTAAGGACGGTATGTTGTGGGATATTAATGAACAGCCTGATTTTTCCAACCAGATTATTTTACAGTTCAACCCTGTGAAAGGCAAACAAACAATATGTCAAATTCAATTTATTTAGTTAATAATCTGAAAATATTGAGTTAATACTTAAATATAAAATATTAACTATTGACATTAAAATATTGATTTAGTATTTCAATTTAAAATATTAATAATAAAGTCAATTTTGAATTTGGTTTACGTGTCCTTAACTGGATTCCGTACAATTCACCTAAACACACTTAATTTGAATTTATTTAACTTATGTGTGTACAAGTACACTGTGCAATTCAGTTTGCACTCCAATTGAATGTCACATAAAATATAGTATAGAACAGAAAATGTGGTTAGCACGATATAGCCTCTAACAAACACATATTGGTAATACTTGAATGGGAGAGGACCCACCAAAATTACACTTGATTTTTTTGAAAAGTCAGCGTTTTTGAGTTCAATTACTAATTTTGACTTAATAATCATTAAGAAACCTACAAGTTGACTTGAATAGGCGGTTAAATTACTCTTAAAAGAAGAATAACAAAAACAAAACGATTGATTATTTATGAGGATAAGTATTTAAAAAAAAAAATGTTATTTCTAATAATCAAACTTGTTAAAATATTCCATTTTAAATTGTTTGCTGTCAGCAAACACATCTTTTTTATTATCTATTTTTTTTATAAAAACGATTATCAGACAGGTGATGACAAATTTATAAACTTGAATAGGCCTACACTATCTCTCAGTATAACCAGCATGTTTTAAAAAATGAAATATACGCAAATGGAGAAGAATTAAACACAAATTTGTTTATTTTTAGTGCATTTTTGTGAGCTAATATTGTGTTTTATGATTTCTATGTAATTTTTTTTTTCATAATGATGAATAGTTCATTTTGTGTAATCGTTATTTTTGTTTTGTTGTGTGTGCTTTGGGTTGGGCGGCCTAATTCTATCCTTGAGAAAAATGGATAATCTTGTTTCGTTATTTTTTTTCTAAATGGGTGTCCACTTATATTTATACAAGAATATATTTTCTAAACAAGTTTTTCTCTTTTCTATATTTCTGATGAATAGGTCATTCAGGCGTCTATCCGTCTCTCTTATTACTCTTTTGTTACCCGGAAGTCTTCATTTCATTAATGATATTTTTTTTGTTTTATTATATTTCAGAATTAAAAATCTCCTTTTTCTTCTTCTTCTTTAAAAAAAAAGACAAATGTGAAAGATGATTGTATCATCATATATTGAATAGTTCTATATTCGTTGGTCATGTCTCAACGCGAAGATGCCCTCAAGTTTGAGATGGGCCGCATTAAGGCCCTTCAGGAAGAGAGACTTCACATTCAGAAGAAAACTTTCACCAAATGGATGAATTCTTTTCTTCAGAAGGTTCATTTTATTCTGGCTTTCAGGTGCATAATTAAGAGAAACTAGAAAGTCTTCTAGAAATTAAGAGTGGGCAGCTCAGTCACTTAAGCATATTTTTGATCTAGAGATATCTTTCAAAAGCACATTTGCACATAAAAAGCTTATTTTGAAAAATATCAAGATTAAAATACCTTTACATGATTGAGTAACCCTTCTAGTTTCTAAAACATTCTAGTTTCGCTTCATTTTGTACCTGGAATCAAGAGTCGTTTACACTTTAAAAACCAATTTAAGGCAAGAAGAAAGGTGCATTTTTCATTCAAATAACCTGGTTAGAGGCTAGATTTTTGAAGAGTTTTAGATGTTAGGTTAAACTTTAGCCTCTAATCAGGTTCTTTAACTGAAAAACACATTTTTCTGGTTGCTTTATTTCATTATTTTAAAATTGTAACATTTTTCTTTCATATAGGCGAGGATGGAAGTGGACGATCTGTTCAGCGATTTGGCCGACGGAAAGAAACTGCTGAAACTTTTAGAGATCATTTCGGGCGAGAAGCTCGGAAAACCAAACAATGGAAAGATGCGTGTTCACAAGGTGGAGAATGTTAACAAGAGCTTGGCATTTTTACATACAAAGGTGATTTAAAAAAAAAAAAGATTTGATGGAAACTATGGTGTTAAGATTTGTTGAACAACTTGTATCTGTTATTTCGAAGGTTCGTTTGGAAAGTATAGGAGCCGAGGACATCGTCGATGGCAATCCACGGCTCATTCTTGGACTTGTCTGGACCATTATTTTACGATTTCAGATCCAGGAGATTGTTATTGACGTGGTTTGTTTCAATACTTTCCTTATGGGGAATATGTGTCATCATCTTTTAATGTGTTTTAAGTGCAGCTATTGCGAAATATGCAAATGAAAGAGAACAATGGTTAATCTGCATTGGAGATGCATATTTGAACTGTTTTCAAATCTTAAAAGAATAAGTGAATCACTTAAGGGGCCATTTTGGTGTTTAAAAATAAAACTATTTGTGGCAATTAATTTTTCGTTTTTTATTTTTCTCTTAAAAAAGTTGATTGACTCCAAAGTTGTAAAAATGCCCGTCAAACTCTGGTTATTTCTTTCTTTCATTTGCAAAATTCTAAAAATGTTTTAGAAACTAGAAGGGTATATCGATTACTTAATGGAAGTTTCATATTGATATCTTTCAAAATAAGCTTTTTATGTCAGTTTGAAAATGACCCAACTTTAAGCAGACGATATTTTTTTTAAATTTTTTGTCTATAAAATTTTTAAGCTTATTTTGAAAGTTATGAACATGAAAATACTATTAAGGGATTCGGCTACCTTTCTAGTTTCTAACGAACTTTCCATTTCTCTGAATGTTGCTCTAAAATGCAGAATAACCATATTTTCGAAAATCAGCTGTTCATAAAACATCTTAAAATTGTTTTTAAAACTCATAAGCATTGATGTTTTTAAGTACAAGTAGATACTTAAATAAATGTTGTCCAATCTCGTGATTTGTATTTAGGACGAAGAAAACGAAAGCAGTGAAAAGAAATCTGCAAAGGATGCTTTACTTCTGTGGTGTCAGCGTAAAACATCGGGGTTCGTTTGAAATTTAAATTTTGCTTCAGTTTCTTTTTGTCCATTTTTAAAATTAAAGTTTAACTCATTTTTTTTAGTTATCGGCACGTTAACATTCAGGATTTCTCTGGCAGTTGGCGGAGTGGTCTCGGTTTCAATGCTCTCATACATTCCCATCGTCCAGATCTAATCGATTATGAATCTCTTGAACCCAAACAGCACCTTAACAATCTGAACAATGCGTTTGATGTAGCGCAGCAAGAATTGGGCATTGCCAAACTGCTCGATGCAGAAGGTGTGAATATATTCGGTCGTCGAGTCGTTATTTTGATCGATTAGTAATTCTTGATTGTCATTCGTAGATGTTGATATGGCAAAGCCGGACGAGAAATCCATCATGACTTATGTAGCTTCGTACTATCATACATTTGCGAAGATGAAGACGGAACTTAAGGGTGGACGCCGCATCGCAAATGTAGGTTCACGTTTCATTTAGTTAGTTTGACCTTGAAAGGTATTCCAAGTGTCATTTTGGAATTGTTTTTAATAGATGCTAGGACAGTTGATGGATGTCGATCACGAGAAGATCGGTTACGAGGGTTTTACGACTCAGCTGATCGAATGGATTCGAATGAAAGTGGCCGTGCTCGAAGATCGTTGCTTTCCAAATTCTCTCGATGGAATACAAACCGAGCTGCTAAAGTTCAAAAAATATCGAACGGAAGAAAAACCGCCAAAGTGGGTTCTTTTTTTTGGGGGGGGGTGTGTCTAATTTTTAATTTGTCGTTTCTTTCATTCATTTTTAGATATCGAGAGCGTAGCGAGATTGAAGCTATGCTTTTTTCAATCCAAACCAAGCTGAAGGCACTGGGGCGACCGTTGTATTCGCCACCAGAGGGAAAGCTTGTACATGACATTGAGAGAGAATGGGATGAGTTGGAGAAATCCGAACATCGTCGCGAAGTGGCTCTACGCAACGCCCTTTTGGAACAGGAGAGGCTCGAGCAGCTGGCTTACAAATTTGAACGCAAAGTACTTATTCGTTCTGTCCACTCTTTTACAGTTGTGTTTATTGGGTTTCTTTATTTTGATTTCAGCTTGTTCTACGAGAAGGTTATTTGACGGAGATGATACAAGTTTTGTCCGATCCTCGTTACGGTACAAGTGTCACAAACGTTGAGGCAGCTATTAAGAAACACGAGGCCATCAGTGCTGACATTTTGGCTAGAGTTAGTAGCGCTGTGATTGTCTGTAAGAATTCTTATATGTGATTAACGTTTACTATTATTACTTTTCTGTAGAAAGATCGTTTCAGCGATCTTTCGGACATGGCCAATGTTCTTGCAAAGGAAAATTATCATGGAAAGGACAGGGTTAAGAAAAGGTAATTGTTGTTAACATCTTTTATATGATTTTCAAACTGTGGTTATTCTGCGTTTTCAGGAGCAATACTAAAGTATAATTGAAACCTTGTTAGAAACTAGAATGGCAACTGAATCGTTTAAATAGTATTTTCATGTTTTATATTTTTCAAAATAAACTTTATAGACGAAATTTAAAACAATATTGTCTGCTTAAAATTGGGTTATTTTCAAACTGATGTAAAAAGCTTATTTTAAAAGATATCAAACATGAAAATATCTTTATGTAATTGATCTATGTTTCGAGTTTCTAAAACACTTCGTTGTTTCTCGTAATTTTGCTCCTGAAGACAGAATAACTAGGGTTCGAAAGGCGTTTAAAATTTAAAATTACTTTGAACAAAATATTAACAAGTGAGATTATTTTATTATTTAAATCACATTTTGTTTTATTATTTTATTTAAATTTTTAATAAAGTGTTGTTTTATTCAAATTTGACAATTTCAATATTTCTTTTGAAAATTTAATAATAATAAACAAATCTTAACTGTTTTTAGACATGTAAGTGCAACTCAAAACCTACGTATTATTTTTAATTGTTGAAACCTATAGGGAAGAGGCAGTGATTGAGAAATGGCAGCATCTACTTGACGTGTTGGAGAAACATCGGCTTACTTTAAGTAGCAATAGTAGCTTGATGTGTGTGATCAGAGATATAGACATGGTTCTTTCCGAGATCAAGGCGATGCAGGTATAAAATTTGCTAATAATAATGAAACAATTCACGGTGTTTATTATTCTGATTTCTTTTAGGCAACGTTAACCTCTGAAGACTATGCAAAGCATTTGCTGGATGTTGAGGACCTTGAGCAAAAGAGGTCTCTCATGGAATCACAAATAACAGTTCACGGTGAGACGGTAAAACGTCTCAATCGACAAGCAACTCAGTTTGTCGAGTCAGGTCACAAGGACAGTGCGGTTATCCAAAAACGGTTGGATAGAATGAATTCTGAATACAATAGGTCAGTTTTTGTAGAAGAACTGTGGGTTTTAATTTTTTTTTAATGAGAGCATTATTTTTTTCTTAGGTTAAATCAACTATGCAAGGCTCAACAGGAACAGTTGGAAGAGACACGAGTCTACTTACAGTTTGTTCAGGACCACGAGGAGGAAGAGGCTTGGGCTGTGGAGAAACAGAGGATCTGCATGGCCATCATTTCAGGGAAAGATTTAAGAGCCATACTTAGTCTTCAACAGAAGCATAAAGCTTTAGAGGATGAGATGACTACTCGGTGGCCTAAGGTGGAGAACCTGTGCAAAACTGGAGAACGTTTGGTGGCCACGCATCCTTCCGAAGCATCCGAGGCACGAGCGCAGAATCTTTTATCTAAATGGAATAAATTGAGAGAGTTGGCATCGGCACGAAGAAAACAGTTGGATGACGCTGCCGAGGCTTACCGTTTTTATGCAGACACCAACGAAGCAGAGTCTTGGATGAACGAGAAACTGCCACTTGTTGCAAGCGAAGATTACGGAAAGGACGAACAGAGTGCACAAGTAATGATTAAAAACACGTGAAACTCAACTTAAATATATAGAGGTAGCTCAACCTATAAGCTCTGCCAGTGGAGCACTCTGTACCGGAGCTTAGTGTGGCCAATAGTTGGCACTGCCGCTACTTAGAACTAAATTTGATCCTTGTTATAGTATGAAATGTATGATTCAGTGAACATGAAAACCACGGATGGTCTTGTAGATGGGATTCAAGGTTCTCTTTTTATAAAAAGAAAGATAAATGGTGCGGTAGGAGGACTAGGAAGAACCTTGAATAGAGGCAATGCAATTAATCCTAGCTCACCCGCGACTTTTTTTTTCTAAAGTGGAGTTGAGCTACCTCTACATGTTTATTGTGCTGGAGTTCATGAACTTTATTGATAAATGATTATACGTGTATTCGTTTTTAAGTCACGACTTCAACGCCTCAGTCACCTCGAAAGTGAAATAGATTCATACAGAGCCGATATTCATCGATTAAATGAAGAAGCAGTAGAACTCATTAAAGCTGGTATAACTTCTTTAAATGTGAGTTGTTTGTTAGTTTGGAACTAAGGTTGTTAGTGATTGTTGTTGGAAATTTCGTTTTTTTTTTGTTCTCAGTTGACCGAAGAAGTTCCGTTACACATTCATGAAGAACCTGAAGAGTATGTCGAAAGGGTAATAATGGTGCCACAGGTTGTAGACGTTGAGGAGGTTTATCAGAAAGAAGTGTGTAAAGAAGGGGTTGAAGAGAAACGCGTAGCCCAAGTTCGAGCTCTCTACGACTTCAGTGGTCAGGGAATGGAAATGAACAAAGGCGAAGTCATGACCCTCGTTCATAGAACAAACGAAGACTGGTGGAACGTTCGTAGAGCCAATGGAAAGGACGGTTTCGTTCCGGCTAACTACGTCCGTCGTATCGATGATAAAATCGTTCACAAACCGTATAAGAAAGTTACAAAGGTACCGGCCACTCGTATTGTGCAAAAGAACGTTATGAGGAGGCAGGTGGTACGAGAGAAAGTGACGAAATCGCCGAAATTATTCAGTAAGTTGCTTTTACTTTAACGAGATGTGATATATTTGCGTTTTTAAACTCGTTTTCATGTGAAATCATAGGTAAAAACTTAACACAGCAGAATGCCGAACCAAAGGAAAGCGAAACGGTCGAGCAGAGACGACAAAAAATCAATGCAAAATATGAACTGCTAAGAAAATTGGCAAATGTAAGCTTAGGAGCTTAGTTTTGTAGATTTCGTTGATTCTTAATTTAATGTTTCACTTAATTTTTTTCATTAAAAGGATCGTCGTCATTATTTAGAAGATGCAGTTCGTCTATTTGGCTTTTATTTTGAATGTGATGATTTTGATGCGTGGATGAAAGAAAAGGTTATTTTTATGAAATAAGTTGAATCATAGTTTTTTAGATCTTGATTGATTACTAGATGGTTTTTTTTTTCAGGAAAAAATGTTGACAAGCAATAATGTTACTGACAGTGTCGAGGTGATGAAACACAAGTTCGAAGTACGTTTGTACATTATTTCAACGATGTCATTTTTTAGTGGTTTTATAAATTTTGCGAATTTTTTTTTTCTATTTTTTTTCTTGAAGAGTTTTTTGACGGACATGTCGGCAAGCAGTTGCCGTGTCGATGAAATCGATTTGATGGTGGACGAGTTTGTGAGAAATGGTCACAGCCAACTACCCGCAATTCACGAAAGACAAAAACTGATTCATGAACGATGGGACCATCTCAATTACTTAAAAGGCATTAAAGAGAAATCACTGGAGGGAGCTACAAGGTATAATATTACTTTGAATAGTATTGTTTGTTAGATTTCAATTGAAAACGATTAAGGTTGAGTAGAATTTACTCTTGTTTCGCTCGTGCACTCATAGACGTCATCTGAGGAGATAGAAAGAACTTAAGGTTAAAAAACATGAATCGTGGTTAAAGAGCGGTTAAATCATTGTATTTGAGAAAAAATTTTTTTTTTTCCAATCTTGATGTAAATTTTTCTTGAATTGGTTGTGACGTTTTCCCCTTTTGATTTTACAAATTTTGTTTCTAATATCTCAAAGTGTGTTTTTTTCAATTAATTTTGAATGAATGACAACCTTATTATCTTTACCTATAGATTTTTTTAGCTTTTTGAGTGATTTCACATTTTTTATTTTATAATTAATTGTTTTTAGATAATCTCAAAAATTTCTTAAAATAAATTTTAGAGTATTAAAACCCGTTAAAACTATGATTTCAGTTTAATGCAAACAAAATGGGTGATGTTTCAATTACATTAGCTGACATTTTATTCAAATTAAAAGCCTTGTTGAAATTATCTTAATCGTTTTTAATTGTTTTTTTTTTTTAAATCTCCAAAATGTATTTTAAAGAATGTTTCGAGACATGTCTAAAAGAATTATTTCTTAATACTGAAGTATAAAGAATCTGAAAGTTTTACGTTATGTTTCCAAATAGTGTCGAGTTTTTCAATCGGACTTGTGACGAAGCGCGAGATTGGATGTTGGAAAAGATGAACAAAATGGAGACAGACGATTTGGGTATGGATCTGAAGACGGTTCAAGCTCTACAGCGAAAACATCAGAATCTAGAACGAGAGTTGGCTCCGGTCGAAGACAAAGTGAACCGAGTGAACCTTTTTGCAAATCAAGTGAAATCGTCTTATCCAGCTGAACGAGCCAACGTGGAGGCTAGACAGAGAGAGCTACAGTTGCTGTGGGAAGATGTGCGCAACAAAGCACTCGAGAGGAGATCGCGTCTCGAAGAAGCCGTCGGTCGGCAGATTTTCTCCAATGGTGCCAAACGTCTACTCGCTTGGGTGGCGGAGACAAAACACGCTTTGAATGGTGATCTAAGAGCAAAGGATGTGGCTACGGCTCAGCACTTAGTCAAAGAACATCAGGATCTGGGAGTGGACGTCAGAGCTCATCTCGACGAATTTGACGAATTGCAACAGCTTGGCCAAGCTTTAGTGAACAATGCTCCTGATTCCAAGATTATTGAGGAGAAGACAGCACAATTGGCTATGGAAAAGAAGGCTGTTCAGCAAGCATGGCAAGAAAAGAATTCACGGCTCAAACAGTTACTTGATCAGCAGATGTTTCTTAGAGAAGCTGATCAGATAGACGCAACTACCGGTAGTCATGAGACGTTTTTAGAGTTTGACGAGCTAGGAAACTCTGTGGACAATGTTGTTGCACTTCTTAAGAGGCACGATGACTTTGAAAACACCCTCACTGTACAGGACGATAGATTGAAAGCTTTTGGAGATGTGGCTAACAAGCTAGTTAATGCTGGTCATTTTGCTGCTGACGATATCTTGGAACGTCGTTCTCGCGTTTTCGAGAGGCGACATGCGGTCAAGAAGAGAGCTTCTGAGAGAAAAGAATCACTGATGGCTTCTAAAGCTTTCCACAACTTTGCAGCCGACGCTCAAGATATGACCGGTTGGATTCAAGAAAAACTCAAAACTGCTGTAGACGAATCGTACAGAGATCCAAGCAACCTCGATCGCAAATTGAAGAAACACGAAGCATTCGAGAGAGAACTTCATGCGAACGAACGTCGTTTACATACGATTAATGCGTGCGGTGCATTTCTTATTGAAGAGAAACACTATGCCAGTGAAGCAATCGCCAGCATTCAACGTGAATTAAATCGACAGTGGGAGGAACTGTGTGTGCTGACAGCTGACAAAGGTAAAAAGTTGAGACAAGCGTCGTCGCTACGTAATTTTACACACACCGTAGAGGAGGCCAAGATGAAGTTGAGTGAGGTGGATTCTTCGTTGCATTCCGAGGAGGTTGGCACAGACTTGAGAAGCGTTAAATATTATTTGAAAAAGCATCAATCAATGGAGCAGGATCTGCTTGCTCTAAAAGCAAAGACTGTAGAATTGTTAACAGTTGCTGACGAAATGGCCAAGGATGAACATTTTGATGCCGAAAATGTTCAGGAACATGCGAAAAAACTTCAAGGACAATTTCTGGCACTGGAGGGTCCTATGGCCGATCGTCGCCATCGTCTTGAAGAATCTCTCAAGTTGCAACAGTTTAAATTCGAGGTGGATTCTGAATTACAATGGATACGAGAACATTTACCGGCCTCGAAAGATCTTGGACAGAATTTGTTAGAAGCGCAGAATCTTTTTAAGAAACACGTGAAATTGGAAAGAGAAATTACTGGACATCGTTCGGTGATCGATCGTGTGCTTGCTGTCGGTAAAGCGCTAATTGATTCTGGTCACCTGGCATCGAGCGATATAGAAGAAGTGTGCGTTTCACTAGAAAGTGCATGGGAAAACTTAAATGTTAAGGCTCAAGAGAGAAGACAAACACTCGAGCTTGCTCTGAAAGCGCAGTTGTTCTTCCACGAAATCAACGAGGTTGAGGGATGGATGAATGAAAAGACCGACCTTCTAAACAGTGGGGATTTTGGCAGAGATGAAGATGCAGCTGTTAAACTGTTGACAAAGCACAAGACTTTAGAGCTTGAAGTTGAAACTTATGCAGGGTTGGTGTCCGAAATTGGAAACCAAGCTCAGAACATGATCAATGCAAAACACCCTGACTCGAAGGTGATTCAAAACCAGCAGCAACTGATTCTTCAGCAAATGAAATCTTTACAAAAGTTGGCTATTGCTCGCCGACTGAAACTTGTCGAATCACTTCATCGGCACGAGTATTTAAGAGAGAGCGAAGAACTCGATCAGTGGATTAGCGAACAAGTGCAAGCAGCCTCGTCCGAGGACTACGGTCAAGATTATGAACATCTGCTTCTCTTGCAAGCCAAGTTTGATGACTTCCGCCACAGAGTTGACGCTAACGCAGAGCGCATTAGTTTATGTGAGGAACTTGCCAACAAGCTTTTGGCAAACGACTCTCCGTTTAGTAGCGAAATCGATCAACGACGTGAACAACTGAGGAAAGCATGGGTTCAGCTTTCGGATCAAATGCGTGCTCGTGAACAGAAGTTACAGGCTGCGTGCGAAATTCATAGATTCAACAGGGATGTGGCTGAAGCGTTGTCACGCATCCAAGAGAAATATGCGGCAATTCCAGATGATCTTGGTCGCGACTTGAACTCTGTGTTGAGTCTGATGCGTAAGCATGAGGGCTTTGAAAACGACCTCGTAGCATTGGAGGCACAATTACAGGTTCTTGTTGACGATAGTGCTCGCTTACAAGCTACTTATCCTGGTCGCAATGCAGAACATATACTCGAGCAACAAAACATTGTTGTTGAGAACTGGGACACTTTGCAAGAGAGGTCGGCTGCAAGGAAGCAAGAGTTACGTGCTTCATGCGACCTTCAACGCTTTCTTGCATCTGTGCGAGACTTAACGAATTGGGCATACAGTCTTAAGACAGCCATCATGACCGAAGAGAGGGTTCGAGATGCTGCAAGTGCACAGTTGTTAAAAGCAGAACATGACAGACTTAAAGCAGAAATCGAAGCGAGAGAAGAATCTTTTGGAGCAGTTGTTCAGGCTGGTCAGACAATGGTGCATGAGAAGCACTATGCAAGCCGAGAGATCCACGAGAGGGAGGTTCAATTGTTGGAGACGAGGCAGAGTCTTCATACTGCGTGGCAACATAAGAAGGTTTTTCTGGACCAGCTGATTGATTTGCATTTCTTCTTACGTGATGCCAAGCAATTAGACGCAACTAGCTCTTCACAAGAAGCACATTTGAGTGGTGCTATTAGTGGCGTGACTGTTGAAGAGGTCGATGCTCAAGAGAAGAAACACGAGGCTTTTGCAAAAGTCGTTGCCACACAAGACGAGAAACTTGCCGCTCTTCGTGAACATGGAGCAAAATTAATAGAACAAAAACACTTCGATGAGGCGAACATAGCAAAACGCTTAAACGAAGTTTGTGCAAGACGCTTGCGTGTTGCAGAGATGTGTCAAGCTAAAAGGCAGCTGTTGGCTGATGCCTTGTTGTATGCCCGTTTTAACCGAGATGTGCTAGAAGCAGACTCTTGGGTTGAGGATAAGCGAAAGAGACTTGATGCAGAGAATGTTGGTGACGTAGTAAGTCTTGAAGAGAAAATAAAGAAATTGCAAAGGCACCAGGCATTCCAAGCTGAATTGGCAGCCAACGAAGGCCGATTTAGAGACATTCGTATAAAGGGAGAGACGCTTTTAGCTAAAGGGCACGAGGGATCGGCTCACGTAACTCGACAACTACAGGGTCTGATTGACAGGTGGCAGGCGCTACTTCGAGAGGCCGATAACCACGGACGTGGACTGGAAGAAGCTCAAGACATACTGGACTTCAACAATCAAGTGGAGAAAGTGGAGGCTTGGATTCGTGATAAAGAGATGATGGTGCAAGCTGGAGATATGGGTCGTGATTACGAGCACTGCCTCGCATTGCAGAAGAAGTTGGACGATGTAGACTCCGACATGAGAGTTGACGACTCCAGGATCAAGAACATAAATGCTCTGGCAGATAAGCTCATTCGACAAGGTCGATCAGAAATGGGCCCACTACAGAAACACCGTGAGGAACTTAATCACAAGTGGCGAGCTCTTCAGGGTGCTCTAGAAGAGTACAGAGAGCACCTCAGTGGCTCGCTGGAAATTCACGCGTTCAATCGGGATTGTGACGACACTAATGAGAGGATCAGTGAGAAAGCGCTTGCCACGTCTTCAGAGGATTGCGGGAAGGATTTGTTTGGTGTGGAGGCACTTCAGCGTAAAATGGAGACATTAGAACGGGATATGACTGCCATTGAAGGCAAGCTAAAAGAGCACGATGCAGAAGCTCGCCGTCTTGTGCAGAAGTATCCAGACATGGCTGCACCAATTCGCACGAAGCTGTCGGAGTCGCAGGAGAATTGGCGCAACTTGAACAAATTGTGTTTCAACCGCAAGCAGCTTCTCAGCACATCATACACTTTACAAAAGTTTCTTGTTGACACTCGTGAACTGGAGTCTTGGGCTGAGGATATGACTTCTAGAATGACTGCTGGACGGCTAGCTGTGAATGTGGCTGAGGCGGAAGCTCTATTGCAGTTACATCGGGAGCACAAAGCAGAGATTGACGGCCGTCAGGAGACTTTCAAAGCACTTAAGGAGTTCGGCCACCGACTTGTACAGCAAAACCATCACGCCAAAGCAGAACTGGAATCAAAACTACTTTTGCTCGAAGAACTGAGACGAACTTTAACACAAGCTTGGGAGGAAAGGAAGCAGATGCTGACACAGTGCCGTGATTTGCAAGACTTCCACGTGCACTCCGATCTAGCCGAAAACTGGCTTGCCTCTAAGGAAGCATTTTTAAATAACGACGATCTTGGTGACTCTATGTCAAGTGTGGAGGCTTTGATAAGAAAGCACAATGCTTTCGAGAAGACTATAGAAGTCCAGAGTGACCGCATCGAGAGGCTCGATACGTTTGCCACAGAATTAGTTGCTGGAAAACATTATGCAAGCGCTGAGATTCAAGCAAGGTTGCAAGCAGTTTCTCAGCGACGTGATCGACTGAAGGAGAATTCTATGGTCAGGCGGAAAAAAATTCAAGAATCCAAACAACTGCAACAATTTCTCCGTAACATTTACGAGGTGATGACTTAGTAGCTATTAAGATTTGGGATGTAAGTTTGGAACCGTTCTGAACTTCTTTTTATTTCAGGTTGTTAGTTGGATTAACGAGAAACTGACTGTGGCTCTTGACGAGTCTTACCGTGATCAGACGAACCTTCAGAGCAAGATACAAAAGCATCAAGCTTTCGAAGCGGAGCTAACAGCAAATAAAGGACGAGTAGATGCTGTCAATCAAGTGCGTTTGAACTTGTTTCACTTGTTGAAACAGCTTTTCTGATTAATATTTATTCGATATTTCATTATTTATGTGGTAGGAAGGGGAGAATTTGATTGGTGCTGGTCATTTTGCTGGAATGGAGGTTCAAACACAACTGGACTTATTGGATACCCTTTGGCGTCAGTTAATGGACGGTTCGCAGCTAAAGAAAGATCGTCTTCATGATGCTTACCAAGTACTTCTAAAACACGATTGATAGCAAGGAATATTTGTAATTGACATTTTTTCCGACAGGCGCTCGTGTTCACGCGTAATATGGATGATCTCGAAACATGGATGGATGATGTCGAGCACCAGCTGCAATCTGAGGATCATGGCACTGATCTTAGTAGTGTGCATAAGCTTCTGAAGAAACATCAGGTTAAATTATTAGATAACGGATACAAATCTTGACAAATGCAATCTATTTGATGATTTAATTTCTAATTTAAACAGCACTTGGAAGCAGAAATTCACATTCATGCTGAAAACATTGAACAAGTGAAGGATACAGCAGCTACTTTCTTGAATTGCAGTCATTTTATGAGCGAAGACATTCAGGAACGAGCCCAACTTGTCGTTCGCCGCTATGCCTCTCTTCACGAACCCTTACAAATTAGAAGAGATAATCTAGAAGATGCTTTGCTTTTGTGTCAATTTCTACATGATGTTGAAGACGAGCTTTCATGGATAGGTGAAAAGGAGAGGCTTGCCTCGTCCGCGGATCTCGGCAACAGTTTAACGGCCGTTCAAAACTTACAGAAGAAACATCAGGTACGATTACCATACTGTTTCATTGGTTTGCTATGATTTCATCATCTCATCTCTATTTTCCAGACTTTGGAGTCAGAAATTCAATCTCACGAGCCTTTAATTTCGTCGGTGGTGAGCAAAGGTCAGCAGATGATAAAAAGCAATCACTTTGCTTCAGCTACGGTTGAAAAATCCATTCAGGATCTCGTCGGTCAGTTACAGTCACTGAAAGATCATGCCAGTATCCGACGTTTACGCCTTTTAGATGCTGTGGAATCACAAACAGTGAGCCTCTCGAGCAAGTGTTTGTACGCATTTTGCTTATTAAATTTTCTTTTGTTTATTTAGTTTTATTCCGAAGTTGGTGAAGCCGAGACATGGGTCGAAGATAAGAGACATATTTTGACTTCTGCGGATGTCGGAAAAGATCTTGATTCTGTACACACTTTGTTGAAGAAATTGGAAGGGTGTGAGCGTGATGTTGAAGCATTTGGCGCGAATGTAGTCAAGTTACACAAGTTGAGCCAACGGCTCATCGAGAGAGGACACTTTGATGCCTCCAGTATCGAAGAGAAACAAAATCGAGTGGAGGCTCTTTATTCCGAGTTGCAGTCGGCTGTAGAAATAAGAAAGAGACGACTGACGGACAACAGAAAACTGTTCAAGTTTCTTCGAGATGCATCCGAGGTTGCCGAATGGATTCACGAACAGACTACAATTGCTGCGTCGGAAGATTATGGCCGCGATGTGGAACACGTGGAAATCCTGATACAAAAATTTGATAACTTTTTGAATAACCTGAATGCTAGCGAGGAACGTGTAAACGTCGTCGAGAAAACAGCCAGAACATTAGTAACCGAAGGTCACCCCGAACCGGAGAAGATTCAATATCAGGCGGTGGAAGTCATGCAGCTATGGGACGATCTAAAAGAAGTGGCTCACCAGAGACAGGAGGTGCCGCTTTGCTGCCGATTTCTTACATTTTGTGGTCTTAATTTGACACTTATCACATGTTTCTTATTTATTTTTAGGCTCTTGCAGGTGCAAAACAGATTCACATATTTGACCGTAAGGCAAATGAAACAATAACTTGGATGCAAGAGAAGGACGTTATGCTTTCCAGCGATGACTATGGTCATGATCTCGAGGGAATACAAGCCTTGATGCGAAAGCATGAGGGTTTTGAAGTGAGTTTCAAAGATATATTTTCACATGAAAATATTTCAAGTTTGTTATTAGTTGTAGGCGAATCGGGCAAAAAGCATTTTTATGTTAAATATCTTTCAAAATAAACTTTTTATAGACAAAAATTTAAAATATCATCTGCGTAAAGTTGGGTCATTTTCGGAACTGACATGAGTTTGAACTTAACAAATATAAATATAATGTAAGAAGTTTATTTTGAAAGATATCAACGTGAAAACGCCCTTAACCCTTCTAGTTTGCAAAATACTTTCAAGTTTCAAATGTTTCTTAATTTTGCTCCTTTGAGTTTGCGGGGCAATTTACAGTTTTAAAACCATCTGCATTAAAAAGGGGATGTACTGATTTTTATCATGTGTGATTTTGTTTTTATTAGCGAGATCTAGCTGCTATCAGAGAGCAAGTTGAGTATGTCGTTAGTGAGGCTAATCGCCTCGCAGCACTTTTTCCCGATGCCCGCGATCATGTTATTGTTAAGAACGAAGAAACAATTGATGTTTGGAACGTATTGTTGGATCAGGCAGCTCAGAGAAAGGATAAATTACAGCAAGCTGAAAAATTACAGGCTGGTTTTGACGAATTTAGAGAGCACACGTAAGAATACTCTTAGTTCATCGCGTTTTTATTGTTCATAACCTTTTTGTTGTTGTTGTCGTTGTACGAAGGGCGTGGCTGAGCGAAATGATGGCAAAGATAACTGCACCCGATCTGGCCAAAGATGTTGTCGGTGCCGAGGCTCTGATTGCAAGACACACAGAGTATCGTACCGAAATGGATACGCGTCTCGACTCTTTCGCGAGTTTCAATAAGAACTGTGAGAAACTGATCTCTGATGGACACTTTATGGCAAATGATGTTCAAGAAAAAATGCAAAGGCTAAAAGACCAGCAATGTTTGCTTGAGGACACTTGGGAAAGGCGACAGAAGCTTTATCAGCTCAGCCTGGACACTTTGGTTTGTTGACTAGATAGATAGGATTGTGATTCGCATATTTATTCTTTTTGAATGTATGATTTTAGATATTCAAACGAGATGCAGATCATTTGGATGTTTGGCTACAGAGCCGAGAACCGGTGTTGCGAGATGGTCCTTTAGGTTCTTCCATCGGTGAAGTTGAAGATCTAATTCGAAAGCACGAAGATTTTGAAAAGATCATAGTTGCTCACGAAGACAAGTTCAATGCTCTTAGAAGGCAAACGCAGGTGTGCAGCTCGTATATGCTTCACTCACATTCAGTGGCGCGTTCGTATCTGTTAAAGCCCCTAGGCGCTGTTGGATTTTGGGGGCTATTGTCGCGCTCCTTAGCTTAAAACCGCCGATGCGCACATCTTTGACAGTGTGATTCTGACTGTATTATTTAATATTTGGCAAAAGCTTGAGGAAGACTTCCAGCAACAAAAACTGGCCGAAGAAGAGCAAAAGAGACAGGAAAGTCAGCGTCGTGAACAAGATCGGCTCGATGCCATGAAGCGCAAAGAACAACAAAGGATATTAGATGTATGTTCATCTTTAACTTGGAGGTTTCCGGATGTAGTAACATTAGTTCAATGTGTTTGTTCTACAGGAACGACGAAGGGAAGATGATCTTAGAAGAACGCAAGAAATGAAGTTTAACAACAATGACTTAGGAATTCCGTTTAATGGTGAACAAAAGTTTTCGATTTCAACAAGCCAAGATTGGACGCCACAGTCGGGAGAAGCTCCAAATTCTAATTCATTGTATGATAAATGTTATTTTGGGACATTTTTTTGTTTGAATAGATTTTTTTCAGTTGCAATTTTTTTTCTTAATGTTAACAGAGTTCAGCTTTCTAGAAGAGGCAGCTCGGAAGTTCAAGATGGTCTCAAACTGTCTTTAGCTCGTGCTATCGGGGACGGTGGAGGTTCTTCTCTGAGACGAGGCGAAAGTATGAGGGTCGACATGGTCCTCAAAAAGGCCGATCAAGGACTTGGCATCAAGCGTGCAGAGAGCATGAAGTTGGACGAACAACACAAACGTGGAAAGCAACGTATGCCAAGCTTTACGACGAGACGTCGTACGCAGAGTTTTAGAAAGAACAGAGGTGACCTACAACTGAGTCTGCCACCCGTAGAGGCGAAGGGCAACCTCGAGAGAAAGCAAGAACTACAGAGTGGAGGGAAAAGAGCTACCATTCGATCGTGGAAAACTTACTACACTGTGTTGTGTGGCCAGCTCTTGTGTTTTTTCAAGGAAGAGTCCGATTTCTTGGACAATAAGGCAGCTTCTCCCCCTTTCAGCATTCACCTCGCAAAATGTCAACCGGCTAACGACTATACAAAGAAGAAGCACGTGTTTAGAGTACATTTAGCGGACGGAGCCGAATATCTTTTCAACGCAGAATCGACTGCAGTCATGGAAGAGTGGGTAAAGAAACTCGTATTTCATGCAGATCTTCCTCCGAGTATGCAACTGACACGTTACGAGAGCCGAGACGACGTTCAGGCTGCAGCTGATCGGAGTTCAATCGACCAGCAAAGTATAGATGACTCGTATTTTCCCGATGACCAGAGTGATGTAGGAACATCTCCACCGCTCTCTTCTATGACAGACGTTCATATCTATGCTAATGTCGGTCCCGTTTCTATGCCACACATGGGATCACCTACTAGAAAAGTAAAACCAGCCATTCCACCGCGTTCGTCTAGTTTCGGATCTCCGCGCGATGTTGTCGATAATGGAAGATTGGTTCAGGCCAGAATAGAATCGTTTCAAAATCTTGCAAACGAACAGGCAGCTCATCATCACCAACCTACAGGTATAAAATTGTATGCAAATGAATGAACTTGGATAGGAGTTTTAAACTAATGAAATTTTCGTGAATTCTGCATGAACGTTGAATGTAAAAAAAGAAAAATTTATCAAAGTTCATTTTTCCACGTTTCACGATGAAAGTACTTTTACCATATTTATTTGCTTCTATGAAACTTCGAATTAGGCCCAAATTCAAGGATGAAATTGAGTGCTTTGTCTTCAATTTGAAGCTTCTGAATGGTGGATATTAGCTATTAGGGGGATTACAGTAGAGTAGTCCAACCTAGAAGCCATTGCTAGCCTCCCAACTCAACCCTTACCGTTTCTATGTTGAAAATGTGCCCAGAGGGTTCAAGGGCCAACAGACATTAAAAATAATTTTAAACCATAAAGGTTCAATTATTTAGGAACTTTTGAAAATTATGGGCCCAAGCCAAGTACTCGGGAAACATAGTTCAAGGTTTTTCAAGAACTGTTTATATCAACGTGTGTCGCAAACGATATTTTTCCTAAATCTCTTTCAGTTCTCGTCGATATAACATTATGTCACGAGTGAGTTATGTCTCATCTCGGTCTCCCCATGTGCTAATATAAATCGAAGGGCTTTTTTCTCGGGCTCGTGTCGTGCTCGTTCCATAATCTTCATGTTCCTATGTAATTGGGCCTTTAAAGTTGGCCCAATTCTGTCTAAACTATGTAAATTTCCGGATAATCTACTGTCACTTTGATAATAGGCTTTTTTTTTGGTAATTGTTGCTTTTTTGATGTTTTTTTTTTGTAGAGAGACAATATCGACAGTCTTTGCCAGCACATTTGAACGAAATGGAATCGATGTACGACCCTCATTCACGTCAACAACATGAACATAATTATCAACATGATGAGCCAGACATGACATCCGCAACACGGCGACCAGTTTCCGAAGATGTACGTGGATATTTATCGCAATCACAACAGAGAGTGAATACATTTGAAGGTACATCACTTCCTTTTTTGTTTGTTTATTAATATTTAGTTTCTCATTTGCTTGTTTTTTTTTTTGCTTGTTTGTTTGTTTGTTTTTGTTTGATAATTATGAATGCTGCTCTCATGATTATTGTTTCTTTTTGCATTGCCTCATTCGTATCGTATGTTTTTGTGATTTTTTTTTTTGGATGGAGACAGCCGTTCCCCCACCCCTTCCCGTAACAAAGCCCCCAGTGTACACCTCTCAACGACCCCCTTCCAATATGTCTTCGTACACCAGCGATGATCCCGAAGACGACAGCCTCGAAGGTTTGTTTCGTTTTCCTCCAGTCTATTATTTTTTCCTCTCGACGTTCCGTCTTCGTTTGTTTCGTTGCATGCTATAAATGTTTGGACTTGTTTTCTTTCAGCTCTATTCTTGTTATTCGTTTATAATCATATTTGATGTTATTTCTATTTTATTTTTAATGTTGTTTGGTATTTGTTTTACAGGTTTGGACAGTGGAGACTACGATCGACAGGTAAGTCAGACTGTACGAAACAGGGTTAATAAAAATGATTATTTTGAGAAAGGCTGGTTTTCGTACTGCGATTATTCTGCGTTTTGGGAATTACATTAAAGAGGAATTGAATGTGTGTTAGAAACTAGAAAAGCTCATTTTGAAATATATCAACATGGAAACATCCTTAAGTGATTGGGCTACCTTTCTAGTTTTTAAGGAACTTTCTAGTTTTTTTTAGTTTTGCTCTTCTGAAAAACAGAATAATCAAGAGTTTGAAAATCAGCTGTTCATAAACCATCTTAAAGCACATGATTTTTAGATGAAATCGTGAATTAGATGAATTCACCCTGGCACAAAATCAGTGCTTTATATCTAATTTGAACTCGAGTCTTTGTTTATGTCATATTAGCAGCAACTCCAACATTCTCATCATCATCATTCCTTGCCAGCCAACGCTCAGTTGCTTCTGCCTCAACTTCCAACGTCTTCTGATCATCCGCATCAAGGACAGCGAAGTCACGATTCCATGGATTCTCGCGGTCGCCCGTCATCAGTTGATGGCTCTTCGGAAGACTCTTCTTCAACTGGAGGAGAGCGTCACAAAAAGAATATCTTCAACCGTATGTTTGGTAGAAAACATAAGTGAGTTAAGGTGTGAGAGAGAGGGACATTATCTATGAATAGTTATATAGTTTGAATTATATTTTTTATTATTAGCTTCATTATAAATATTCATTGGTTATTATTATTATTTTTTCTTCTCTCTCTCTCTTTCTAATTGGGACCATTTATTTGCAGCTAGATACATTCATTCATTAGCTCTACTTATTAACCTGATATCAAAATTTAAGTTTTTTTTTTGTTATTTGAGTTACTCGGATATAGAAAGGGATCTTTCTATTTTGTGCAATTTACTTAGTTTTTTTTAAACGTTGCTTTTCATATCGATTGTTTTATAGTTAAATTGTTTTTTTTGGCGTGAAAAGGCGAAATGAAATTGTTCAGTTTAGTATATTCTACTTACAAAGGCGGCTTATTCTTTAATTTTATTATACACATGTTATATATCTGTAAAGTTATTAAGAAAAATATATTCATTTATATATTGGCCATAAGAAATTTTATAATAATTCTAGTCGAAGAAATTGAGAAGTTTTAAGTTTTTTTCAGTCATCCTTGTTGCATTTGTATTTTAATGAAATACTTCTCTAAGAATTACAATAATAAACCGTTTGACTGAGATAAAGTAATGTAGTGTTGTACATAAATATTAATTAGGTTTAAATAATTTTCCATGTTAAGTGTATGGTGAATAGGCTTGCCACCTTTCTTCCTTTGTGGAGAAAATGTCCTCCGACCAGGACCGTCCTCCACGAGGGCAGACATGTCCGCCACACAATAAATTGTATACATACTTAAATACGTTCGTGGAGGAGTGTCCTCCACGGGTGGCAAGCCTACTTGTGAGTTAATGAGCTCGGTTTTTAATTTATTTAAAGTGTTATGTATTTAGATATGTTTTCAAGTTTCAGTTTTAAATTTTATTCATTTCTACACAGGTGTTTAGTTTTTATTAAATAGCATGTCATTAGAGCCTTTCTAAACTGAGGAGCCTTTGAGAGCATTCAACAAATGAGCAGCAGTGGGGGTGCCTCTCAGGAACCAAAGTGTCACCCTGAGAGCTTCCCACAACCGAGTAGCCCCAGAAACCTGTTAAAGCTTCGACCGTCTCGATTTTTAATTTTCTATTAAAAATATAAAAGATAAACCCAAATAAACTTTTCTAGTTTATGGTTTTAGATAAATGTTCTAGTTTCGGTTTAATTTTTATTTATTTCTATAAAGCGGTTTTTATTTTGTAAATATTTCTTGTTTCCATGAGAACATTCTGTATATGGTTCATAGCATTGAGGACTTTTCTGTAAAGCAAGCATTAAGTACTGTGTCGGCCACTAGAGGGCAATAGATTCGTCTAAAACTTCCAATGACGTGTCATGTTTCTTGTGTTGTCAAATTTCTCTTATGAATCTGAATATAGGAAGTGTTAAGTATGGTTCGTATCGATTGTAGTTAATACTGATTAAGAAACGAAAATGTTAATCTAGACAATTTATTAGGATTTCTCGGCATTTTCTGATCCAAACTTTGATGTTAAAAACTGGGTCAACGATGTATTTGCTACTGGATCAGAAGCGATCGTTAACAAAGAGGTGAATGGAGACAGCGCCATCTAGTGATAACTTGCATAACTTATAAAAAGTTGTATGGTGTTGATTGTCCTGTATGTCGATATTGTTCAAAATAAACATTTTACGTGTGTTTGAAAATGACCCAATATTAAGAGCAGACGATATTTTTTAAATTTTTGTCTATAAATTGTTTATTTTGAAAGATATCGTGAAAATATATTTAAGTGATTGAGCTACTTTTACCAGTTACTAAAACACTGTCTAGTTTCTTTAATTTTTGGTTCTGAAAGACAGAATAATGAGAATTAGAAAAATCAGCTGTTCGTGAACCATCTTAATAAAGAATACATTCACATCTCAGACATGTTTTCAAATATATTGAGACATTGATATAATACGAAGTGTTTCATGTTTTTTATTTGTTTCTATTTTTACTTAGAATCACACTTCTCAGCTCGTGATGAAGTTGCAGCTTTTTATTCAAGTAGAGAATTTTTAAAACACATTAAAATTATTCTTGTATATAATGTTCTTATTATTGACAGGAAGTGAACAATTCTCTCGAAGAAACAAGTCAACAAGTTCTTCAAAACTTGCCAAGGTTTTTGTCCATTTTGTTCGCTCATCGTTTATAAAACTTATTCTTTGCGATTCTCGCTTTTCTATGTTTTAAAATTTCAAAGAGTCGTTCGAGATGCCGAGTCGATTCGTCAGGAAGTGGAACTTTTACAGTCTCAGATGAAATCTGTGAAAGGAGACGTCGAAAAAGTGGAACGTAACACTGCGCAGTCGATGCAGATGTTACTAACCATCGACGGACTCAAATCTCGCATGCAGATCGCGAGTAAAGCTCTTCAAGTATTGTAAAACGATTTACTTTTAGAGGGTGAACAATCACGACATGATCGAAATTCGTCACGTTTTTTTTATCTTGTAGGAAGCAGATAACTGGACTACGTTGTCTGTCGACGTTGATGACGTGTTTCAGTCCGGCGATTTTGATGCTGTTTGTATCTTAGATCTAAATATTGATCTCGTTATTTGAATTTGAATGCAAATTGATTTTCTTGTTCTAGATTGCCTCAAAGTTGCAAGGAATGCAACAGAGTCTGGTGATTTACGTTTTTATGTTTTCTAATATTTGAGGAAAGGAAAAATGGTTAAGAAAAATACTGATATAGTCTTGTTTTTATCAGAAAATTCTAGTAGATATTCCGGATTACAAAGAACGGTGTCAGCATTTAGAAAGTCTAAAGAATCGACTCGAAACTTTGCTAAGCCCCCATCTAATTGCTGCTATTAATAATAACGTAGTTGGTTAGTCGTTTGAATCGCGTTTATATCGATACCTTTCGTAACGTTTGGTTTTATTTTCATTACCCAGATTCTGCTCAAATATATGTCAGAATTTTTAAAGATATTGAACGCTTGGACGAAGTGCGGAAATATTATCACAAATGTCATAAGGTGATTATGTTTATTATGTTTTGAATGTTTTTTATTTTACAGATGCAAACGGAAGTAACTGTTCTTTAACTAAGTTACAAATGACTGGTTTTATTATGTCTCAGCTTTTAGTTTACTCTCCTCTGCTATCCATTACTCTAGTTTTAAAGGAAACTTTAGAGTTATTTTATTTCTCCTTCTTGCTTTTTTGATTTTAATTACATTGCTTTCTAAAAGAAATTCTACTGATCGAAGGTACTTTTTTTTGGCCCCAAACAGTTACTTCTAGTTGACATGTTTTCAAGCATTGTTTTAAAACAGCTTCTTTTATGATAGGTGTTTTTATCACAAAAGTGGAAGGAATCTGTCGACGCTGATACGGACTATACTTTGGTCAATCGCCTTTCTCTGTATTACGACATGCTTCTATCACATTGGCACACTCAGGTTAATAATAATGGGGTTTACGGACGGGTTCGTAATGTAAACAACTTTTTATTTGTTGGTGATAACAGATGAAATGGTGTAGTCAGGTGTTTCCCGATTTGTCTGCTTTCGAAATCCTTTGCAGTCTACTGACCGACACCCTTCAGTCGATCGATCCATCGATTTCGTCTTGCATTGGCAAAGCACTAAAGCAACAGGACAATCGTTTGGATTTCTTAATTGAAATAAAACAGGTGGATTTATATTTGTAGCATCGGCAGCCTCTTTTTTTAAAATAATTGACTTTCGTTCATTTAGGTTATTGAAAGGTTTTCTCGTAGTTTGAGCTCAGCAATCAAGATGCATAATCCAAGTTTGCGAATTAAAGTCTTTACTGGAGTAATCTGTATAGTAATTTCTGTTTTGATGTTTTTCTTAGACCATCAACAAGCCGAACTTATAAAGTTATTGGCATTAGCAATTCGAATGCCGTTGATTACTTACGTTCGTAAATATGCAACGTACGAGGAAAAGCGTCTCGTTTTGCTGCTCGACAGTGTTCCATTGGTTTGTTATATTTCTAACTTTGAGATACGCAATTCAATGGCGATTGTTTGGCTCCCTTTAGGCGCACGCCTAGGACTCCCATGAGCCGTAAAAACTCAAAACTTTAGAAGGCTTTTAATTTTTATTTGAAAAATAGTAAACATAGCAATTCATATTAATTTCTACGTTACTGTAGTTATTTAATATTTGTTTTTTTGTCGTTTGTAAAGCGATTTGGGGCTTTGAAATTCTAACAAATATAAAATATAAACGAGTGCTATTGATACATTTGATGTGACGTTCACTGTATTTATTTTTGTTTTAAAAGCAAAGCGAAGATCAAAGTGAGACGATTCGTTTGTTGTCGGATTCGGTCGTCAAAATATTTATCTTTCTCGAAGAGGTTTTTTTTTTTTTTTTGCATAGATTCGTATTTTTATTTTGCAACTGTTTGGTTTTTTTTGGTATTTATTCTGATTGTCGTTTTTGAAGGCAAATAATAATTGTCTACAGTTTACTAATGGTTGTGGATATCAAGGTTTAAGCAAGGCTTTGACAATCTTTTTTGGAAAATACGTCGACAAAGTGAAGTCTTCTGTCATTCTTTGGAAAGAAAATCTGAAATTTGCTGACAGTTCTGTAAATATGGCAAACGATTGGACTTTTCTTCAACAGGCTTTGCAGGCAATTCAAATTTCAGGTAATTTTTCTTTATATCTTTCTTCGTCAATTGTTTACGATGAGACGCATTATTGTTTTTCTTTTAACTATCATCTTAGGTGAAATTGTACTAAAAACCGAGGCTTTGGATCAAACTTTAGTGACTTGTTTTGTTGACTCGTTAAATCGATTAGGGCGTACAACAAAGGGTGACGAAACGTAAACAGATCCGATATACATATTCATTGTTTAATTTATCAGTTTCAAAGATGAAATCAATTTGTTTTATTTTAGAATTGATTCTGTGATTCTATCTTTGGAGAATGTCTGTTGTGATCAAAACGATCAAATAACTTTGAAGAATCTTTCCGATCAAATTTCTGATGGTACGATTTTAATTGTTGTTTCAAAACAATCTGTTTACCACAATAATTAACTGGAGTTAGTAGTAGTTTAAGTGACGGAATTTGCTTTTAGTGAGGAACTGGTGGTTTTTAGTTTTGAAAGTTATTTTGTTGGCAAATGAAACTTGTCTTTAATAATCGGAATGAAGAAGAAATGTAAAGAAGGCTGAACGTGTCTTCAAAAGATTTCAGAAAGGTTCAACGTTCTGAAAAGTCAGTAAATTCCTAAAAATTCCAAATGAGACAAAACAACCGCATTTGTGTTAACATATTTTTTTTAAAAAAATCTTGGAAATGGTCCAATCTTGAACTGTACTTATTCTGTCTTTCAGAGACAAAATTAAGAGAAACTGGAAAGTGTTTTAAAACTAGAAGAGTATCTGAATTGCTTTAGGGTAATTTGATGTTTGTAGATTTTAAAATATGCTTTTTTATTTTTGTTTATTAAATGTTTATTTTGAAAGATATCAACATAAAATGCAATAACCAGAGGTTAGAAATCACCTGTTTGTACAACAAATTAGCTGTTTTATGAAGTAGACTTTAAAATTGTCGGAAATTCGTTGAAATGTCAAGGATGTAAATAAAACCAAAGAAAATACAAAAAAATCCAATAGATAATTGTCCAAATTTTAAATGAAATTAATTAAAAAAATGTAACATAATAATTAACTCCGTTATTAAATTAAGATACTTGCTTGACTTTTAACTGAAATATATTGATTGATTTTATTCAACATTTGTCGTTTAGACCAGACTGGAACTTTTTTGAAAGACGTTCAACAGCTGGAGACGAAACTTTGCGAAACGGTTGGAAAGATTGCTTTTGACGTGTTCTTTGCCGAGATTCAACGGCAGCTTAATAACCTTCCTAACATGAAGGTTTTGCGTGTGTCGTGACTTTGTTTCATTTTTGTTGTTTCTGATGTCTAATTTTGTTTTTTTAGACGTGGAATTTGGAAAATCCTAGCGGCGTTTTTACAGCGGATCTTCCTACATTTGGTCTCGTTCCTCAGGAATACATCACTCAAGTGCCTTACTTTCTTAGTTACTTATGTTTCGTTACTATGTTTTCATTTAACTTAATTTTAATAATTACAGATCGGTCAATATTTGATGACCGTTCCTCAACACATTGAACCATTCATATTGCAAGATAATCCAGCCGTTCATAAAGCTTTAAAGCTGGGAAAACTCCCTCATTCCAAGCAAAATGGTTAGGCCTTTGTCACACATATTTTCTTTTTTTTTTTTTGCTTTTCTAATTATATAATAAAAAGAGGAAATGTAAAGCGTTTTAGAAACTAGAATGGTAGCCGATTGACTAAATAGTAGTAGCTTCATGTGGCTAGTCAATAAATAAAAAAATATTGTCTGTTTAAAGTTCGATCGTTTTGTGTCGGATGTGAAAAGCTTATTTTGAAAAACATCAAGATGAAATACTTTTAAATGATTTACAAGCTCTTCTAGTTTATAAAACACTTTCAAGTTTCTCTTAATTTTGCTCGTGATAGACAATAATCAGAGTTTGAAAGGCGTTTACATTTTAAAAAGAAGTTAAGGTGTCTTATTTTTTTACATGTATCAAAGATTGGATTAAAGATGATCACATAGCAGATTATTTCTTGGGCTGTGTTGCGACTGCAACGTGCGAAACTTACGTCGATGTCATATTTAAGATTTCTCAAGTGACACAATATGCTGCGAGACAGTTAGCAGCCGATATTGGTACGTCAGTCGTAATATCGTCATTTTAATTATATAAATGTTTGAATGTGAAGATTCTTAACAATATTTCGTTTTTTCTTAAAAGATTATTTGTGCAACGTTCTGGACGATCTTGGGCTACAACCGTTAGATAATCTAGTTTCTGTTTCGTCTCTATTAAAGGCAAGTAGCGAAGACTATTCTCGAGTGGCCGAAGGTAAACCTGCAAGTCTAGTCAGTGCCATACGTGGTTTACGAAACCTGGTCCTGGTTGAAAATTAAATCGTACAAACGTTGATTACGTATCTAATCGTGTCTTCACTTTTTTCATCGATGAGTTTACTAACACAGTTTTGACACAGATTTACGCAGGTGAACAGAAACTTTTTCAGAATTATAAAAAAAATAGTAAAGGTGATAGAAATGAGAAAGTAGAGGATTATGATTTAGATATTTTTGTGACAAAGCCTTTGAAAATAAAACGTTTCATAATAATAATGAAAAATTCTTTTAACACATAAACATATTATTCTTATTTCTAATAAAGTTGAATTTTAGTCGGTTAAAAAGTTGTTTCGTGACGATATATAGCTTTAAAATAAACTTATTTAAGCATGAAAATAATTTCATTTTTCACATAATTTCAATTTACATTTACATATAAATTTTTAAAATATTTAAGTCCATGTGAGAATGGAACTGATATGAGCTCTAAATTATAGAGATGAACACTAAATTTGGAAGACTCTTTTAAAGTTTTGTAAACATTTTATTTCTTAAAAATTTCTTAAATTTTTTGTTAAAAACTGGAGATTGGGGGGGACTTCAACCAATTTTCAAAATTTGATTACAGTTAGTTGAACTTTATGGCGTTGTCAGTTTTTTTATGTGATTTATATAATAATTTTAAATAAAGTAGAATTCAACAAAGAAAATTCAGTTGATTTAAATCACAATTTTAGTCATTGATTTAAACCAATTTTACTCTGTTAAGAACTTAGTTGTATGAACTCTCAGCTTTAGTAGAAGCGTTTTTGTAGTAATTTCATTATTTTTTGTTGTTTAAATGGTGAATAACGTCAAGGTGTTTTGTGTGCATGATGTATTCTAATATGAGGCGGCTTATTTCTTTGAGTTGCTGTAAATCTATCAATGGTATTCTACCTTATGGTTTACAATTCTACTCTAGAAGATCTCTTCATTATGTACAAGGACAGTCAAGACCTCCAAATCTGAGGGAATATTTCTATTACATCGATCACCAAGGAATGGTAATACACTTAACAGCTGACTGTCCCGATGGTCTAATGTTTATCATACTTAAGTAAAACAATGTCAATGTCTTGTAGCTTTTTCTCGACGATGCGAAAATGAAAAATTTTACGTCATGTTTCAAAGGTGAAGTTTGAATTAATTTAGATTAAAAATGTAATTTTTAATGACAGTTTTATTGTTTACAGAAAAAGCATTTCTTGTATTTTTCTTCAAGAGGCTCAAATTGAACAGGTCAGGTCGATACGAAGATGAGTTTCCGTACGTCTCACCGTGTGGCATCGAGAAGAACTACGTACGTTGCGACGATCGTCCCATAGTTTATACCCATATTGTGGACGGTAGAGGTACAAAGCCCGATCTGCTTTCTTATGCACATGCGGGAGATGAACTGACTATTCCTTTCGAACCGTCAAAGTTATATATGTGGCCCGATACGGGAAGAGTATATTATCCTGCTTCTGATGTTGTCGGAGGCGTAGGTCTCGTGAAATCGAGTCTAGGGTTCGAACTGAGTAAGCTGATTGTGTTCGAGAATGGAGAAAACAAACCTCCGACTCATTTTAAATGGAAAGGTGTACTTCATGTTTTAACTAACGAACTTTCTGCAAAGGTCTCGGTCAATTCGTCCAAAGATTTGAGAACGAAATAGTTAAAATATTTGGATTTTAGATACGTTCTAAGATGAATTTTACTGTTTACCGTTACCAAATCCTCTTAATTGCAAAGTAAATGTTGACTTCTGCAATGTGAATCAAAAGAAACTCAAATCATTATCACCGTAAAATTATGTAGCACAAATAGGAAGTTTTTCTCTTTTTGAAACGCACTCATACAAATTGCGTGCTTTTAAATTCATAATCATCTAAAAAGCTGTAAGATTTACACAATAATTAATCGCTTTGAATCATGAGAGAAAGAGGAATACGTGAAAACAATAATTGATTGATAGTAAGATATAATGTGAATCGACCTTTATAATTCGGAGTCTGTAATCCCCCCTTTCGTCACCCCTCCTTTCAGCTCCTAACCTCTCTTCACGCGGTGAACACGTGTCAGTTGCCGGGAAAATTCTATTTCATCGTCGAGTCGAGACTATGACACATATTCGATGCACAAATTATTCATTACGCGTGAATATAAATCGATATTTGCGTATCGAATAAACTGTTCTTGAATTTGGGCCTAAATATCGGTCAAAAGAAAATTTTTGGGAAAAAAGGGGTGAAAATAAATTTCGATCAGGTCAATTTGTTTCACCCGATTCAAAATTTATTTTCACCCCCTTTTTTGTCTCATTTACTGAGACAATACTAACGATTTTTCACTTTGTCCCTCATTGAAATATATGAAATAATAAAAGAAAATTACCATCACTGTCTGTCAGCTGCAGAGCCGGCATTACAGTATGCAAGGCCTGAGGATCAACTTCCCCACCCACATAATATGTTACCAACATTTTTGCCAAAAACATTCCTCTTTTAGCATTTGGTAATGGACATTTACCCAATCAGTCCTGCCAGTCACTACTGCCCCGATCGTATGCCACAGTACCCAACCCACTGCCTGCCACGTCACAAGAGACAGGAGGTACATGACCCATCCGTGGGTCATCTCTTACGCCCTCTCGTACGGAGCAGCCCCCTGATATGTGTTCTCAACTAATACCTGGAAACGCCCCATATATATGTTCCACATATTACCAGATATAAAACTACATATAGGCATTTAAAGACATGCAGACGTTTGCGTGTTCCTGTCTTTACTTGCCTGTAAACTACTTAGTATATCTGATATCTCCGCAAAATGGTGAAGTGCTAGCTGCTGAATACAAACAAGTACGACCGGAACCTCCGTGTCAATCACAGTGTGATAGCATAGTGTACCACGACTACGACAACAGCTAGTAAAGTATCGGTTGCGGCGGTTTTACCCGCATTCCTCTTGGAGTTCCACCGATACCGGAACGCAGTCGATAGTATCAGTTTCATCTCCCCGATACCGCATGCACGGAGTGTAGATAACTGAAAGCATGTCTGTCTCATTTGGATTGTCTGCAAACGAGAATTGAAAATTATTAGAAGCGCTTCATAAAACAGACGTCCAGGGCAAAGTGAAAAATCTCCTCTATAATAAATCTTAACATAGTAAGAAAAATCGTTATTATGCATCTTGAGTGGTGTCTTTGGCCGTGTTTTGCATGCCCCGTCCCCCTTCCATTGAATGACTCCGACCCTCCTATTGAATAAACCCCACCCATTTTCCTTTGATACAGTAAGGCACTGATGGAAAATTTTCACCGCAACATGGTGTTTCTCATACCACACGCGATGCACCGTGTGCTGCATGGAGCACTATCACCGCATTCGCAACCGAATTCAACTAAATGTTGAACTGGAGTCGAGAGTACGCAAAAATTGTTTCATCTCCTTTATAAATCTTAATATAGTAAGACAAAATCGTTATTATGCATCTTGAGTCTTATTTTTGAGTGGTGTCATTGACCGCGTTTTGGATGCTCCGTCCTCTCCTACTGTATAACCCCCACCTATTTTCTTTTGATACAGTAAGACACTGATGGAAAATTTTCACTGCAACATGTTTTTCCTCATACCACACGCGATGCGCCGTGTGCGGCATGGAGCGCTATCACTGCATTCGCGACTGGCGACACTAACAGTTGAACAGGAGACAAAAGTACGCAAAAATTGTTTCATGCCGCTGGAATAACAGACGCTCTCGGCATGACATTTTCTCAATGTGCATTAGAAAATATAGGCTCAAATGCTTCTAAATCTCGGAATTCTTTTGATTTCTTTTACATTCGTTATTTTAATTTACCCTTTTAGTCTCTAACAAACTCAGTTCTTGAAAATCAGCTGATAAAAACAAGCCGCCGACGCCTTCTATAGTCGTCACCAGTGGTTCAATGATTTGGAAAATGGTCGTCGTCCTGTTGTGAAGTGTGGTTTAGTAGGTTCATAACCCGTTATTAACAATTTGTGTAATAAATCTCGATGTTTTAATTGATCAATCTCTAACACTAAGACTATAAATTAAATTTTTTAAAAAGGTAATCTCTAGAAACCTTCCTTTGGGGCAAAAATACTACCGTTCAGAAGAATCAGTGTCAACACGCACGTGTACTAGACCACTGCACGCACGTTCACTTGTTTTCTCAAATCAAAACGGTAACGTTTTGTCATTCACGGGGTATTTTTTGATTAAAAGCCGCTAGCCTCATCGAAAGTATTGCCTACATTATATTACATTGTAATTTAACAATCTGTTTTGTTTTCGTAATTACAGCCGAAATTGAAAGCCAAGTTTGCACAAGTGCCTCCGTTTCACGTAATAATTGATACCAACTTCGTTAATTTTGCCATCAAAAAGAATCTGGACATAATACAGTCCATGATGAATTGTCTCTATGCAAAATGTACTATTTGTTTTTATTTGAAGTTTTTTTATTATTTACTAATGATACGTTGTTTAGGTATTCCATACGTCACGGACATCATGGCAGAATTTGAGAAGCTCGGAAGGAAATTCAGAATCGCTCTCAGGTGTATTATCACATCCTCATATTTTTCTATCACTAGAATTCTAGAAACGTTCTGATGTCGTTGTTTTGAAAAGAACTTAAGCTGGTTTTAAAGGGTAAAACGGCCCTCGATCTTTGGTTATTTTGAACAGCTAGCTGATTTTCAAACTTTCAGGAGCAAAATTAAGAGAGGGTAGAAAGTATTTATAGAAACTAGAACGGTAGCTCAATTCCTTTTTTTCATGTTGATATCTTTCATAGATTAAAAAATATCATTTACTTAAAGTAACGTCATTTTCAAACTGCCATAAAAACTGCCGTAACCCTTCTAATTTCTAAAACACATTCCAGTTTTTTTTTAATTTTGCATCTGATAAACAGAGTAATCAGTTTTTGAGAGGCGTTTACACTTTAAAAAATGCTTCCCTGCTTGCATAAGGGAACTTATGCAGATGACTGCATCGTTCAAAGAATAGTGCAGGTAAAATTGTCAAAGAGGCATTCTAGCGTAATCTTTTTTTTTTCTCACTCGTTAATTTTGTTGTACAACACAAGTGTTATATCGTAGCTACGTGCGACAAAGATCTTAGACGTCGCATTCAAAAGATACCTGGTGTTCCCATAATGTACATGTCTGAGCATAGGTAACTACTTCTACTTAACTACTCCTACTTCTGTCGATTGATCGAGTTTCATCCCGTTCATCCCTGTTTCTCAGGTTTACAATTGAGAGAATGCAAGATGCATATGGAGCACCAAACGAATAATGGCTGTGCTTTTTGTCCTGTGTATTTTGAATAAAATAAATGAATAAAGGGCAATCACAATAGTTTTATGTTAATTACAGTTTGTAATAATGGATGGATAACACAGTAAATTTGGGTTTATTTTCAACGCAGCAGAATACAGACTCTTTTTCTTTTTCTAAATGGACATCCAAAAAAAAACCATTAGAAACACAAAGAAGGCAAAATCGAGTTAATGTAGCAAAAAAGAAAAAAAAAGAAAAATCATTCACACGATTTGACAGTGATATAAATTCAAATAAAATAATAGCTAAACATACAAATGATCTTAATATGTAAGCGAGCAAAGTGGGAAAGTCCAACTTAACTGCAAATTGAAATACATGAGAATGGGTCTATTTATCAATTGAATCTATGGGTTTTTCATAAGTAGGCGGGATGTAATGTTGCCACACCCACACACAAACAATGTAATACGATGAAGTTTCAATAGTTGACATTAGTCATTATTTATGAGATATTCACTCTTTCTGGCTTTCAATGCTGCAAACTCTTGAATTAGCTCTTCCATGTTTAGTTGATCTGCAATGTTCTCAAATATAATTTTATGAGTTTCAACTTTGAAAAGCTTCGTTCATCGCTGGCAACTGTGATAGGCAACGTTAGCAGTGTTACACAATTCTAATAAATAAACGCGAGCATAGCGAGCGAAAAATCCTATAAAAGTTCTGGCGAGCAAAGTGAGCCAAATAATAGTAAATTTATAAATGACGCTATAAAATAAATTAACCTTTTCGTTTATAAAATTTTTTAGACATTTTTTTTTTAAAAATAAATATTTTCTGCCCCAGAAAATGCTGCCGTTAAGAATGTGCCGCCGTAGGCAACCGCCTTCAACGCCTATGCCTAGAACCGGCCTTGCATAGCCTCCTATGTAATCAATGGTCTGCAAAAAGATGACCACTTTATCTGGCGCCACATAGTGGTTTGTGTATAGCTAGAAAACGAGCTTAATAATGGCGTAACTCATAAAACTAACAACTTACAACTAAAAAAATGATCGTAAACCCTTTTAAAACATCTCTAAAATATTTAATAATCGAAATTTAACAATAAAAACAAATCATTTGCATTAAAAAAAATTATGCAATTTTTAAGTGAAAAAAGATCATCAGGACATCGTTTTGAGTTTGCTGAGTATCTGCAATGAACCTTTTTCGACCCAAGAAACACCAGAAGTCGAAGGATCTTCGTTCTTCATTGCTTCGCTTTCGGGTCTCTGAAAACAACATTGAGTTATGTAAACTATCTCTTTCTCTTCCTTCCTATCATTCTCTAATAAAACTTATCCAACCTTTGCACTAAAGATTCTGCAACGAATTTCTTCATGGAGCAACGGATCCCACTCACTAAACCTTCGAAGAAGAAAATAAGCACATTCATTCATGGTTAACTCCTGAACGTCAGTTACGGTAATTACAAACGTCACCTTATAGCGTGAGGATCATCTGACTTTGGTGGAGCGTATAAACTTTCCAAACACTGCTTCATACACTTCGAAACTTGATTTCGAAATAACTCCAAGTCGTTTTCAAACCTTCAAAACATAAAACACAGCAAAACACAAAAAATGTCTCCTGATTGTACGATAGTAAAGATACACTTTAAAAATATGGACTAACATAATTGCAGCATCAGAATTACTCGGTTCGCTCGAATCGATCTTGTAAAAAATGTGTCTCGCATAGATCAATAAATGCCAGATGTGATTAACGTTACGTCTAGATAAGAATCGATAAACAAAACTCCAGGTTACAGATTTGAACGACTTAAGTTCACTTCCGGAATAATGTAAACACCTCCATTTCTTAAAACCTTTTGTGACATTCAGAACACCAGATTCAGCGTTGATCTGTGGATGAAATATTGGTGTTTCAAAAACAATCCCCTAGAAAAGAAGACGAGTTTTAACTTCATCAAAATGATTTTTTTTTTCTTGTTATTTTCGACATTATGCAGAAAAACGACTACTTATATATAGTTTAAGTTTATGAACAGCTGATTTTCGGGCTCTACTTATTGTGCGTTTGAGAATATATATTCGAATAGTATTTTCATGTGTTAGATTTCAAAATGAACTTTTTATAGATACTAATTAAAAATAGTGTCTATAAAGTTGGGTCATTTTCAAACTAACATAAAAAGTGTATTTTATTAGATATCAAACATGGAAATACCCTTAAGTAATTGAGCTACCCTTCTGCACCTAACACCTTACCCCTTACACCTAAAATACAGAATTTGCCAGATTTCAAAAGGCATTTACACTTTAATTTACCCTTATTCAACATTTTAAAAGTTTTTGTTGACCAAAAATATAAAATTCTTGTTTTTAAAACCAATTTGACAATTTACTAAGTTTTTTGCGCGATGTCCTGATATGATATTAAACGATTACACTCTTAAAATAAACTTTAATGAGAATATTCCGTTCGTTACCGGACATTCTCCGTCAGGATAATTCTCGGGAATGTTGATTGTGAATCTGAATACACCTCCTTGATAGAAACCCTGCCGAATAAACATAACTCCAAACCAAACTACAAAGAAAAATTTTAATTGCATGAAAACGATATAATTTAAGGACATCAAACGTACGAAATGGAGATCGTGATGCGGGAACAACATAGATTCCAGGCAATTTTTGCTTTTCTAAGAGACTACTGTAAAGAGAAGAAAATGAAACTATCAAAGATACAAGTCAAAATAGACACACAATCGTTTTAAAACTGTCTCAATTCGTTTCATACTATTCGGCAAGTAACGAATACTCTATAAAGAATGGAGTATAGCCATAAATTCCTTTCGTTGTAGATGTGCGTCTCTCTATTATTTTTGCGGCTACGCTCAGTTGAGTATCGACATCTGGAGCAGCCGGTAAAACCTTTCGAATGGATCCTTTACGTTGGAAGTTAGGATTTCTGTAGTTTGGATCTGATTCTTTAGCTCCATCCTTAAATTAGATATTTAAAAACAACATTAAACTACAAACACACCATCATCCTATTTAAATACCATCGTTTTCAGTCATTATTTGTTTGTGTGCATTATTTATACGAAATTAAACCAAATTTGAAGGTTTTTAACTTACCTGTGACGCCATTTTTAAATACCCTATATCGATACCGGCATAGAAATTTTATTTAATCGATATTTTATATATACATCGATATCAAAAGATATAACAGTGTTGCCGTGTTTGACATTGTACAAACTTGAGTTTCTTATTTGCCAAATTTTTAATACGAATTTTAATTTTTGACAAATATTTGAAATTATTTTTATTTTAAATTAATTATTGTTTTTTAATGTATTTTGGTGCATTTTATTTTCTAAAGAAAAACTAAGTTATAATTTTTATGATAACAAGACTTAGTCTCGGCAACAGTGAAAACAGACGCTTTGACACCTAGCGTCGTTATATGGCAACATTTATTTGCAGACGACAGAATAAATTAAACAACGACATATTGAGTTTATTCAGCGTTCTGAAACGTATTTTTTATTGTTTCTAAGGTAAATAACATTTACAACAACTTTTTAATCATGTAACCAATTAACAATAGCTGTCATTATTATTTTATTGCAATTCATTGTAGTTTAATCGCCCTTAGAGACACGAACCGGAAGTTGCATCATACGAAGGTGGAAAAACGCAGCTGTAATCGTACTGCGCATGCTCAGAAATATCTGTTGTTGAGTGGACAGCAGCAGTTCTATTGATAGATGCAAAAATATATATATACTGTATCTAAGACTTGCAATGGCAATGGTGGTAATGTTAGACAAAGGAACGTCAGCTGTGTTTTAAAATGAAATCGTTTCGTGTTTCTGAGAAGAACATTTGAAGAAAAACGTCTTGTTGGATAAATCGTTAAAAGAGTGTGGGGAATTGTGAGGGGGGTAGGTAGATAAAAATGTTAGAATTAGAAGTAGTGCCAGAAAGATCATTGGGAAATGAACAGTGGGAATTTGTTTTGGGTAAGTCCATTGTTCGTTATAATATATATTGTAATGTATTGAATAAGTAATAGGGGTGATGGGTTGGAAAGTGATGTTGAAAGGAGGGGAAGAGGAGGGAGGGAGGGAAGGATAACAAAAATAAGGGAGATGGGGTTTGTATCTGAGCCCCTGTTCTTCTTCTTGGTGGGGTTTGAGTTTGTTTGTTTATTAATCTGCAGAAAAAAGTGAGTGAGAGAAAACGTTCGTCGTTTTTAGTCACTTTTCTTTGATTGTCATTCTTTTATTTCGTAACATTGACTTATGCGACTTATAAAAAATACTGTGAAGAGTTCGAGTTTTTTTAATGTTTATGTTTGGTTCTGTTGACCTGCAATGAAAACAGCTGATCTTTTTTTCTCTTATCCCCCCCCTCCTCTATTTTCTAGTATTATTGTCTCTTCTTAATCATTAACTGGTCAGTGGTAATTTCATTATGAGTCACTCATTGTGTCCAGTTTGACTGTTTGACCACATGAATTTCAAAACCCCTTTTTCGTGCGTTTGTTTTTTTTTTGGTTGTTTTGCAACACAAAAAAAACCTTGACAAGTGTTTTGTTTAGTGTTTTATCAGTAGGGATATGACGTCATTTTTTTTTTGCTATTCTGCTAAGTTGGGCGGAGCCTTGTGTATGACGTCATAGGTTTTAATCTGTAAAACTAAACGGAGTTAGGTTTTATGACGTCATAGCTTGACAAAGCCCTCTTTTAATTAAGATGATTTTATTAACAGCTGATTTTGTTAAAACAGGCAAGTGTGCCCAGCAGTAACATTTTGCTGGCCCCGCCCTTTTATGAGCGTCATCAGTTTCTAATTAGTTTGTTACTTGGTCTACTGTCAAATGCCCCGCCCTTTTCAATTTTTAATTGGTTGATATTTTGTCTGACGCTCATAAAAGGGCGGGGGCAAAGAAATTCTGAAGCTGTCTACAGATGCCTGTTTTAAGAGGCGTGGTCGAAACCAAATATGGGTAAATGCATCAGCTGATTGCAACTACATTTATTTTTAAAAATAACATTATGGTGGTGTCATTTTTTAAAATTTACGATGTTTTATTTTACATATTTACATGAATACTCTTTTGAGTACTGTTTGTTAGTATTTTAAGAATGCTTTTTTCTGAGTCATTCGTTTTTATTTTGGATGTTTTCCAGAAGAAGAAGAAGAAGAGAAACTATTCTGTAATTCTGAATTATTTTCAGTTTCACACCTGTAAAAAAGCCCCTATTTTTTATGTAAAAGTCTTTAAATTTCTTTACTTATAAAATGGGAACGAGGTCGGCCATTTATATGTGTGTGGAAATATGGAAACGGGGGTGTGGATGACGTCATGAACGTGCTAAGGTGTGTCTTCTTAATGTGACGTCACAGTTAACTTGCTCTCCCCTCGTATTACTGTAAACACATTCGGATGTTTACTTTTCTAGTTGAAGGTGAATAGCCTTCATTGTTGCGTGGGTGGTGTGGCATATATTTTCTATAACATTAACGATGTATTGCCACCTGTAGTAATAATATATGAGAAATTTCTCTTCCCTTTTTATATAAATTTGTACAGCTTATTACATTGAATGACACTTATTTTACATTAGAGATAAAATGTCATGGAGCGTGCGTCAAGTTTACTGCAAATTAGCCAATGTTTTCAGTTTAGAAGAGCGCGAGTTTGGAAGGGGAGAGTTCTGTGTTTTATCTTTTTTTTTAGGAGAAGATCCAGTAGGAGTAGGACTAGGAGTGAGAGGCTACAATAAGGTTAAGTAAAGGAGAGGCTAACACGTGTCGTGTCACTACTTTCTTGTTGACAACCGTCAAGGGGCTGATAAGCAAGAAACACGTCATGTGCATGTGCACAATTGCACAGTCTTCTCATCAAACTACAGCGGAAATCGTTTTAAAGCTCTGGTTACGAACATATTACGTCTAAGTTTGGTCATAAATGGCAACGTGTAATGTTGATTTGATGTGACGTCACTATTCCGTATTGCCGTCCTTGAATAACTTAGACGTATAATACGGTGAGTACGGTTTAGGTGAATAATACGGAATCCAGTTAAGGACATGAACCACAAATAAAAATTGACTTTGTTATGAATATTTTAAATTGAAATACTAAATCAATATTTTGTCAATAGTTTATATAAATTATATCTTAAGTATTAACTCAATATTTTCAGATTATTAACTGAATAAATTGAATTCGACATATTGTTTGTTTGCCCTTCAGAAGCAAAATTAAGAGAAATTGTGGGTGTTTTAGAAACTAGAATAGTAGCTCATTCATTTTATGTCAGGGTTTGTCTGTCAAACATTTTATTTTGAAAGATATCAACATGAAATTACAGTTGATTGAGCTACCCTTCTAGTTTCTAAAAAACAAATTCAACTTTCTCTTCATTTTGCACCTGAAAGACGGAATAATCTTTTGCAAATCAGCTGTTCATAAACCAACTTAAGTTCATCATTTTTCTTTTCAAAAATTTGCCAAAGCACAAGAGAAAGTTTGTGACGTCAGAAGGGTTGACAAAAAAAATTATGCTAGTGTCATTTTTGCCTGATTAAAAAGTGATAATAAAACAATGCAAAATCCGTTTGTTTTAAACTGTTAAATACGTTTATATATCATCCCTTTTCTATCGGACTTTACGACACAGTTCTAAATTTGTTGTCAACCCTTCTGACGTCATAAACTTCAGCGTACGGTGAGGTAACTATACACTACTCAGTCTAGATTATCAGAATTGTTGTTTTTCCATACACAAGTTGTCATTGTTTGTACATGTAATGAAAGGGGCCCTTTATTATATAGAATGGTAAAACGGAGGAGGTTTTTGGTATGAGTTTTGTTTGTAACTTGTTTGTGTACAAACAAGTCTTTCATATTGAGAAATAGAGAAAAAACAGAACCAATAAAAAACCACACTCACAATGATAAAAGCAGTCATAATGACACAGAAAGAGACAAGAAGAGATAGATAATATGGTTGTGAACTTGTGATGTGTTTTTTTCATGGTCATTGCCACTCATTGGAGACTACTGACTGAGGAGATACATAACCTTAAAATACCTCCTCAATTCTCCCCCCATTTTCTGATATCTATATGGACTTTTTATTCAAATAGCGGACACCAAATCAATAACACAGTGTTATTATACTGTATATAATAATAATATACTACTATTTTTATTTCTCTTTCTTGCCCTTCAGTCTATAAGAAATAAGATCTTCCAAGGTTATTTGCCCCCCCCCCCTTTAAAAAAAACGGACAGAAAAGGAGCAAAAAGAGTCAAAAGGGGTTTACTCTCAAATCGATTTGACAGATCAACAATTACTGTAAAATAAAAATAAAAATGCTTTTTATTTTACAAAAAAGAGGCTTTTTTATGATTGTTGGTTTATAAAAACGGTATATCCTCTGAGGAAATGAGAAATATAAAAAACTTGAATTTTATGGGTGGATGAAGCCTGAAGGGGAGAGGAGGCTAATTATTAAATAGGAGGAGGAGGAGGAAAAAAATGCATGAATAACAAATGAATAAAACAGTAAATTAATGAACATTATATGTTAATTCTAGCACCCTATTACCCCCATAGCTAAACTTGATTAGTTTTTACAACTGTTTTGTTTGTTTGTTTGTTGTTGTTGGTTGAAATGACTTTTTCTTCCACTCACTTCCCCCTCCCTCCCTTTTAAATGCAGTAATTGAGGTGAATAAAGGGGGGGGGGAAGATTTCGGCTATTATTATTATTATTATTATTGTCTTTTAAAAAATGCTTCAAGACAATATATGACAGTCATGAATGTATGATATATATATTATATGACAGAAATGTCAGAAAAGAAGATAAGTAACTTGCTCTTATGATGGACTATCATAAGATTATTTCTTTCTTGCAATTGTTTTCTAGTGTTCTTGTATGTTTGAAGCATTATTTAGACGGTTGAAGTTCAAGTACAAAGTTGCGTCAAAATCCCTCTGATTACATCTTAAACCCAATCTTAACCACCTCCTCCTGGAGGTGATTAAAGTTTACAGGATGTTTTCATAAAAGTGAACACTTTTTTTATTTGTCTGTGGTTACTAGATTAGATTTCTGTTGTTAAGTGAAATTTAATTATTGTTGTTGTCTGTTGTTTATATAATGAAGAGATTTATGTAAGGATTAATGACATTGAGACGTTTTTTGTCTCTATTTTTAATGAATTACATGATTTTACATCTAATTATTGACGTTTGTTTTGGTGAAAACAGAAGTTTGTTACCCTCAAATATATTGCTCATAAGAGAATCATAACAAATATCGTATGTCATTAATACATTATTGTCTGGTCTCCTTTGAACCTTTTCTTCTTCTCCTTCTTCTTCTTCTTCCTTAGTTTAAAAATAATATTTAGAAAAAAATTATTTATAATTAGGTTTGAAATAGATTTTGTTGGTGCAACGTTTGCATTTTTGTCAACAGAATGTTGTAGACCAGTGGTTCCCAAACTTTTTTAATCGACGGCACAGCATTTTGTTGTCTGGAGGAATCGTGGCACACTAAGTGTGCCATACATCCACAAACACCCTTTGGAAACCACTGGTTTAGTGTTAAAGGACGTTTTTCTTTACAATTTTGTATTTTGTTTTCTCACATTAAATTTTATTAAGGTAATTTTAATGTGTAAACGACTCTTGAACTCAGGTGCAAATTGGAGATGAAAGAAAAAAACCTGAAAATGTTTTAGAAACTAGAAGGGTAACATAATCCTTTAAGGGTATTTTCATGTTGATTTCTATCAAAATAAACTTTTTAAGTGAGTCTGAAAGTGAGTCAACTTTAAGCAGACGATGTTTTTAATTTTTGTCTATAATAATTTGATTTTGAAAGGTATTAACATACAAATATCCTTAAGTGATTGAGCTACCCTTCTAGTTTCTAAATCATTTTCTATTTTCTCGTGATTTTACTTCCTTAAAATTATACAACCAGAGTTAGAAAATCAGCTGTTCATAAACGACATTCAATACTTATAATCACTGATGTGTAGCTATGTATTATTATATTTAATATTATATATTTACGACTTATTGGAATTATTACAAATATTTATAGAACAATAAATAAGCTCCATTTATTAGTTAATACATAAGTGACAAAATAATATATTATTTTTATGAGGCGATGTAATAAAGGTATCCATTGCAAAATATGCAAATAGAATAGAATTCTGGGGTCTCGTTATAGAAAGAAAATAAAGACTGTCATATGACAAGTAAAATTGTCATGTCTAGCTCATAACATTGCAACAGCCACACAAGCAAATTACAAAATATTATAATGAGAAATATTGTCATATGACTGGCATAAAATATTTCAAACAGGACGTTATTTTTTAATATATGTCTGTAAAAAGTTTATTTTGAAAGATATCAACCTAAAAATATTATTAAGTAATTCAGCTAAAAATACAAACAAAAAAGTTATTTCTCTAAAAAAAAAATCCTAGTTCGATATAAAAAGAATTAAAAATGTCTTCATTTTTGTGTGTATTTTTTTTTAGGAATGTCTTTCTCGCAGGCAGTACACATACTCCAACAACAAGCAAGGACGGTAAAGGGTCTACAGGTCCTCTACAGTGATTTAGTAAGAACTCATCCTCCTTAGTCGTGACGTGTTATGTTTAAGATAATATTTTTGTTTAAATGAACTAATCGATTGATTAAAATACATTCTAGAACCCACTGGCGATGGATCTGGTCATTAATCTGTCTCAGGATGGAATCAGACTCATCTTTGATCCCATGGTACAGAGGCTAAAGGTATATATATGCCTAGAAGAAGTAAAAAAATAAAAATAAACTGACTTTTGTATGATAGTCGTATGACTTTGTTTTTTCATGGGTTTAAAGGGTTGAGTGTGACGTCACATAACCAACTAATAGGCTAATTTGAACTCAACGAAATAGCTTCTGAAATAAATTCTAAAATGCAAACAACAATTGAATGTTTATTAGAAGAAAAAAGTTTTAAAATCCGCTATTTTAGACAGTTTTTTGGAGGTGTTTTAAAAGTTTTTCAGAAGCAAAATTAAGGGAAATTTTGAAAAGTGTTTTAGAAACTAGAAGTTTTTTTATCATTTAAAAGTATTTTAACATTAGTATCTTTCAAAATAAGCTTTTTATGTGAGTTTCATAATGACCCGGCTTATTTAAGCATGCCATTATTTATTAAGTTTTGTTTATAAAAAGTTTATTTTGAACGATATCAACATGAAAATACCCAGTTATCCTAGTTTCTAAAACACTTTCTAGTTTCTCTTAATTTTTGCTTTTCGGAAATACAGAATAACCGGAGTTCGAAAAATATCTTAACTGAAGTGATAAATTTGTTATTTTTAGATAATAGAAGTTTATAACATGAATAAAGTAAAACTAAAATATTGGTAAGTTTTTTTTTTTTAAAAAAAAGTGTTTTAATTGATTTCCTCACAATTTATGGTATTTTTCTCTCAGTGGTATTCCTTTTAATTCTCTTGAAATTCCTCCAACGTTTGAGCAAATTGATCGTTCATTCGGTGCAACGCATCCTGGTGGTAAATTCTAATAAGACTCAAAAAATGAGAAACATGTTCTAGTTTCTAATCGTATTCATCTTCTTTTTTCTTTTCAGTTTATGATGAAACTCAACAGCTTTTCGTTCTAAACTTTCGTGGCTTAGCTTTTTCCTTTCCTGTCGATTCTAAGTTTCAGGTGTGTTTACGAGAGAGAGAGATTCGTAATAAATGTTTTATCGTCTGGATTAATGAGGACGTGTTGCATTTTTAAATTTTTGGTTTCAGTTGTGGTACACTCCGGGACGAGGTGCAATGCCGTTTCCGAACGGATCTCCGTCTCCTGTCGTATCCAAGATGTCTATCTATACGGGCAATAATTTGACGGACACGAAGTAAATTTGAGAATTATTTTCGAAGATCGAGGGGCAGGGCTCCCCGTCTCCTGTTTATGTACTGAAGATTTATTCTTATTCGTTATTTACGATATTTGTTTTAGACCTCCTCCTTTACCCGACTGTTGTTATTATAATCACTGCTATCTCGATCATTTGGATATCATTCGTGAAAATGGATCCACGATCGGACTCAAATTGTACCTGAACGTAGAAGGTGATCGTTATCATCTTTTAAATCGAAAGCAAGCTTCATTATTCAAACTTAAGACTGACGTTTGGCCCATCGTAGATTTTAATTTGTATAAAGTTGATGTCGTATTTATTTATTCAGATATAAAATATACACCATGATGATATTTTGAAAAATTAATTTATTATAGTAGTTTGAAGATGATTTTGAATTAAACGTTTTTTTAGATAGGAGCAATATGAAGAATTCGAACATATTTTATAAACTAGAAGAGTTAATTAAAAGACTTGAGGATATTTTCACATTAATATTTCTAAAAAACTAAACTTGACAGAAATTAAAAATAATTTACGTTAATTAATTATCATTCATTGGGTCATTTTCAAACTGCTTGCTAGTTTCAAGTAAATTTTAATTTTTTTCTCTTTAATTTGCTGCCAATAAGAAAATGGAACATTCGTTTAAAATACCAAGAAATATAAAAAACACAGTCGAGTCTCGATTATCCGTGGTTTCGTGTTATCCGAGGTAGATGAAGACAATCTTCCGCTTATAGAGCTAGTAAAAAAAATTGTCCAAATTCAGGACCTATTATGGCTGTTGACAATGAGCATCAGGAGAGAGCTGATCACATGCTTATGAAGTCCGCGTTAGCTCGGATAATCGGGACTCTACTGTACTTTAATACGTTGAGAAATTAAAAGAAATTCATCAAGTAAAATAAGAAATTTTGTAAATTCCGTAAGTAAAATTAAACCATGATGCAAAAAAATGAAAGAAGCGAACAGAAGAAACATCTCATAATTGAACATAATTTTCAAATGGTTGAAGCGTGTCTTAATCGAATTTTCATTGTGATAGTGTTTGATGTGTGTTTTGATTGTTGTTCTATTTTTACGTATAATGGCACAGGTGTAGGTCGTAGACGGCTCATGGAAACACCAAAACAACCTGTTATAAGGATTGTTAAATTTGGAGATACTTGCCAGGTGTGTGTTATTTTAAACCTCTTGCGTCTTACGGTTATCCCACTGTTTCAATTTCTACGTTTTTTTTTTACTTGAAGGAAGTCAATACTGCACTTGGATCTCCAAATAAAGTATTTTATAAAGCCGAAGATAAAATGAAGATCCATTCTCCTAATGCACATAAACTCGTCACTTTGCGGTCTTCGGATTACTTCTATAATTATTTCTCCCTCGGTTTGGTAATGATAACGAACGGTTGATTTCGATGTTTTTCGAGCTTCTATTTTGAGCTTATTTTCATTGGATTTCAGGATGTTTTATTCGATGCAAGGACTCATACCGTTACGAAGTTCATTCTGCACACTAATTATCCTGGACACTACAACTTCAACATGTGCGAACGATTTATGATTGAACTCTGGTTATTCTGCGAGTAAGATTAAGCAGAAATTGAAACTATGTTAGTAAGTAGAGCGGTAGTTGAATCAATTAATAGTATTTTCATAGTGATATCATCTTTCAAAATAAACTTATTAAAATATTTATTGGATCATTTTCAAACTGACATAAAAAGCTTATTTTGAAAGATATCAGTGTCAAAATACACACAAGTGATTGAGCTACTTTTCTAGTTTCTAAACAGTGTCAAATTTCTCGCAATTTTGCTCCTGAAGGACATAACCAGAGTACGAGAGGCGTTTACTCTTTAAAACTGCGTTAAGTGTTTCATTTTGATGGTTTTTTTGGTGATTTTAGGTATTATCGGTGTGATTTCAAGATTGTTTTGAGTAAAGAGAGAACAAAATCAACAGAATCTGTTTCTTTGGATGTCTCGGAGAAACCTCCACACGTCGTGACAGCGTTCACGAAGGTTTCTCGACGCATTTCAACTTATTTCTTGATGTTTTATGAACTCTTACTATTCTGCATTTCAGATGAGCAACATACATTTGGAGAAATTGAAAATGTGTTAGAAACTAGAACGGTAGCTCAATCACTTAATTCTTATTTCATGTTGACATCTTTCAAAATAATCTTTTTCGTGATAATTTGATAAATATTAAAAATGTATCTACTGCTTAAAGTTGGATGGTTTTCAAACTGCTCTGAAAAGCTTACTTTGAAAGTTATCACTATGAAAATACCTTTAAGTGATTAAGCTACCCTTCTAGTTTCTAAAACACATTCAGACTTCTCTTAATTTTGCAGCTGAAAGACAGAATAATCAAAAGTTTGAGAGCCGTTTATGCTTTAAAAGCACCTTAAAACCAATTGCAACGTGTTTCGTTTTGGTTTTTTCGTCTTCTATAGTGGGACACTATTCAGGATTTCTTGTTGAAACCTAACGCACAGCCGGTGATTCTCAATCGATCTTCCTCGACGAATACAACGAATCCATTTGGTTCGACTATTTGTCACGGATATCAAGACATGATATTCGAAGTGAGAGCGAGATATTTTTGTTCGTTTTCTCGTGCACGATATATTAGAACAGAGGTTGGCAAACGTTTTTTCTGAGAAGGGCCGGATAGTAAAATTTGCGGCTTTTTATAAACGACACAAAACTTTTAAAAAAAATTTTTTCAATAAATTTCTTACTAGAAAAATTGAAAATTTTAAAGAATGAAAATGCAGTTAATTTAAATGTAAATAAATTTAAATTAAAATTTCAATGAATGTGATTTTAAATGAACTGAAACTTAAATTAGGCTCGCAGGCCGTTTAAAAAATAGGCGATAGGCCTGAACTCGCCCGCAGACCATAGTTTGCCGACCCCTGTATTTTATAACATGTTTGGAGAATTTGTTTTTTGTATTTTTTTTTGTCATTATTTCAGGTGATGCAAAACAAACACATTGCATCTCTTACTCTTTATCATCAACGTCGATTCCGTAAGGAACAATCTTAAAGGCAATCGATACTTAGAATGTTCGAGTGTTCTTCTGTCTTTACGAGATTACGATCGGAGCGACACGGTATAATGAAGACTTTTGTCTTTTGTGTCGTTTTAAAAGTGAATTGTGTGAATGACTGAGTGTTTTTACGAACGTTCTTGTTTGCTTGTGCGTCACGGTTGTAAGTTCACCTTTTACTAGGCCATAATCTAAAAAGCTGGTTATTCTCATAATCGCAAAAAGAGGAAACATTTACTGTGTGAACAGCTTTGAAGAAAAAAACATTTACAGCTGGGAGAAAAATAGTTGCAATAGATTCCTCCCGATGTGTTCTCAAAATGCAGGATCATTACACCAAACAACTTTTTTCTCCTTCAGAAAAAATTGTGCGTTTCTTTATGCTTTCTCTTCTTTTTTTGTTCTCCCACATAATGTGATATTTTCTATAAGTTACCTCGATCGTATGAGTGAGTTAAAATCAAGACCCACTCTCGCGACACAAACTCCAATTAAAAATCCATGGAGTTTTTTTTTAAAAAGCTATGGACACAATATAGTTACATTTTTTGTCTTGTTAATTTGTTAAACTTTAGAGTGATTTATATTATCACAAATTATCTTATTATAAGCTGTTTGTTGTAACTTAATTATTGCTTTTTAAGGTTAAAAAAAGAGTTCTGTGAACTTTGTTATATTAAGGATCGTTTCGTCGCATCGTTCGTGTGTCGAAATCGTTTTTTTTTTCTAAAAAAAAAAAGCTATCCTGTTGCTAATTATTTAGTTACGTATTTTTTCTTATTCTTCTTTAATGCGTTTCAATTTGCACTATATTATTTTTTGTTTCTTGTATAATAATGTTTTGAAAGATTTTTATTGAAATATAAGCATTGTGTAATGGCTCCATTGTTATGTTTTTCTTCCAACTAGAAAATTGTCATTTAATGGAGGCTCATTAAACATTTTATTGAAAGCGATTAAAATTGACATTCAACAACATGACAGTATGTCACATATCTTCAATCAATGAGTAGATTTTTTTTATTAATAGTCGTCTCTTTTGTATTGTAACAAGAGCTTTTAGCCTTAATTATCTTGGACTGGAACTAATCAAACAACTTTTATTTAGCAACGAACAACGAAAAAGGAAAGAATTTTCTTATATTGAGGGACCGGGTAACAATTTCTTCTTAGACAGTTTACACTGTATTTTAAATTAAAATAAACTTTTTATAACATTTTTGATCAAAAATAATACATGATATTTTTTTTTTAAGTTTTTACAAAAATGCTATAAAAAGTTTTATTTTTATTGTAATATTTATTTTAGAGGATTTGAAAAACATTAAATACTATAATATAAATCACGTTATTTATTGAAAAATATAAATATTTATTATTTTATTTTTACAACAATTAGAATAATAATTAACAGTTAGTTATGTATAGTTGCTTGTTTGTAAGGTGACGTTTGTGACGTCAGAGGGATGCCAAAAAATTCAGGCTTGTTGTGTAAGGCCCTATTCCTATCAAACTAAAATGGCAAAATGCTAATTTTTTTTAGCAACCCCTCTGACGTCACAAGACAAAACACCATGAGGCAACCTATATAATTGTTATATATATACTGTATATGGCCTTTTTTTTTTTTTCATTCAGCCTTCCCGCGCTTTTAACATTAGCATCGATACAGAGATTGTTGCACTCGATCGTGAATCGATTCATTGTCAAGATGGCGGCGTCCTGTGGTTGTCGTGTTTCAATGAAGCGTTTGATTTAAACGGGAAATGTAAGCATTTTAAGAGTAATAAGAAATTCAATTTTAAAAAAAAAGTCATTTTTTAGAAATTATAATTTAATTAAAATTAAATGAAATTAAAATGAAAATATAATAAAAAAAATACTTTTAAAAAAAAATATATAAATACCAATTAAATTATATATCAATATGAATAAGAAAAAAAAAAGAAAACTTAAGAAGGAGGTACGAGGTTTGAACCAGTGAATTAGTTGTTATCAAATCGAGAAGAGCATGCCTCAGCACACTACACCACTGTGGAACTTGAGGGTTGCAGCGCTCTTATTGCTGGTATTTGTTAGGAAGCCTATCCAATCTTAACAGTGGAAGCACATATAGTTCTTACAACCATTTTTTCTTCGTGAGTGCCTGCGTGGCGTAGTGGTATTATCTCTGCAGCTGTCGAGCAGCTGATGGAAGAGATGCGTGAGTTCGAGACCAGCCCCCATGCTGTCAGATTTCTACACTTTGTGCAAGCGTATTCGGGGAAGAGTAGCGATACTATCGACTGCGTTCCGGTGTCGTGAAAATCCAAGAGGAATGCGGGTAAAACCGCCGCAACCGAATATCTACTAGCTGTTGTCGCGGTCGTGGTACACTAGGCTATTACACCGTGACTGACACAGAGGTTCCGGTCGTACTGTCCGTATTCCGCAGCTAGCACTTCACCATCTTGCGGAGATATCGGATAATGTCGACTATGTCGCTGTTATCTGGTAATGTGAACATAGTTTGGAATGTCCTGATAGGCATTTCCAGGCACCAGTTCATATCAGGGGGCAGCTCCGACGAGAGGGCGTAAGAGATGACCCACGGATGGGTCATGTACCTCCTGTCTCTTGTGAGGTGGCAGGCAGTGGGTTGGGTACAGTGGCATACGATCGGGGCAGTAGTGGCTGACAGTGTGTGGGAACGCGGCTGGTTGGGTTTGGGCGAGTGGGCACTCATATTTTTCTTTTTTTTTTTTCCTGAATGTTTAAAGGTGGATTTATGCCAGTAGAAACAGCAAAAACATTGTTAAATAGCAAAATGGCAAGTTTGTAACTAACAAGTTTGATGGATGCCGATTACAAAATGCTAATAAGAATGTTGTTGACAAAAAGATTGGTAGCTGAAACTGATCGACGAGTAGAATGTTAATAGTGTCGACAACAGAAATAACTTGCTAGTAATATTTTCTTGTCAACATTGTGCTAATAAGAAAGTTAGCAAGAGTATTAACAACATGTTAATAGAAAAACTAAGAAATCATGGAAGCAAATGTTTTTAACAAAAGTTAATAGCACTTATAGGAAAGGAAAGAATTTTCTTATATTGAGGGACCGGATAACATTTTCGTCTTAGACGTCATTTACACTGTATTTTAAAATAAACTTTTTATAACATTTTTGATAAAAAAAACAATATGATGTATTATTTTTGAAGTTTTTACAAAAATGAGATAAAAAGTTTTATTTTTATTGTAATATTTATTTTAGAGGATTTGAAAAACATTAAATACTATAATAGAAATCACGTTATTTATTAAAAAATATAAATATTCATTATTTTATTTTTACAACAATTAGAATAATAACAACAATTGTTTGTAAGGTGACGTTTGTGACGTCAGAGGGATATGCCAAAAAATTCAGGCTTCAACCCCTCTGACGTCACAAGACACAACACCATGAGGCAACCTATATAATTGTTATATATATATTTACTGTATATGGCCTTTTTTTTTTTCATTCAGCCTTCCCGCGCTTTTAACATGAGAATCGATACAGACATTGTTGCAATCGATCGTGAATCGATTCATTGTCAAGATGGCGGCGTCCTGTGGCTGTCGTGTTTCAATGAAGCGTTTGATTTCAACGGGAAATGTAAGCATTTTAAGAGTAATAAATTAGTAATTTTTACAAATAAATGCCATTCTTATTGTTTTATAAGTAATTCCCGTACAAATAAAAGATACTTTTTTTAGAAGAACGTTATCCAACTCAAATTTCTTATCATTTTTCAGGCGTTAACTCATCATTTTATACGTGAATTTCATTGTGCAAAACCGAAAAGATCCATAAAATTTGGCCCGAACTTAAAAAGATGCACGGGAGCTTCAAGGTTTATTCAGTCCGAATTAAGCGTTCTTTTTCTTAACGGAACAACGCAAAGGTGGAACAGTTCGTTAACATCAAACGACAAACCAATAACAATCATCGTAAGTCACATACGATAGGTGGCTGAATAGATGTTTATTTTATTTTCGTCGTGTCCGATACAGTGCCTAATGCTAAGCTTTATAGACTTTTTTTTTTGGAAAAAATTTGGACAAAAAATTGTCAAGCGAATTTTTTTTTAGAAACAACATTACGGAAAAAATTCAAACTGTTTTCAGTAAAATGTTAAAAGATTACGTTAAAAATTATTTCATTGCAATATCTTAAAAAAAAAAAAAAAAAATAACATTTTATAGTCCAGATTGAAAATGGCCCGTTTTTAAGTTTTTTCAACATTTCACGAAAAATGTTCGCCTTTTTAAAACTGTATAAAATGTTTATTTTGAAAGATATCATCATGACAAAACTTTTAGCATTATCACGAACTATTCCAGTTCCTAAAACACTTTGAATTTTTTCGTAAAGTTGTTTCTGAAAAACGTTCGATTGAAAAACCTCAAAAGCGTGGGTAAGATGGAAAGGGACCTAATGTAGAACATCATAGACACTGTAGTGGCGCCATGCGGAGGGAGACAAAAACAAAATATCTATTCAGCCATATTATAATTCTAATTAGTTTCGACGTGTTTTTGCAGGATGTGACAACACCTTCCGTTTCGGATTCGTTACCGACAGCTCCATCGGTAGAATCGACGCTTGGAGATGCTGTCGGAGAGCTTCTTAGAGAACCGACGTTTGCTAGTCAGGGTCTCGGAGGATGGACACCGGTTGGAATTATTCAGAACATGATGGAATATGTTCATATTAGTTTGGATGTCCCGTGGTGGCTTGCAATCACGATAGGTTGCGGTCATTTTGTCTTAATATGGTTTGGGAACAGCTGATTTTCGTACACGAGCAAACTTAAGAGAAACTTGAAAGTGTTTTAAAAACTAGAAGGGCAGGTTCATCACCTGAAGGAATTTTTGTGTTGATATCTTTTAAAATATCCAAGAAGTGTAGTTCACAAAAAAATTAAAAACTATCGTCTGCTTAAAGTTGTGTCATTTTTTCTTCATTTTGCACCTGAATGACAAAATAATCAAAGTTTGAGGGACGTTTACTCTGTTAAACCAGCTGAAGTTATAATGGCGTGAAAATGTATTTTGTTTATGATGCTCATAAAGGATGAGAACGTATTTTACGAAAGTTTGAAAAACGCAACTTGTAAAGGTTTTTAACCAGGAATATATGGCGAAAAAAGTGGTTTCAAACTGTTTAGGTTGTTTTCAAGCATAACATCATCGAAATAATATATGCACATTTCTTTACATTTCTGGTTTCGAGTAAACTTTGAGCTTCTTTTCAAAATTACTTCATCAAGAATGAAAATAAAATCGATTTTTGAAGGTTTTAAAGTGTAACCCCAACCTCAAACTCTGGTTATTCAGAAACAAGATTAAGACAAACTTGAATGTGGTTTAGAAACTAGAAGGAGGTAGCTCAATCACTTAAATGGTATTTCCTTGTTGATATTTTTCAAAATTAGATATCAACGTGTAGGTAGTATTCTAACACTTTCTCTTTAGTTTTGCTCTTCTGAAACTGCGGGACAAAAAAGAGTATGAAATCAGCTGTACATAAAACATCTTAACTAATAAGCGATTATCTCATTTGAAGGAACCATTATCATCAAAACCGTGATGTTTCCACTGATTGTTTACGGCCAACGTAATTCTGCAAGAATGAATAACAACATGCCTCAGATGCAAGCCATTCAGGTCAAACTATCGGAAGCTCGAAATAATGGCGATGCTTTGCTTGGTAAAAACTTAAGAGCGTTTATAGACGTGAGACTTTTAAGTGGTCGAGTGGGAGTTGTAAAAGTGGTAGAAAACGACGAACATTGTATGTTCTGTGGTTAACAATGTATTGCTAAGTAAGGCGTCCGTACTTGTACACAAGAGCAGTTTTTTGGCTACTGAAGAACAGCAGTCGCTGAACGGTAGTCGATCTCCACCAGCAACGAAAGCTTTTCTTATTTTCCCAGCGACCACATGATGCAGTGTTGCATCTCTACGACGAAGCAACAATAACAAACGTATTTCCTAGTCAACAGTTCATTTTATTTCTGAGGCCGTCCCTGTGGTTCTATTGTGGCCACTTTTTTTGTCTAATTTGAGTAAATTTGTTTCTGCAACACGCCGGCCAGTTTTTGCAGTCCAATTCGACTATTAAAAGTCGCTCATCTGCATTGCAATATTTATTTAGATGCAAATGATGTTTCATTTCTCGTTAGCAAGTAAATACGCCTACGATCTGATGACTTTTATGAAGGAAAAGGAACTGAATCCACTGAAAGGAATGTTGGTTCCCTTTGCTCAGGTTATGGATCTTTTAAGATCATCATTTTTGAACTTAGTCATCTCTAAAGTTCTTTTTGTCCATTTTAGGCTCCGGTTTTCATCTCATTTTTTCTTTCTTTACGCGGAATGGCGAATTTACCGGTAGAATCGATGAAAGTGGGAGGACTTTCCTGGTTTACGAATCTTACGATACCGGATCCTTTCTATATTTTACCAATAATTACGAGCGCTACTTTATTTCTGACTTTAGAGGTTTTATGGCAAATGACAATCGTCTGTTATCGGTAATCATAGTGTGATTTTTGTTGTTGTTATAAAAGCTCGGTATCGAAGGAGGAGTTCGAGCGGACAGCATGAAAATGATGAAGTACATTATGAGATTGATGCCGATTGTAATTCTACCTTTTACAATCAACTTTCCTGCGGTGAGTTTTGATGACGTTTTTGTCTTTTTTTGTTGTTGTTATATTGTCATTTTAATGACAGTTTCATTCTTAAAATAGTTTAAAGTCTAATCGCTTCTCATACTTTGATTAAATTGAGAGAAAACTGTTAATATCTTTCAAAATAAACTTTTTGTAGACAAACAATTAACAAATATCTTTTCCGGTCGAAAAGCGCTTACCATCCCTGTTTGGTTAGGAACCTGACAGAGTCCGTCGGCAACCCGGGCCCTGAAACGGCCAACCGTGGTCATTTCTGGGTTCACGTTGGGCAAAACTGGCCACGGCCGTAATAGGTTGAGAACGGGTACAAAGTTTACTCCCCCGGGTCGTAAACCCCTGGAGCATTGATGACTTATCTTCTTTAAGTTGTGTCATTTTCATTCTTGTATAAAAAGCTTATTTTTAAAGATATCTTCATGAAGAAACTCTTAAATAATTGCGCTACCATTCTAGTTTCTAAAACAAATTCATGTTTCTCCTGATCTTGAGCCTAACATAGTTCGAGAAACGCATTTAGACTTTAAAATCACGATAAGAGAAACTTGAAAGTGTCTTTAGAAACTAGAAACGTAGATGAATCACTTAGAGAAAATCATCTGCGAGATTCACTAAGATTCAATAATTCACTTAAGAACGCCATACACGTTCCGGTAAACCTGTCAGGTATGCCTGCACAGGTCTACTGGAGCATGTAGATGTTAAAACTGCACAGCCGACTGAAGCAAAAATGGAAAATCATTCAATATACCTGTGCCGGTGTGGCTTGTGCAAACAAACCGGAGCATGTGTAGCAACGTGGCAGACGTCAGTTCTACGTGGGGGACAACAGAAAGCGTGTACTATAGCAACAAACTGGAGCTTGTGCACGGTGCTCTACTGTCGCCCGGTCGACCTACACACGTGGGCCTGTGCAGGCAAACCTGACATGTTTACCGGAGCATGTGTGTCGGCCATGAAACACTTTTTTGATTCACAGCAGGGTGTACGAGATTTACCCCCGATGTCGCCCCCCCCCCTGTTTTTAACCTTGTTTGAAAGTGACTTAACTTTAAGCAAACGATATTTTATTTTTAATTTTTCTCTATAATAAGTTTTATTTTTAAAGATATCAATATAAAAATAGCCCTTACGTGATTGTGCTACCTTTCTAGTTTCTAAAACACAAGTTTTACTTAAATTTGCTCTCCTGAAAGGAAGAATAATCGAGAGTTAACCTTTAAACCTATTTCAAAGGCCGTTCTTTGCTATTGGGTTACGAGTAACTTCTTTTCGTTGGCTCAAGTGGCGTTCTTACGACAACCGGCCATTAGAAAGTACTTCAACATCGAACAACTTGTAAGACATCCACCAAAGAAGACGCCGTTGACGAGTAGGTCGTTCGGCGATTCCGTCAAAGACAGTGAGCAGAAACAATATTTTTTTTAAAAGTTTACAACAAAACGTTGATTTTTTTTTTATTATGAAACATTAAAGCTTGGACAAATGTTAAAATCGCTCGAGAGATGGAAGACAGACACCGAACGGATGAAATACGTTTTCGAAAAGCTGGACAGGGACCGATACAGAAAACGTTTAATTATGATCCGACCGAACAGAATGCGGCTGCGACAAGCGGCGTGAGAAGCAAAACTGCTGTTGATGCAAAATCATCTAAGAAATGATTCTGCATTATTTTTTTTAGATTTTCCGCCGTTTTTTCAAAGATCAGGTAAATTATATGTACAGTACATACAAATCAACAAAATCCTTTAAAGTGACCAAAATAAAAGGGAGAGAATTTTCAAATTTTGTTATTTTTCATTTGATAAACATATGTTCTAATACAGATTGATAAATGTATTAACATTAACATCAGCCACTGTATTCACAACAGTGAAAATGTGGCTAGAAATCCGTATCTCTAGATACAACCATAGACTTAACAACTGATATAGCTGGAGATACGGATACCTAATTGTATATTCACTGTTGTGAATACGAACACAATGAAGTTTACCGCACTTAAGGTTGGTTTACACTTAGTTACTTTTCACCATGATAAAATAAAGTTCCCCCTTCCCCTTAGCATAGCTTCGTTTTCACGCAATATTTTGATAAAATTTTAATTCTAGCTTATTGAATGAAACAGACTTTGCAGCCAATCATAGCCCAACTATCTCTTTTTGCAATACAAACGAAGCGGTTCTGTTTTTTTTAAGGAAGTATTCGTTACATTCCATGTGTATAGTGATATATCGGCATCCACCGAAACAGTAAAAAATTGTTAGTTACAAATGTGTTATTTACATTTTGCTACTAACATTGTTTTTGCTATTTCTACTGGCATGAATCCACCTTTAAACATTCAGGGGAAAAAAGATGAGTGCCCACTCGCCCAAACCTAACCAGTCGCGTTCCCACACTGTCAGCCGCTACTGCCCTGATCGTATGCCACAGTGCCCAACCCACCGCCTGCCCATTCAGGTATTCAGCGATTTGTTCGGTGATGTGTGAAATCAAGTTCATTTTATTTTATTAACCTGACGTCACACTGCTGGATAAATTGATGACGAAATTCAATTGTGAAGCGAAGTTGTGCAACAGAGTTTGCTGCATGACTTCATAAATGTCTGTAATTTGTTTATTCAGAAAAAAAAAACAATAATTAAAATAAAAGAACAGTGATTTATTTACAAAAATCGAATTGAATCACGTAATTTTTTTCCGATTTTGAATTGTCCAATTCGATTCATAAGAATCTTCATAAACTCCATGTTAGAAAAAAAACTAAGACTGGATTTCATAGGCAACTGTGCTCAGCACAATACTATCGTTTGCCCCGCCCATCAAAATTGGTGTTTTGAAATGTTTTTAAGTTGTGAAAAAATATCAAATGTTTTCTATTGATTTTTTTATTACAGAATATTTAGTAAACTTATAATGTATTATAATTATAACAATAATTTACTATATTTTTTATTCACATATAACACAACTAACACGTTTTCCATCGACATTTTTTGTTATATACGGTATGTTATAATACAGTGCGTTTCATATATATATATATAGACGCACCCCAGACATTGGTTATAACTCGAGTTATAGTTGATGGATTCACCTGAAATTTTCAACATAAAGAGATCATCTTATATTCTAAACTTTCTCCTAGGCAGAAATTTTTTTCTTTAAAAGGTAAAAATTAAAAAAATTAAAAACTGGAAAATGACCGTTTCATAATTATAGACGCACTAATGAACTTATCACTTTTATTAATTATTGTGACAAAATAACATGCTGAATCATTAAAAATAGTAAGGTATACAACTGTTCTGATGTTTCAAAACTTAAAACATTCTTTTCTATATATTTAAACAATATTTATAAGCAAATTTGCCGAAATTCTACCTCGAAACAGCTAAAATGGGACTTTTCAACTCTGCTATTGTAGTATAATCATAGCAATCTGCTTAATCATTATTGTATGATGTTGTCCCGAAAATTCTCTGTAGGATTTAAGTCCGGGGACACGCTGGCCATTCGAGAGTGGTGATATTCTGGTTTCGTAACCATTCATTCCTTAGATTACTGGAGCGAACTGATGCATTTTCTTGCTCGAATACTAAGCTAACGCTAGGAAATAGACTTTGGCAGGTCAGTAAACATTCTCATAACATTGTCTGATAATAAACATTATTTTTTGGTTGGTTCAAATTGGCTAAATACTTTGCATATTGTTAGGCTCCCACCACCGACATATCCGAGGGGTGAAAAAATTCAATCTCGATGATTCTGACGTTTTTTTTTCTTTCTTTTCTTCATATTGGAAGGATGTGACGTGAAAAGCGCAATATTTTTCTAAACAAAATTTCGGCAGTGGGGGAGCCTAATAATATGGGAAACATTTAGTGCCTTTCGAACGAGCAGCTTAGTTTTTGAAACGCGAGCTTAGCATTTATTTCAACCCAAATAAATATCAGTGATTATCAGACAATGTTACAAGGGTGTGTACTGCCATAAAACATCGAATCCATAGCATTAGCTTAGTATTCCAGCAAGAATTTGCCCAGTTTCCTCCAATAACCTAACGAAGAAATGGTTACGGAACCAAAATATCACCACTCTCGAATGCCCGGCGTGTCTCCCAGACTTAAATCCTGAAGAAAACTTTTGGGACATCATTGTACATAATGATTAAGCAGATTGCCATCATGATACTACAATATCAAAGCTGAAAATTGCCATTTTAGCTCCTTTTGCGTAGAATTTTGATAAATTTGATTATAAATATTGGTTAGTTTGTAGAAAAGTATGTTTTAAGTTTTAAAACATCTGGATTGCCGTATACCATATTAATCTTAATGTTACTGTTGTGTTCAGCATGTTGTTTTGTCATAATAATTAATAAAAGTGATAAGTTCATTAGTGCGTCTATAATTATGAAACGGTCATTTTCCAGTTTTTAATTTTTTTAATTTTTACCTTTTTAAGAAAAAAAATTCTGCCTAGGAGAAAGTTTAGAATATAAGATGATCTCTTTATGTTGAAAATTTCAGGTGAATCCATCAACTATAACTCGAGTTATAACCAATTTCTGGGGTGCGTCTATATATATGAAACGCACTGTATTAATATAATAAATTATTATATTACATACTACTAATACTAATATTATTAATAATATTATTATTAAATTTTAATACAACATACTTAATTTCATTATATATTTATATTTTATTATACTAGTTATTTATTATTTAATAAATAATAAAATTTAATATTAATGTTAATACTTTACAATAATTATTATAAAATTATTAACATTAGATTTTAATGTAGTATATTAAATATTTTATTATAACATTTTTTATTTTGTTTAATTCACATATCAAATTAAAAACTAAGAAAACATTTAAAAAAAAACAGATACCTATGGGGGGGGGGAAGAGAAAACTAACGCAATTCAAACAGAAACCCGTTGTTTTTTCAGTGTGAAATACGGCAAAATATAAACAAATAGAAAAAAGTGTTGTTTCCAGTGACGTTTCAATATGGCGTCGCCTTTTGGGCGGGGTTTCCTCGCGATATAAGCACACCTTTACATACTCCACAAACCTTGATACTTGCCTAAGTTGCCTATCTCGGTCTTCAAAGAAGGAGATCAAGGTGGAAGAAGGTGGACGCAAGCAAAGTTATTGTCTTCGTGAGGCAAGTTAAAAAAGATTTGTTTTTTTCGTTTGGTTCTTAACGTAATAGTCTGTCATCGTTGTTATTGTTCTTCCTTAGGAGTTTCTCTTCGTCTTTTGATGAATTCTTCTTTCTATTCGTCTCTCTTGACACATTTCAATGGCCAAACCGGTAGAATTCCAAGTCATAGTTCAACTTCAACTAAAAAAGGTAATTTTTTACACTTTTATTACGATTTTTTTTTATTATTGTTCTGTGGGAGGGATGACGTTACATATGCACGAGATCGTTATTTAAATTATTTGTGTGGCGTTGAGGTTGGGGGGGGGGGTGTTTGTTGCTGTATCTACAAGCGTAAAGCCTCGTTTTCACGGCGATAGTTCTATCGTGATAGTAGCTGTCATGAAAATTGTGATAGTTAACTCTCACAATAGCAACTGTCTACAGGTCTTGAAGTAACGTGATAGTTGTGTCACATGACAGTGGTGTGACGTCTACTTCATAGATATCATTGAGTGCGATAGTGACTATCATGTGGTCTTCACGATGATAGTTCTCGCGATAGTTGCTGCTCTCATGACAGCAACTATCGTGACAATTATCATTGTGAAAACGGGGCTTAAGTTCCGTAAACATTGTTATTGTAATGGAATCTTGGTTTTACCCCCGTACCTACAAGCGCAATATTGGTAAGGCCGAGTTATGCCTCGTATATAGTAGGTATTTCATGAAAACGACTTCTCAGATTTGTTGTTGTGATTACGGCTCGGATTTTTATGTAATGTCAAGGTTGTGTTTCTCAATTTGTGGCTCAAGTCTCAATTGTGAAGTAAATGTCGTCATTAGAGAGCAACTGCAAATATGCTTATTTTTTTTTTAAAAAAAAAAAGGTTGGTTTGAGATGCTAGATGTCTAGTTACAATCAGTTGTCGACTAAAAAGCTCTAGCCTTTAATCATGGATGTTCACAGAAACAATTTCAAGACAGGCAGTTAGAAATAGGTCAGAACCTCAGTTGGCTCCGCCCATGTTATGACGACTGGCAACTTCTAATTGGCTGGTTATGTAGTCTGACGTCACATGCTCCGCCCTTTTCAATGGCAGACTACATAACCAGCCAATTAGAAGCTGTCGGTCGTCGTCGTCATAACAAGGGCGGAGAAAATTGAAGTTCTGACCTATTTCTAACTGCTTGTATTTCAAGAGGTGGGGGACATTTCCAAACTTAGGTGTTTATAATGGAGTCCGGATAAAAAAAATGAACATATGAACATCAGGGATAATCCTAAAACCTGAAACAGAATGCATATAAAAATGGATGAACACAAAAACCTTGGGATAAACGAAGGGATGAACACTATTGACATATTTGCAGAACACACAAATCATGTTTTAAATCGATTTTTTTACATTTCTTTCCCCCCATTTCTTCCCCCCTGATCTGGAGGCACAGCCCTCTTTAACGTAACCACACCTAATAACGATCTATAAAAAAGTAGTGTCCATCCAATTCTATAAGCATTCAGTTACAGGTTTTAGAGTTACCCCAAATGTTCATCCAGTCAGCGGTTTACCCTTTTAATCTGACGCTTTTTACTGCTTCTTAAACTATTGTAACAACAATATCTGAAGAAATACATTTTTTAATATTTTTATGGCCTTCAGAAATTGTTTTTTACGAAAAAAAAATTGTTTGACAAAAAAAAATAAAACAATAGCCTTTTTGTATTGTCATAAAGGTTATTTTTAAGTATATCGTTCGGAAAATTGTTGGGGGTGTTTAGAATAGCGCCTATTGCCCACGGTAGGCTGTTTCAGATAAGACATTTCTATAGCATCATGGTGGCGGTTCAGGCTCTTGCGTGAGGGGCCAGAGTTTAGTCCTTGGACCTCGTCTGTTACACATTTTTTTTAATCATTTGTTAAGTTACGTTTCTTGTTTGGTTTTATTTAGATTTAGTTAGTTTTTGTTAAATTAAGCTTGTTGCAGGGGGGCTGGCACAACCCCTCAGTTTTTATATAATTGATTTACTTCATTTTGTAATTGATATTTATTTCAAATTAAAGAAAAAGTAAAGCGTATTACAAGGATCGACCTCAGGCCTCCTGCGTAGGAGGTATAGACCTTACCATTTCTGCTATTAAGTTGTTGAATTTCAAGTGGGCTACCTTAGCATAGGCGTTATTCTAAGCAATCCCCAAATTGTTGTTTCTGTAATTTCATTCATTCTTCTAGTTTCAAACAAATGTTAACATTTTTAATTGGTTTTTAAAATATCGTCCAACCATTTTTTCTGAACCATACGAGCATAAATCTGAAAATTCTTAAGTGCAATTCTTCAAAGTTATGATTGTGAAAATACTTTACTATAAATTCGGCATTGTGGTTCATTTATGTTCACGCTGTAAAGGTGCCGTTTTACGGAATGTTTTGACATCTTAATCGCCTCTCATCTTAATATATTTTTAATCTCTTTATTGATAGCAATTATACCATGTATACAGTTATATCCTCTTGTGTTTCAAAATAAAGAATACTGAGGTAAAAATCAAAAAAATATAACAAGAAAGACAGCCACTTTATCCACCTTTTTGTATGTTAAAAGTTCTGACATTTTATTTTTCAAGTGAAAAATTTCAGGTGCCAATTTTACTAGTTGCAGGGTGGCTGATTTTTTATATTTTTTAAAAAAAATCAAATAAATCGATTTTTTATTTAAATCAGATTTTTTTAATTTATATAAAATAATTTTTTTTATGATGTTTGCAAAAATGATGCTTTTTAAACAGCTTGTCAAGTTCTATCAGTGGTAAACAGTGGTAAGTCCACAGTTTTACACATTGGCTGCTAGATGGTGGTAGACCATGTTAAGTCCTATTCATTCAATGAAGAGAAAAACTTTCAAACGACTCCACTGTAAAATTTAGGTTTGGTGACTTAAAACGGTTCTTAAATAGATTACTATTTATATCTACAGTATTTGTCCCTGATTTCCACCAGTCAATTGGGGGATACTTCCTCAAGTATATCTTCCAAAAAAATAATGCATTAATGAAAGGACTACCACTGGACTTTATTTTATAAACATAAAAAAAATGCCACGAACTGTTTTATTTTTATTGTAGAATTTTAATGTTTAAATAAATCATTTTATTTATTTAAAAAAAAAATCATTTGATTTAAATCATGATTTAAACGTCACTTCTTAGGAGTTGTTGACGTCCAATACAAAAATGGATTTTTTTATTTAATTGTTGAAACAATAAATTAGGCAGTGAAAAGTGGGTTCTTCTTGCCAGTTGTTTAAAAACAGTTACTTTTCGAATTCTTGATTGTTTTGAAGAGGACAATTATGAGACTAGACCTTGTTTTAGAAACTAGAAGAGTAGCTCATTTACTTAATGTTTTCATATTGAAAAAATCTACTTTTAAGTTGGGTTTTTGAAATTTATTTGGGTTATTACAATATCATGTATTTTATAAATGTAGTGTTTTAAAATAGAACATTAACAAGAGCATTTTTTTAGTTATGGACATTATGGTCCCCATCGACATTGATGTCATTCGGGGAGTTAACCCAAGAAGGGTTTCCAAAAGTCACTAGAGACCTGCATTAGGGCACAATCCGATGCAGCACCTCCTCCTGATCAAACTACCATATAATCCGATGTCCCCAACACAACAATTCCTGGCAGGCATGTTTAAATCAATGCTCAACTGGCGACTGTCGAATGTGCAATCACATAAAAGGTGCAAGATCATCAGTGTCATCTATGTTCGTCCTCATTGGCTTGTTCATCCTCATCATCGTCATTTTCTATCTTCATTCCTGTTTCGGGTTGTCTGGATGTTTCACTATTGAACTGTACACTGTGATGTTTTAATCAATGCTCAACTGTTGACTTAATTGAATGTTACCATTGTGTGCACTTGCATAAAATGTGGCAGATCATCAGGGTCGTCTATGTTCGTCCTCGTCGTCCTGTTCATTCTTGTCTTCGTCATCATTTTCTCTTCATCATCTTCCTCTTCCAGGTATTCTAGATGTTTCAATGTTTAAGTGTACACATAGGCACTATTTTTATTGTTATACATACTGAGTCAGATTTTATACTGGACCAGTAGGATTTTTTTACTGGTTTGATAATAGAGCCAATATAACCTTATTTTCTTCATCCTCATCCTCTGGTATTTTATAAAATTTATTTTTGTTTGTATCTCCTATATGCTGCAATATTATAGAACATTTTTACATTTGTATTAGGACACATTGAACTATTGTCAGTTACCCAAAGGCATTTTTGAAAATCATGTTTTCACCCACTACAACAAAATGAATTTTGGGTTAAAATCGTTGCAACTGCATTTCATTAATATTCTTAAACATCCTTGGGCTGTTTTGAAATGGTCCCGCCAATACAATGAATCCATATTCATCTCCAACATGCTGCAATATATTGGTAAATTACATTTGTATTATGACATATTGAAGAACTATGTTGTCAATTAACCTCCCTGATATGCTGCAATATTTTGGCAAATTATATTTTTATTATGACCCATTGAAGAACTATTGTAAATTAATGATAATTACCTAGTAGGCATGAGGGAATATACTGCCCGCTATGACAATGACAGCTGGGATCATCATAATCCTCCTTGCTGGCCTCCTCATCTTCACTCTCACTGGATGTTTTCCTACTTTAAAAATATATTATTTTTACATTATTATTACATTCATAATTAATTAATACCACCTAAAATATCAAATTCACTCCATCATCGTAGTTTTCAAAAAGGAAGATATATCCATGGGCCATTTTGTAATGGACCGGACCATTGTTTTCTTTATCCGAGTTTTCAAACTCTTCGATGCGCTGCAATATTATTTTAAATTATTATATTTCTAATATGTATTGAAGAACTACATTATCAATTACCCAGTATGACTCAGGAAAGAAAATTGTATTCCCCACCACATGGCAATACTCGTTTGGGTCAAAATCAAACTCATCCTGCAAGTTAAAAAGTTAACACATTACAAAAAAAATAAGTACAAGTGAATATGAGGTATCCTTGTCATCTATACAGTCTGGGAAATAAACATATTTAAAGTGCACATTGCAATTTGAACCATAAAAGTTGGACAACTTTACATATGAAAAATAAACATTGCCGCAACTGTGTATTTTAAAAATTAACGTTTTTTCTTTAACATTGGGTCTATGGGCTCATTAGAAAAACGATGCTAGCGCTCTTTAAGCGCTATTAAAAACTAGTGGTGTAACCCATCATAATGACATTTTTTAGTTTTTATTGTGTATTTTATAAGGTGTTTTCAAAGTGTAAAAACGCCTAGTTTGGTTTGACGTCACATGTCCCGCCCTTTTCAACATCAGACCACACAAGAAACCAATTAAAAGTTGCCACTCATCATAAAAGGTGTGGGGCAAACTTCTGTCCCTGGTTCTGTCTTCTGGGTCCCTTTCTTTAAATGCCTGTGTCTAATGGGATGGGAATAGAACAACAATGTTGCAGTCATTCATCTTATTTATGAATGAAAAGAAAATTAAATTTATAATACTTATCTATATTATGAACGAGAAAATGAAATACACAAGGAAAGGGCCAGGATGAACCTGATGAACAGATGAAATTATGGGTAATCCTAAAACCTGAAACAGAATGCATATAGAAAAGGAGGAACACAAAAACGTTGGGATGAACACTATTAAAATGGGTAAAACTTTACATAAATCAAATCAGAACAAATTTAGAAAACAGAAACAAATTAAAAAAATTCATCATCTTCCTCTTCCCCTTTCTCCTTTCTCCTCTTCTTTCTCTTTCTCTTCCTCCTCCTCCTCGTCACTATCACTGCTTATGTTTGCATACTCTAGAAATATATTATTTTTACATTATTATTACATTCATATTTAATACCACCTAAAATATCAATTCCATTACATCATCATAATTTCGGAAACGGAAGATATATCCATGGGCCATTTCGTAATGAAAAGGCCCATTGAGTTCTTCAAACTCAATGCAATATTATTTTAAATTATTATATTTCTAATATGTATTGAAGAACTACATTATCAATTACCCAGTATGCTTCTGGATAAATAATTGCTTGGCCCACCATATGGCAATATTCATTTGGCTCAAAGTCGTTTTCAGCCTGCAACAGTTAAAACGTTAACACATTACAAAAAAATAAGTACGAGTGAATGTGAGGTATCCTTGTCATCTATACAGTCTGGGAAATATGGGAAATAAACATATTTAAAGTGCACATTGCAGTTTGAACCACCAGAATTGGACAACCTCACATAAAAAATAAACATTGCCGCAACTGTATATTTTACAAATTAACGTTTTTTCTTTAACTATTAGCACAATATAATTTAACACCCAGTGAATCATGAACCTCCCGAAATGCTAGCCTGGGGGTGAGTGACTCGTCTCTGTCCCTCCCTCATTCTATATCCTAATTCCAAGTGGCAGATTAATACCTTTTAGAACCATGGTCACTTGGACCTGGTTACACCGAGTAGGTGTACACAGGTCCATTGTTGTTTCCTCATCATCATGTATCGTATTTGTAGTTTGTTTTCTCATCAGTGTCTGATGAAAAAGAGGTGTCACAAATGAAAAAGCCCACTGGAGGAATTCACTATCCTCCTCATAGTAAAGACTTCAATTTCCATGTTTCTTGGTTTTTCCAGTTCTTTTTCACTGTGGTTATTGTTATCTAATAGCTACTTCAGAAGTTTATAATTACGTGTACATTACATGCCCCGGGACTTAAAACATTAATGACCCTTTTTTATTTGAAACTGGGCACATCCCTGACGTGCTGCAATATTATTTTAAATTAATATATTTCTATTACTATACATTATATTTCTATTCTAGAACTATATTGTCAATTAGTGACAATTACCCAATAGGCTTGGGGAAAAATCATCTTGTCCCCGCTACTATAAAATACTTTGATAGTTGAAAAGCCTAAAAAGTTTAACATATTACAAAAAAAATAATTATGAGTGAACTTAGGGTTTTATTACCGGTCACCTTATATCATTACTGGTTTTTGCTAATAAAGCTAAACATTTATATTCTATTTAAACAACACACAGCACAAGCGACAATATATTGTTTCTTCTATGTGAAATTTTAATTTCAAACTCAGTGGTTCAATTCTTTTATCCAAATATTAATTATATATTAATAGTATATTTTAATTAATTTGGATAAAAGAATTGCTATCAGAGAGCTTTTTAGAGAATCGCCGTTTGCTAGTCAGGGTCTCAGAAGATGGACCCTGGTTGGAATTGTTCAGAACATGATGGAATATGTTCACATCAGTTTGGTGGACGTCCAATAGTGGCTTGCAATCCCGATAGGTTGCCATAATTTTGTCTTAAGATGGTTGGGGAACAGCTGATTTTCATACAGGAGCAAAGTTAAGAGAAACTGAAAGTGTTTTAGAAACTAGAAGGGCAAGTTCATCACCTGAGGGTATTTTCATGTTGATATCTTTTAAAATACACATTTTGTTTGCACCTGAAGGACATAATAATCAAACTACTGTTAACAAAGAAAAAGAGACATCTAAGTTTATGTCAAATTGTCAGTCTGTTTTCCGTTCTTTTCGTTTCCAAATTTTATTTTTAGAAACAACAATCTTGAAATTTCTTTCAAACATGATGAAATTATTGAAACTTTCTTGTAATTATTATTCAAGATGTATTGTTTTAGTGCTAACTCCATTATTACTTTTGCCACTACCAGTTATCTCACAAACTCCAGTAAGTAGTAAACTTGAATTAATTTTATATTTTATTTTTCTAATTAATGTTATTAAAATTAATTTATTTTTTAACTTTCAGATTAAAATGTTTTTTAAAGAAAAATCAATGAAATATAAGAATTAAACATTTTTTTTATGAAAATATTAAATAATAATATAATATAATTTATAACATAAACATTTTAAACAACAAAAACACAAAGACATTCTAAAATTTTTTTCTTTTTTTTTTGCTGGTGGCGGATTTTCGTTTTCGGCTTCTGCTTCACCCCCTTCCTCTTCTGTTTCTTCCATTCTCTCTTCTCCTCCCCTATAATATTTTTTAAAGAAAAATCAATGAAATATAAGAATTAAACATTTTTTTTATGAAAATATTAAATAATAATATAATATAATTTATAACATAAACATTTTAAACAACAAAAACACAAAAACATTCTAAAAAATTTTTCTTTTTTTTGCTGGTGGCGGCTTTTCGTTTTCGGCTTCCGCTTCTTCACCCCCTTCCTCTTCTGTTTCTTCCATTCTCTCTTCTCCCCTTCTCTTCCACTCCATCCTCTCTTCTCCTCCTGCTTCTTCATCTTCCCTTTCTTCATTAAAATCCCATGGATGGACCTGGACTTCTACAAACTTTAGAAAATTTATAATTATTGTCAGTATACATGAATTTATGTACATTATACACCTATGGAAAAATAAATAGCAACTAACATGCAATATTATAAACTTTTTTGTACTTTATGCATAATTTTATGAATTTACGTTAATATTTAATGAAAATCTTTATTGAAATCAAAACGTAGACATATTTTAGAACATATTCATGTAAAAATTTGTCAATTATGTCTTAGTAATTTTTAATTATTTAAAATGTATGTCATAATCGAAATGTATGCCAAGATTTTTACCCAGAAATTACTAAACTAAATATCAGTATAATTATTTTCAGGTTCTTTTAAATGGTTTTGAGTTGATAAAAATAATTCAAATAAAATTTGTTAAGACAAAATTGACACTATACAGATGTTCAAAAATATATGTACTATTTTAATTTAATAGTATATGAAATATCGACAAATTGATGAAATTTTGGTTTAACTAGGTTGCTATTTTCTCCCATAGCTGTATTAATACCACTTAAAAAAAATTAATTTCATTACGCCATTGTAATCTTCAAAAATGAAAATCTATTCGTTTCGCGTTTTGTAATGGAGCCCGAGCATGGCGATTTCCTCCATTACTACTTCCCCGATACGCTGCAATATTAGGGTAAATTATTGTATTTCTACTGGTAAAGAACTATTTTCAATTAGTGACAATTACCCAGTATGCATCGGGGTATATTATTGTTCCCCGCTACGGTGTAGCGAGCAAAAGAAATTCTAATGCTGGGCACAATTGCCCGTGATAAATTCTAGTTTAATTTTGCTACTATTATTTCCTCCCCTTTTTTATATTTGAAAGAGAGCATTCTCTCTGGTGTGCACATGCGCGTCGTTTGTTCCTTTTTTTACTCTTTTCATTTCAATTTCAGTCACCCCCTCCCACTTTTCCCCCTCCACGTTTCTCTCTCCCCTTTACACTTTTCAACCATTTCCCCCTCTCCAATTTAATAGCATGGGGTTCTTGGATGGGGAGTGTGCAACATATAGTTCACCTTCAGAAAAAAAGCAGGTCGTTTATTCAAATTTATATATCTGATGTTACACACAGACCTGGGATAGTATATATATAATATATATAATGATTTTAAAGGACAAAGTTTGTTTAAATGTAGAATAGTAAATAAATACACAAGGAAAGGGCCAGGATGAACCTGATGAACAGGGGGATAGAAAAGGAGGAACACAAAAACGTTGGGATGAACACTATTAAAATGGGTACAGAACATACAATTCCTGTTTTAAATCTAATTTTTTACATTCTGGGGGCTGCCCCCAAACCCCCTGCAACAAACTCAATTTAACATAACCCACCTATTAACAATGTATAAACAAGTGTAGTGTTCTAGCCAATTCTAAAAAAAAGATTTTTAAAACAAACTTTACATTTAAAAAAAAATCATCTTCCTCTTTCTCCTTTCTCTTTTTTTTTCTTTTCTTTTTTTTTACCTAGTATGCTTCTGGATAGAAAATTGTATTTCCCACCATACCATTCATTTGGCTCAAAGTCGTTTTCAGCCTGCAACAGTTAAAACGTTAACACATTATATTGCGGGGAAAAGGTGCATTAAATGACGATGAAGACGAATTAAAATTTATTTTAATTTTTTTAATCATCTCAAAATGTATGCCAAGATTTTTACCCAGAAATTACTAAACTAAATATCAGTATAATTATTTTCAGGTTCTTTTAAATGGTTTTGAGTTGATAAAAATAATTCAAATAAAATTTAAGACAAAATTGACACTATACAGATGTTCAAAAATATATGTACTATTTTAATTTAATAAAGATTTCTATGAAATATCGACAATTGATGAAATTTTGGTTTAACTAGGTTGCTATTTTCTCCCATAGCTGTATTAATACCACTTAAAAAAAATTAATTTCATTACGCCATTGTAATCTTCAAAAATGAAAATCCATCCGTTTCGCGTTTTGTAATGGAGCTCGAGCATGTCGATTTCCTCCATTACTACTTCCCCGATACGCTGCAATATTAGGGTAAATTATTGTATTTCTACTGGTAAAGAACTATTTTCAATTAGTGACAATTACCCAGTATGCATCGGGGTATATTATTGTTCCCCGCTACGGTGTAATGCAGCCTGGGATCGAATCCTTCTGCCTGCAACAGTTAAAAAGTTAGCATATTATAGCTGATATTATAGGATTATTGCTGATACGGATTATTTTGCCAATTGTTAAAAAAAACAATCGGCCGATGTAATTCTGATGGTTATAATTTTTCCAAAAAAAATTATTAAATTTATCAATTACTACTGTGCATTGTGATACTCTGACCTTAAATTCACGATTTATTCAAGATTTTTTTCACATGCTTACCAAGAAAAGAAACTGCCCCATTAATGGCTTTCATAAGTTTATTTTGATTGGTCAGTGAAGAATGTTATAATTTTGTGTGAAATAATGTGATTCAGTTCCATACATTTGTAAAGAATTCCATGAGAAATGAAACACCCATGAAACCTATGAGGCCCACAAAGCTCACCAGGCCCACAAATCCCATGAGGCCCACAAATTAGAATTTCTTTTCCTCCACCCTTTTATGATGTCAGACCAAGTAACAAACCCAATTAGAAATTGATGACGTTCATAAAAAGGGCTGAGCAAAAGAAATTCTAATGCTGGGCACAATTGCCCGTGATAAATTCTAGTTTAATTTTGCTACTATTATTTCCTCCCCTTTTTTATATTTGAAAGAGAGCATTCTCTCTGGTGTGCACATGCGCGTCGTTTGTTCCTTTTTTTACTCTTTTCATTTCAATTTCAGTCACCCCCTCCCACTTTTCCCCCTCCACGTTTCTCTCTCTCCCCTTTACACTTTTCAACCATTTCCCCCTCTCCAATTTAATAGCATGGGGTTCTTGGATGGGGAGTGTGCAACATATAGTTCACCTTCAGAAAAAAAGCAGTTCGTTTATTCAAATTTATATATCTGATGTTACACACAGACCTGGGATAGTATATATATAATATATATAATGATTTTAAAGGACAAAGTTTGTTTAAATGTAGAATAGTAAATAAATACATAAGGAAAGGGCCAGGATGAACCTGATGAACAGGGGGATAGAAAAGGAGGAACACAAAAACGTTGGGATGAACACTATTAAAATGGGTACAGAACATACAATTCCTGTTTTAAATCTAATTTTTTACATTCTGGGGGCTGCCCCAAACCCCCTGCAACAAACTCAATTTAACATAACCCCACCTATTAACAATGTATAAACAAGTGTAGTGTTCTGGCCAATTCTAAAAAAAAGATTTTTAAAACAAACTTTACATAAATCAAATCAGAACAAATTTAGAAAACAGAAACAAATTTTAAAAAATCATCTTCCTCTTACTTTTCCTCTTTCTCCTTTCTCTTTTTTTTCAAGTTCCTCCACCTGCTCTTCTTCCTCCTCCTCTTCTTTATCATCATCATACTTACTTCATCATTTTTTCTTCCTTTGTTGCTATCACTGCTTATGTTTGCATACTCTAGAAATATTTATTTTTACATTATTATTACATTCATATTTAATACCACCTAAAATATCAATTCCATTACATCATCATAATTTCGGAAACGGAAAATATATCTATGGGCCGTTGCTTGTTGCCGTTGAGTTCTTCGAACTCAAACTTTTCGATGTGCTGCAATATTATTTTAAATTATTATATTTCTAATATGTATTGAAGAACTACATTATCAATTACCCAGTATGCCTCAGGATAAAAAATTGTATTCCCAACTACATGGCCATACTCGTTTGGGTCAAAATCGTCAGCCTGCAACAGTTAAAAAGTTAACACATTACAAATTAATGACAATTACCTAGTAGGCATTAGGGAATATATTGCGCGCTATAGTATGTTAAATACTAATTAGATTGTAAAACGAAAAGAAAAAAACATTACAAACTATATTTTTAAGTTTTAAAATTCTATTTAGTTATTTAGTCTATTAAGTCTTCCTCCTCATCCTCCTCTTCCTCCTCTTTATCCTGTGGTGTCCAAAATTTTGGTCACTGACCTGATGACTAATTTCTTTTCTGGCGGTCCCTTCTGGAACAAAAAAATGTTCAGTTGTAGGACCGCCAGCTACAATAAAAAATTAAAATAGACCTTTTATTTTAATCCTTTCTTCCTTTTACCAGCCTTTATTTTTACCGGCATTTATTATAATCTTTCTTTTTCATTGCAGTTTTTTGTTTAACTTTTGGTTTAGGTATACTTTTTTCTTTTCAAAAAATTGTGTTAATTCACAAACCATCTAGAGGACGTCTTTTACTTTAAATATTCAATTTCCTGTGGTTAATCTTTGCTTGGGTCACTGCCCTAAAAAAAATGCAGTGACCATTGTATCTTTTTGACAAATGCATTTATTCCTGTCTTTAACTAATTACCAATGACTGCCAGCCCATTGTTTGAGCTGGCTAAAAAAAGAGACAATTTTTTGTATTTTGAGTATTTATTCTGAAAAAACAAAATACTGTATCCAAAAATAAGTGAAACAATAAAAAAGTATCTGCAGAAAACATCACTTCAACTCGTTCTTGTTTTTTCTTTACCATCAAAGAACAAGGAGAATAACCACAAAAGTCGCGATTTTTATAAAAGAAAGAAAACGCTTCTGAAAGAAAAAATCTCCACAATCCTCCTCTTTCTCCTCTTCATCCTCCTCTCTCCTTTTTTTTCCACTTCCTGCACCTGCTCTTCCTCCTCCTCCTCTTCCTCTTCCTCCTCCTCTTCCTCTTCCTCTTTTTCCTCTTCCTCCTCCTCCTCCTCTTCTTCATCATCATCATCGTATTCTATCTCATCTTCACTATCACTTTCACTGCTGATGTTTGCAAGCTTTATAAATATATTATTTTTACATTATTATTACATTCATAATTAATTAATGCCACCTAAAATATCAAATTCATTACATCCTGGTAATTTGAAAACCGGAAGATGTATCCATGGACCGTTTCGTAATGAAACGGCCCATTGTTTTCATCTGAGTTAAACTCTTCGATGCGCTGCAATATTATTTTAAATTATTATATTTCTAATATGTATTGAAGTACTACATTATCGGTCGAAATTTTTTCGGTCGACAAGCCTCAGGGATTGGATTGGAGGCTAACAGTGACGTCAATAAAAAGTTTAGTTTAGTTTAGATTTGGTTTGGTTTGGTTAGGTTAGGGAGAAAGGGTTATATTTTTTTTGGTAGCTCTTTCATTCCCCGCTCCCTATTACTTTTTATTGACGTCACTGTTAGTCTCCAATCCAATTCCTGAGGCTTGTCCACCGAAAAAAATTCGACCGAAAGAGATACCGCCCATTATCAATTACCCAGTATGCCTCAGGATAAAAAATTGTATTTCCAACTACATGGCCATACTCGTTTGGGTCAAAATCGTCAGCCTGCAACAGTTAAAAAGTTAACACATTACAAATTAATGACAATTACCTAGTAGGCATTAGGGAATATATTGCCCGCTATAGTATGTTAAATACTAATTAAGATTGTGAAACGAAAAGAAAAAAACATTACAAACGATATTTTTAAGTTTTAAAATTCTATTTAGTTAATTAACTTTATTTATTGCATGTGATTGTAAAAAAAAAATGAATAATCACACTTCAAAAACAAATTTAATTTTAAAAAAGTAATTTTTTAGAAAATATAATTTAATTAAAATTAAATTAAATTAAAATGAAAATATAATAAAAAATACTTTTAAAAAAAATATATATACCAATGAAATTATATATCAATATGAAAAAAAAGGAAAACTTAAGGAGGTACGAGGTTTGAACCAGTGAATTTAGTTATCAAATCAAGAAGAGCATGCCTCAGCACACTACACCACAGTGGCACTTAAAGGGAGCGGCACTCTTATAAGTGTTATTTGTTTCGTAATCCTTAATCACTCGTGCAGGTATGCAGTCTTGAACACGAATAGTTCTTACAATCTTTTTTTGGTGGTGAGTGCCTGCATGGCGCAGTGGTATCATCCGCAGCTGTAGAACAGCTGATGGATGAGGGGCATGGGTTTGAGACCAGTCTCATGCTGTCAGGCTTCTACACTTTGTGCTCTTTTTTTTCAACTTCCTGCACCTGCTCTTCCTCTTCCTCCTCCTCTTCTTCATCATCATCCTCATCTTCGTCACTTTCACTGCTGATGTTTGCATGCTTTATAAATATATTATTTTTACATTATTATTACATTCATAATTAATTAATGCCACCTAAAATATCAAATTCATTACATACTGGTAATTTGAAAACCGGAAGATGTATCCATGGACCGTTTCGTAATGAAACGGCCCATTGTTTTCATCTGAGTTAAACTCTTCGATGCGCTGCAATATTATTTTAAATTATTATATTTCTAATATGTATTGAAGTACTACATTATCGGTCGAAATTTTTTCGGTCGACAAGCCTCAGGGATTGGATTGGAGGCTAACAGTGACGTCAATAAAAAGTTTAGTTTAGTTTAGATTCGGTTTGGTTTGGTTAGGTTAGGGAGAAAGGGTTATATTTTTTTTGGTAGCTCTTTCATTCCCCGCTCCCTATTACTTTTTATTGACGTCACTGTTAGTCTCCAATCCAATTCCTGAGGCTTGTCCACCGAAAAAAATTCGACCGAAAGAGATACCGCCCATTATCAATTACCCAGTATGCCTCAGGATAAAAAATTGTATTCCCAACTACATGGCCATATTCGTTTGGGTCAAAATCGTCAGCCTGCAACAGTTAAAAAGTTAACACATTACAAATTAATGACAATTACCTAGTAGGCATTAGGGAATATATTGCCCGCTATAGTATGTTAAATACTAATTAAGATTGTAAAACGAAAAGAAAAAAACATTACAAACGATATTTTTAAGTTTTAAAATTCTATTTAGTTAATTAACTTTATTTATTGCATGTGATTGTAAAAAAAAATGAATAATCACACTTCAAAAACAAATTTAATTTTAAAAAAGTAATTTTTTAGAAAATATAATTTAATTAAAATTAAATTAAATTAAAATTAAATTAAAATTAAATTAAATTAAAATTAAATTAAATTAAAATGAAAATATAATAAAAAATACTTTTTAAAAAAATATATATACCAATGAAATTATATATCAATATGAAAAAAAAGGAAAACTTAAGAAAGAGGTACGAGGTTTGAACCAGCGAATTTAGTTATCAAATCAAGAAGAGCATGCCTCAGCACACTACACCACAGTGGCACTTAAAGGGAGCGGCACTCTTATAAGTGTTATTTGTTTCGTAATCCTTAATCACTCGTGCAGGTATGCAGTCTTGAACACGAATAGTTCTTACAATCTTTTTTTGGTGGTGAGTGCCTGCATGGCGCAGTGGTATCATCCGCAGCTGTAGAACAGCTGATGGATGAGGGGCGTGGGTTTGAGACCAGTCTCATGCTGTCAGGCTTCTACACTTTGTGCTCTTTTTTTCAACTTCCTGCACCTGCTCTTCCTCTTCCTCCTCCTCTTCTTCATCATCATCCTCATCTTCGTCACTTTCACTGCTGATGTTTGCATGCTTTATAAATATATTATTTTTACATTATTATTACATTCATAATTAATTAATGCCACCTAAAATATCAAATTCATTACATACTGGTAATTTGAAAACCGGAAGATGTATCCATGGACCGTTTCGTAATGAAACGGCCCATTGTTTTCATCTGAGTTAAACTCTTCGATGCGCTGCAATATTATTTTAAATTATTATATTTCTAATATGTATTGAAGTACTACATTATCGGTCGAAATTTTTTCGGTCGACAAGCCTCAGGGATTGGATTGGAGGCTAACAGTGACGTCAATAAAAAGTTTAGTTTAGTTTAGATTCGGTTTGGTTTGGTTAGGTTAGGGAGAAAGGGTTATATTTTTTTTGGTAGCTCTTTCATTCCCCGCTCCCTATTACTTTTTATTGACGTCACTGTTAGTCTCCAATCCAATTCCTGAGGCTTGTCCACCGAAAAAAATTCGACCGAAAGAGATACCGCCCATTATCAATTACCCAGTATGCCTCAGGATAAAAAATTGTATTTCCAACTACATGGCCATACTCGTTTGGGTCAAAATCGTCAGCCTGCAACAGTTAAAAAGTTAACACATTACAAATTAATGACAATTACCTAGTAGGCATTAGGGAATATATTGCCCGCTATAGTATGTTAAATACTAATTAAGATTGTGAAACGAAAAGAAAAAAACATTACAAACGATATTTTTAAGTTTTAAAATTCTATTTAGTTAATTAACTTTATTTATTGCATGTGATTGTAAAAAAAAAATGAATAATCACACTTCAAAAACAAATTTAATTTTAAAAAAGTAATTTTTTAGAAAATATAATTTAATTAAAATTAAATTAAATTAAAATGAAAATATAATAAAAAATACTTTTTAAAAAAATATATATACCAATGAAATTATATATCAATATGAAAAAAAAGGAAAACTTAAGGAGGTACGAGGTTTGAACCAGCGAATTTAGTTATCAAATCAAGAAGAGCATGCCTCAGCACACTACACCACAGTGGCACTTAAAGGGAGCGGCACTCTTATAAGTGTTATTTGTTTCGTAATCCTTAATCACTCGTGCAGGTATGCAGTCTTGAACACGAATAGTTCTTACAATCTTTTTTTGGTGGTGAGTGCCTGCATGGCGCAGTGGTATCATCCGCAGCTGTAGAACAGCTGATGGATGAGGGGCATGGGTTTGAGACCAGTCTCATGCTGTCAGGCTTCTACACTTTGTGCTCTTTTTTTTCAACTTCCTGCACCTGCTCTTCCTCTTCCTCCTCCTCTTCTTCATCATCATCCTCATCTTCGTCACTTTCACTGCTGATGTTTGCATGCTTTATAAATATATTATTTTTACATTATTATTACATTCATAATTAATTAATGCCACCTAAAATATCAAATTCATTACATACTGGTAATTTGAAAACCGGAAGATGTATCCATGGACCGTTTCGTAATGAAACGGCCCATTGTTTTCATCTGAGTTAAACTCTTCGATGCGCTGCAATATTATTTTAAATTATTATATTTCTAATATGTATTGAAGTACTACATTATCGGTCGAAATTTTTTCGGTCGACAAGCCTCAGGGATTGGATTGGAGGCTAACAGTGACGTCAATAAAAAGTTTAGTTTAGTTTAGATTCGGTTTGGTTTGGTTAGGTTAGGGAGAAAGGGTTATATTTTTTTTGGTAGCTCTTTCATTCCCCGCTCCCTATTACTTTTTATTGACGTCACTGTTAGTCTCCAATCCAATTCCTGAGGCTTGTCCACCGAAAAAAATTCGACCGAAAGAGATACCGCCCATTATCAATTACCCAGTATGCCTCAGGATAAAAAATTGTATTCCCAACTACATGGCCATATTCGTTTGGGTCAAAATCGTCAGCCTGCAACAGTTAAAAAGTTAACACATTACAAATTAATGACAATTACCTAGTAGGCATTAGGGAATATATTGCCCGCTATAGTATGTTAAATACTAATTAAGATTGTAAAACGAAAAGAAAAAAACATTACAAACGATATTTTTAAGTTTTAAAATTCTATTTAGTTAATTAACTTTATTTATTGCATGTGATTGTAAAAAAAAATGAATAATCACACTTCAAAAACAAATTTAATTTTAAAAAAGTAATTTTTTAGAAAATATAATTTAATTAAAATTAAATTAAATTAAAATTAAATTAAAATTAAATTAAATTAAAATTAAATTAAATTAAAATGAAAATATAATAAAAAATACTTTTTAAAAAAATATATATACCAATGAAATTATATATCAATATGAAAAAAAAGGAAAACTTAAGAAAGAGGTACGAGGTTTGAACCAGCGAATTTAGTTATCAAATCAAGAAGAGCATGCCTCAGCACACTACACCACAGTGGCACTTAAAGGGAGCGGCACTCTTATAAGTGTTATTTGTTTCGTAATCCTTAATCACTCGTGCAGGTATGCAGTCTTGAACACGAATAGTTCTTACAATCTTTTTTTGGTGGTGAGTGCCTGCATGGCGCAGTGGTATCATCCGCAGCTGTAGAACAGCTGATGGATGAGGGGCGTGGGTTTGAGACCAGTCTCATGCTGTCAGGCTTCTACACTTTGTGCTCTTTTTTTCAACTTCCTGCACCTGCTCTTCCTCTTCCTCCTCCTCTTCTTCATCATCATCCTCATCTTCGTCACTTTCACTGCTGATGTTTGCATGCTTTATAAATATATTATTTTTACATTATTATTACATTCATAATTAATTAATGCCACCTAAAATATCAAATTCATTACATACTGGTAATTTGAAAACCGGAAGATGTATCCATGGACCGTTTCGTAATGAAACGGCCCATTGTTTTCATCTGAGTTAAACTCTTCGATGCGCTGCAATATTATTTTAAATTATTATATTTCTAATATGTATTGAAGTACTACATTATCGGTCGAAATTTTTTCGGTCGACAAGCCTCAGGGATTGGATTGGAGGCTAACAGTGACGTCAATAAAAAGTTTAGTTTAGTTTAGATTCGGTTTGGTTTGGTTAGGTTAGGGAGAAAGGGTTATATTTTTTTTGGTAGCTCTTTCATTCCCCGCTCCCTATTACTTTTTATTGACGTCACTGTTAGTCTCCAATCCAATTCCTGAGGCTTGTCCACCGAAAAAAATTCGACCGAAAGAGATACCGCCCATTATCAATTACCCAGTATGCCTCAGGATAAAAAATTGTATTTCCAACTACATGGCCATACTCGTTTGGGTCAAAATCGTCAGCCTGCAACAGTTAAAAAGTTAACACATTACAAATTAATGACAATTACCTAGTAGGCATTAGGGAATATATTGCCCGCTATAGTATGTTAAATACTAATTAAGATTGTGAAACGAAAAGAAAAAAACATTACAAACGATATTTTTAAGTTTTAAAATTCTATTTAGTTAATTAACTTTATTTATTGCATGTGATTGTAAAAAAAAAATGAATAATCACACTTCAAAAACAAATTTAATTTTAAAAAAGTAATTTTTTAGAAAATATAATTTAATTAAAATTAAATTAAATTAAAATGAAAATATAATAAAAAATACTTTTTAAAAAAATATATATACCAATGAAATTATATATCAATATGAAAAAAAAGGAAAACTTAAGGAGGTACGAGGTTTGAACCAGCGAATTTAGTTATCAAATCAAGAAGAGCATGCCTCAGCACACTACACCACAGTGGCACTTAAAGGGAGCGGCACTCTTATAAGTGTTATTTGTTTCGTAATCCTTAATCACTCGTGCAGGTATGCAGTCTTGAACACGAATAGTTCTTACAATCTTTTTTTGGTGGTGAGTGCCTGCATGGCGCAGTGGTATCATCCGCAGCTGTAGAACAGCTGATGGATGAGGGGCATGGGTTTGAGACCAGTCTCATGCTGTCAGGCTTCTACACTTTGTGCTCTTTTTTTTCAACTTCCTGCACCTGCTCTTCCTCTTCCTCCTCCTCTTCTTCATCATCATCCTCATCTTCGTCACTTTCACTGCTGATGTTTGCATGCTTTATAAATATATTATTTTTACATTATTATTACATTCATAATTAATTAATGCCACCTAAAATATCAAATTCATTACATACTGGTAATTTGAAAACCGGAAGATGTATCCATGGACCGTTTCGTAATGAAACGGCCCATTGTTTTCATCTGAGTTAAACTCTTCGATGCGCTGCAATATTATTTTAAATTATTATATTTCTAATATGTATTGAAGTACTACATTATCGGTCGAAATTTTTTCGGTCGACAAGCCTCAGGGATTGGATTGGAGGCTAACAGTGACGTCAATAAAAAGTTTAGTTTAGTTTAGATTCGGTTTGGTTTGGTTAGGTTAGGGAGAAAGGGTTATATTTTTTTTGGTAGCTCTTTCATTCCCCGCTCCCTATTACTTTTTATTGACGTCACTGTTAGTCTCCAATCCAATTCCTGAGGCTTGTCCACCGAAAAAAATTCGACCGAAAGAGATACCGCCCATTATCAATTACCCAGTATGCCTCAGGATAAAAAATTGTATTCCCAACTACATGGCCATATTCGTTTGGGTCAAAATCGTCAGCCTGCAACAGTTAAAAAGTTAACACATTACAAATTAATGACAATTACCTAGTAGGCATTAGGGAATATATTGCCCGCTATAGTATGTTAAATACTAATTAAGATTGTAAAACGAAAAGAAAAAAACATTACAAACGATATTTTTAAGTTTTAAAATTCTATTTAGTTAATTAACTTTATTTATTGCATGTGATTGTAAAAAAAAATGAATAATCACACTTCAAAAACAAATTTAATTTTAAAAAAGTAATTTTTTAGAAAATATAATTTAATTAAAATTAAATTAAATTAAAATTAAATTAAAATTAAATTAAATTAAAATTAAATTAAATTAAAATGAAAATATAATAAAAAATACTTTTTAAAAAAATATATATACCAATGAAATTATATATCAATATGAAAAAAAAGGAAAACTTAAGAAAGAGGTACGAGGTTTGAACCAGCGAATTTAGTTATCAAATCAAGAAGAGCATGCCTCAGCACACTACACCACAGTGGCACTTAAAGGGAGCGGCACTCTTATAAGTGTTATTTGTTTCGTAATCCTTAATCACTCGTGCAGGTATGCAGTCTTGAACACGAATAGTTCTTACAATCTTTTTTTGGTGGTGAGTGCCTGCATGGCGCAGTGGTATCATCCGCAGCTGTAGAACAGCTGATGGATGAGGGGCGTGGGTTTGAGACCAGTCTCATGCTGTCAGGCTTCTACACTTTGTGCTCTTTTTTTCAACTTCCTGCACCTGCTCTTCCTCTTCCTCCTCCTCTTCTTCATCATCATCCTCATCTTCGTCACTTTCACTGCTGATGTTTGCATGCTTTATAAATATATTATTTTTACATTATTATTACATTCATAATTAATTAATGCCACCTAAAATATCAAATTCATTACATACTGGTAATTTGAAAACCGGAAGATGTATCCATGGACCGTTTCGTAATGAAACGGCCCATTGTTTTCATCTGAGTTAAACTCTTCGATGCGCTGCAATATTATTTTAAATTATTATATTTCTAATATGTATTGAAGTACTACATTATCGGTCGAAATTTTTTCGGTCGACAAGCCTCAGGGATTGGATTGGAGGCTAACAGTGACGTCAATAAAAAGTTTAGTTTAGTTTAGATTCGGTTTGGTTTGGTTAGGTTAGGGAGAAAGGGTTATATGTTTTTTGGTAGCTCTTTCATTCCCCGCTCCCTATTACTTTTTATTGACGTCACTGTTAGTCTCCAATCCAATTCCTGAGGCTTGTCCACCGAAAAAAATTCGACCGAAAGAGATACCGCCCATTATCAATTACCCAGTATGCCTCAGGATAAAAAATTGTATTTCCAACTACATGGCCATACTCGTTTGGGTCAAAATCGTTAGCCTGCAACAGTTAAAAAGTTAACACATTACAAATTAATGACAATTACCTAGTAGGCATTAGGGAATATATTGCCCGCTATAGTATGTTAAATACTAATTAAGATTGTAAAACGAAAAGAAAAAAACATTACAAACGATATTTTTAAGTTTTAAAATTCTATTTAGTTAATTAACTTTATTTATTGCATGTGATTGTAAAAAAAATTGAATAATCACACTTCAAAAACAAATTTAATTTTAAAAAAGTAATTTTTTAGAAAATATAATTTAATTAAAATTAAATTAAATTAAAATGAAAATATAATAAAAAATACTTTTTAAAAAAATATATATACCAATGAAATTATATATCAATATGAAAAAAAAGGAAAACTTAAGGAGGTACGAGGTTTGAACCAGCAAATTTAGTTATCAAATCAAGAAGAGCATGCCTCAGCACACTACACCACAGTGGCACTTAAAGGGAGCGGCACTCTTATAAGTGTTATTTGTTTCGTAATCCTTAATCACTCGTGCAGGTATGCAGTCTTGAACACGAATAGTTCTTACAATCTTTTTTTGGTGGTGAGTGCCTGCATGGCGTAGTGGTATCATCCGCAGCTGTAGAACAGCTGATGGATGAGGGGCGTGGGTTTGAGACCAGTCTCATGCTGTCAGGCTTCTACACTTTGTGCTCTTTTTTTCAACTTCCTGCACCTGCTCTTCCTCTTCCTCCTCCTCTTCTTCATCATCATCCTCATCTTCGTCACTTTCACTGCTGATGTTTGCATGCTTTATAAATATATTATTTTTACATTATTATTACATGTGTAGTTAATTAATACCACCTAAAATATCAAATTCATTACATCATCGTAATTTTGGAAAAGGAAGATATATCCATGGGCTGTTTTGTAGTGAAACAGCCTATTGAGTTCTTGTAATTCAAACTCCCCGATGTGCTGCAATATTATTTTAAATTATTATATTTCTATTATGACCCCCATTGAAGAACTACATTGTCAATTACGTAGTATGCTTTGGGGTAAATCATTGTTGATGTCCTCATCGTCATTGTTGCCAGAAGAAGAAAAGGCTTCACTTCTTGATAGTCAATTGAACCAAATGAGGAACTTGATGTAGTTCGCTGGAGGAATCCACCTTCCTCATTTGGTTCTCCTGTGTTGTCCTGGTACTTTAGAAAGTTTATAATTATTACATGTCTTCGTATATATTATGTTAATTTACGTAAAAAAGAATTTCATTACCCCGTCATAATCTTCGAAGATGAAGATAAAGCCATGGGCCATTTCGTAATGAAACGGCCCATCCAAGGGTTCCATATACTCTCCGACACTGCAAAATTATTTTAAATTAATATATTTCTATTACTGTATATTATATATTATATTTCTATTCTAGAACTGTTGTTAATTGATAATGGCCACGTGGTAATTCCGTATAGAATATTTAAATAAACTTTATAACACGTTGCTTTCTTTTAACATCTTTATTTCGAGTAAAAAACGAACAAAATTTGTGCTACATTTATAGGGCTTGAAAACAATGTGAGGAATTTAAGGTGCCACCAAAAACAGAATTTAAAAGGGTTCGATATTCTTGAACAGGATACAATTAATCTAGGGCACACACACATTAAGGGTGTCTTTTACAAACTTGTATTCCAGTTCCAACACTCCCTCTCAAGTTTGGACTTCTTGCTTATTTTATAACATCATTTATAATTCCTAAATCTTCTGCACATTTGTTGTGTTTCGGGCCAAAGAGACCTTTCGTTAAAATGTCGGCAGGCATCTCCTGTGTAGGCATATACTGTACATCGATATCCCCTTTTTCATATGCATCTCTAATAAAATGATGGCGAATGTCGATGTGTTTTGTTCTGGAGTGAAAAATGGGAATTTTGACCAGCTGCTGTGCTCCTTGATTGTCATTATAGACAATCGTCTTTTGATTTCCAAGAGCTCCCATTTCCCTCAAGAAACCACGCAAATAGAGTGCATCTTTGGTCGCTTCTGATAGTGCCATGTACTCTGCTTCTGTGCTTGATAAAGACACTGTTCTTTGTTTCTTCGACTCCCAGCTGATTGCCGCATTTGATAGTTTGAATGCAAATCCTGAATATGATTTTCTGTCATCAGTGTTTCCTCCCCAGTCGGCATCCACATAGCCCGTTAAGGGTTCTTCTGTTTTGCAAAAAGTTAGTCCTTTATCTTTTGTTCCTTTTAAATATCGTAAGACTCTTTTTCCGGCACACCAGTGTTGTTTGTTGTGGCACGTGTTGAATTGGCTCAAAGCACTTACTGCATATGAAATATCGGGACGAGTGGCTACGGCTAGGTACATTATCGATCCAATCAGGTTTTGGTAAGGGTAACAATCTGGCTCTTCTGTTTCTTTAGCTACTTCTTCCTCTGATGCTTTGCACAGCTTTGCATTAGCATCCAGTGGTGTGGATATAGGTTTTGAGTTTTCCATCCCAAATCGTTTTAATATGTTTTCTATGTACTTTGTCTGCTTCATTGTGATTTTTTCTTCTTCCAAGTTTTGTTGAAATTCTATTCCCAGACAGTAATGAATTGGCCCCATGTCTTTCATCTCAAATTCATTTCCTAAATCATGTTTTAGTTTGTTCAGGGCGTTCATATCATTTGATGCCACAATAATGTCATCTACATATACTGCCACTAAGATTGTTTCATCATCCTTTCGTGAAATGTATATGCAATGATCGGCATTTAATTGTTGTAAACCTAGTTCTTTTAATTTTTCATCAAGTTTCTTATACCATTGTCGTCCTGATTGCCGCAGACCATATAGTGCTTTGGTTAATTTGCAGACTTTTCCCTCACTCTTTTTTTTCTGCTCTTGTTCTGTGATTTCATTGAGTGATTCTGGCAATTCCATGAAAATTTCTTCATCGATGTCTCCATTTAGGTAGGCTGAGATGAAGTCTAGTTGGTGTACTATGAGGTTTAATTCCACTGATAGTGCCATGATGATTCTTATGGAGCTAAATCTTGCAACTGGTGCAAATGTTTCTTGAAAGTCTATTCCAGGTCTTTGTGAATACCCTTTTGCTACAAGTCGCGCTTTTCTTTTTTCAATTTCACCATTTGCATTGTATTTGGTTCGTAGCACCCATCTGCTGCCTATTATCTTCTTTCCTTTTGGACGATCCACTAATCTCCAAGTTTTGTTTTTCATCAGAGCATCATATTCTAGTCTCATGGCTTCTTTCCATTCTTCTGCTTCAGGACTTTGAAGAGCTTCAGTTGCACTTTCTGGGTCGAGGCACACCATGCCTGAGTCAGTATTAACGTCTGCAGTTGAAATTGTAGTTGCGATCGTGTTGTATTTCTTTTTTGGTCTCCCTCTTTCACCTGTCCTTACAAAAGATGGTCGGCCAGGTCCTCGTTTTGTTGCCTGTTCTGTAGTTGCATGTTCTTTTTGATTGTCTTCAGGTTTTATAATAATTTCACCTTCTTCAGTGTTCCAGGTATCATGAGATGTTTCGATAGGGTATGTTATTTCCAGTTCCTCATTCTTTTCGTTCATTTTAGGTTCACTGAGATAGAAATCATCTTGCTCCATTTCATTTTTCTCTATACTCATGAATTTTACATCACGGCTTTTAATAATTTTTCTTTCATTTTTTGACCATAGTCGGTATGCTTTTGACTCTTCTGAGTATCCCACAAATATGCATTCTTTTGACCGTTCATCAAATTTTCCCTTCCCAGGTGTTTTGTCCAATGCATATGCTTTACTTCCAAAAACTCTAAAGTAGCTCACCGTTGGTTGCTTTCCCATCCACATTTTATAAGGTGTTTCGCCATTCAGACTTCTTGAGGGACATCTGTTCCTTACATGAGCTGCAGTGGCGATGGCTTCAGCCCAAAATGATGGTGGAAGACAAGACTGCAACATCATGCATCGGGCCATCTCTACGAGCGTTCTGTTTTTTCTTTCTGCAACTCCATTTTGTTGTGGTGTGTGTTCCACAGTGAGTCGTCGACGAATTCCATTTTCTTTTAAATAGTTGTCAAACTCAAGGTTGCAATATTCTTTTCCATTGTCAGACTGCACTGTGTGTATCTTGTTTCCAGTTTTTGTTTCTGCATGTTGTTTGAAGAGTTTAAATGCAGCCAATGTATCACTTTTCTTCTTCAGAAAATGTATCTCGCACCATCTCGAGTAGTCATCAATAAAAGATACATAATATTTTGCACCCCCATGGGAGGTTACTCTCATTGGGCCACATATATCAGTGTGTATAAGTTCTAGTGGTTTTGTGCATCTGTTTGATGAATTTTTAGAGAATGGCGTCTGTGTTTGTTTGCCTTTTATGCATATTTCACATATTGGAAGACTTACATTTTTTTCGATATTTAGACCGATGACCTTTTCTTTCGTTGCGAGCTCTTTCAGGCTTCTCTCGTTCAAATGTCCGAATTTTTCATGCCATTCTTCCAACTTGGATTTCTCGGATTCAATAGTTTTTGCACTTTCTGTCTTTTCTATGTTTGTGTTCACATAATACAGTCCATTCATTCTTTTGGCCACAGTTGTAACTTCTCCTTTAGGATTTAGGATGATGGCTGCATGTTTCTTGAACAGTACTTCATATCCTTTGTCAGTTATTTTTCCCACTGACATCAAGTTTGAACGTAAGTCTGGAACATACAGACCATCTTCAATCTTTATGGTTCTGCCTCCACTTCCGTCATCCACAGTTATTAGGAGAGGTCCTGTACCTTCGATTTTTGTTGATCCATTATTTGCCAAATTTAGGAATCTGTTTGATGTTTTATTTACTTGCAAAAATTGTTTTTTTCTTGCACACATGTGAGATGTAGCTCCACTGTCCAAACACCACTTTTCCTGGTTTGGTTTCAGCCTTTCAGCTTGTTCATTTAGTTCACTGGTGTAGGCCTCATCTGCTTGTGCTGCATTCTGCCATGTTGATTGTCTTTTGGACCAGCAATCGATTGCCTTGTGTCCTACTTTTCCACATCTATGGCACTTGAACTTGAATTGGGAGTTTGTGACCTGTTTTGTGGGTCCTCTTCCTTTCTCTCCTTCATTTCCTTGTTTTTCAGCACTTGGTCTTTTTTGATGTTTGTTCTTGATCAGCATGGCGCCCGCCACTGTATCACGGTCTTTTGTTTTCCTGGCCTCATATTCTTCGATGAGCTTTATTTTTAAAGTTTCTGGGTTTGGGAGTTCATCTCTCGATTCAATTGCACATCGAAAGTTTTCATAACTTTCTGGTAGACTGTACAGAAGCAAAATGGTTAGGAGGTCATCTATTATTTTGAGCTCCATTTCTTCCAATTTGTCCACTGCATCAAAAAATTTTGATGTGTGTACACGCATGTCTTCTCCTTCATGCATCTTGTTGAGTAAAAGTTGCTTCAACAAAGTTGCCTTACGTGCAGGTCCTTTAGACTGATAGATTTTGTGTAGTTTTAACCACACTTCTCTTGAGGTTACACAACCTTTAACTTGTTTAAGTTCTGATGGACTTATGGCTAGTATTATTTCAGACCTTGCTTTTCTGTCGGCATTGTCCCAAATTGTTGCTTCATTCACAGACTCTTGATTTCCAGGAATTATTTCTGGCCGTTTTAATGTTCCATCAACATAGTGCCACACATCACTTCTGATAAGAAGTGCTTCAGCTTGTAATTTCCATGTATCAAAGTTATCTTTTCCCAGTGTCTCTATACGTATACTGTGGTTTCCATTCATTTTCACTTTAGAACTGTTTATAATTATACTTTTGATTATTTTAAAAAACACTCGATTTTGTTTTAAAATAAATTTCCGCGACTCGCGTTTTCCAGGTTAATATGCGCAGTGGAAGCGTGCTGGGCCCATAACCTGTTGTTAATTGATAATGGCCACGTGGTAATTCCGTATAGAATATTTAAATAAACTTTATAACACGTTGCTTTCTTTTAACATCTTTATTTCGAGTAAAAAACGAACAAAATTTGTGCTACATTTATAGGGCTTGAAAACAATGTGAGGAATTTAAGGTGCCACCAAAAACAGAATTTAAAAGGGTTCGATATTCTTGAACAGGATACAATTAATCTAGGGCACACACACATTAAGGGTGTCTTTTACAAACTTGTATTCCAGTTCCAACAAGAACTATATTGTCAATTAGGGACAATTACCAATGTTATTCGTGGAAAATCATCTTGTCCTCCTGTCTAGAGTGCCTTGTGTATCCAAAACATTTTTGGATTAGTATTGAACCATTCCCCAAGCTTATTTGATCAAAACAATTTGTGTTACATAAAGGATTCTCTAAAACATTAGTTATGGAACACTGTCGTTACACCACAAAATACATTTTTTCTTTATGATTGGTGGGTCGAAATTATTGCAACTGCAACAGTTAAAGTTAACCTTACAAAAAACAATTGAGTGAACATGAGTGCTGGGTGCCCTTTTGTCTATACAGACCAGTATGATTTGACATGGTTTGATGATGAATTAATAGTATGAAATTAGTTCATTACATGTTCATAGTCTTCAAAGATGAATATGGATCCATGGGCCATTTTGTTGTGATATGGCCCATCCAAGGGATCAAGAGGCATATTTCCATTTATAATCTGCATCTCCTTTGTTGTCGTTCTCTATCTCATCAGCCTAAAAAAACCAACCAGACTTTCTAACATTGTACTGTTTAAATTCCTATGGCTGTCCTTCGTCTGCACCCTCACATACCTCAAATTGATGTGTAAACTGAAAGTCCCGACTTAAAGCCCTTGGTGTATTTAAGGTTATTTTCTAAATAAACATGATTTTCAAATTTAGCCTTTTACATACTTAGAACAGATAAAGCAGAAAAACTTGTTATGTATACTGTTCAGTGTCACTAAATATATGTATTGTACATGGATTTTAATTTTTTTTAAATCTATATTCACTGACCAATATGGTAGAGGCAGCTTGTTGTAAAATGACTTAGTAAATCCACACCTAATGAATGACAAACAAACAGGAACATGTGTAAAGCAAACACAAATGAATGCTTTGTGGATGACTCAATAGACACGAACAAACATTACAATTATGTATTGCTTGTCTGTACATCAAGGGAAAAGTTATTTTCTTTCATATTTGTTTGCTTGTATGCTTCTGTTTGCTTTGCTTGTTTGTTAGGTGTGGACACATTCTTATATAGCAAGATTATTAAAGAAAAATATTACCATCAAGTTAAACAGGGAACCCCATGCACAATTTTTCTTTAAAGGATCTTTTCTCAACTCTAATCTTATTTTAACTGATCTGAAATTCTCAAATATCACCCTCTTGCTTATGCCTCGTTAGCACAGTGGAGAAAATTTCCACTTTTAGATCTGGGGTTCCAGGTTTGAATCCTGGTGAGGCCATGGTTGTTTTTGTTGTCCTAATGTGTGCTTGTATTGATATCACTTTGTATTCAATATTGACTTGTATTAGAAAAACTGACTTGTGCTTGAAAAACAACTTGTATTTGGAAAATGTCTTGTATTTCAATAAATTGCCTTCTGTAACTGTTGCTGATTTTATTTACATTGGTTGTTGACTGTGTTGATTCTTGACTACAATTTCATAGTCTTCAAATATGAAAATATATCTATGGGCCATTTTATAATGGTACACAGCACATCCCACTCATCTATATCCATATCTCCAACAGGTTATAATATTATTTTAACATTACATTTGTATTGACATATTGAAAAACTATGTTGTCAATTACCTAATAAGCTTTGGTGAAGATCATAATTCCTCCACTAACACTTCATTTGATCAAAATCTTTGCAACTACAACAGTTGAAATGTTAACATTGAAAAATTGAGTGAATGCAAGTAGTGGGTAACTTTTTGCATCTATGTTGCTTTGAAGGAGTACATAGATCCTATAGGATACTGCTAAGAGTGAGAAAACAGAAAATTTTTACTATGTTCTGTGAGCCCTTCCGTTTATTTCTCCAGAATGGACAGATATTTTGATGTTTTGATGCCTAATGTATAACCCTATGTTAATGTTAAACTCCTAAAAAAATCAAATCAATCCATCAAGTAGTTAGTTAATTATAATTAATTTCCAATGAAATTTGATTTTTTGACATAACTTGGGAATGGGACCACCATGCACCTAGAATATTCAAGGAAGTTCTGTATGAATCTACACATTCCAAGGATGCTATCTATTTATTTTCATAATTTTTATATATGGGAACTATTTTGAATTGTTTAAAATAAATTACTTATTTTATTTTAAAATGGTTAACCCTTATTAAGAGGGGAAAAATAAAGAGTAAAGTGGAAAGAGGGTGGAGTGGGAGGTTTTTTTATCATAGCCTAGGTTATAAGTTATAACTTATAAGGAGAATGTGATCTACTGTTTTACTGGGGAGAGTAAAGATAACAAACAATGCAACCCAAATAGCTATAAAATAGCCCCCTCCCTTTTTCGTTATATTATGAAAAAATACAAGTTAATAACATACTTAGGCTTGGAACCTGTGGAGGACAACCCTCCATTCGGAAGAACTGTCCTTCGGCCAGGACCATCCTCCATGAATGTATTTAAGTTTTTATACAATTTATTGTGTGGAGGACATGTTTACCTTCTTGGATGACAGTCCTGGTTGGAGGACATTTCCTCCGAATGGAGGACTGTCCTCCACAAAGGAGGAAAGGTGGCAAGCCTAAATGTACTCTTATTTTAAATTCAAAAAGAAAATAGAAGAGTGCATTAAAAGAAATGTTGTTAATAAAAACGTATAATTTTATAAAAATAAATGTCGCATCAGTCATAAATAGGGCCAACGGTTTTATGAAAATGCATTCTTTTTGCTGCTTTATATTTCATGCTGTGTCAGATTTAAGCACGATTCATGTGATATGAAGTCGAATAACACTTAAGTTTTATTTTGCATATAATTGTATATTTAAGGGTATTTGTATTTTGCATGCATATTTTGGGAATTTTACATGTTAAGGGCATATTTAACACTTTTTTTCTAGAAAAATTAGGATTTTTCTATTTTAGTTCAAGAAACTGAACAAATTTTCAGTCATTCAAGAACTGCAAGACAATTTAAAATGTGCTACTGAGAATACTTCCAAAGAAGCAACAAAGAAATTGTCAACTGTATTACAAAAAATAAAGGCTATAAAAGAGCTCCAGAAGATTTGTGCAGTTTTGAATAGTGAAAGTCTTAATGAAGATATCAGTTTGTCTATTTCTGATATTGCTCGTTTTAAGCGGTACCAGTCACATCTTGTGATGTAGAACATACTTTCTCGAAGTATAAAGCACAGGCATTTAGAAATCGGGACGAACACAAGTTGGCTCCACCCTTTTTATGACGACCGGCAACTTCTAATTGGTTATGTAGTCTTGACGTCACATGCTCCGCCCATTTCAACATCGAACCACACAACAAACCAATTAGAAGTTCCCGGTCGTCATAAAAAGGGCGGAGCCAACTTGTGTTTGTCCTGATTTCTAAATGCCTGTGTATAAAGCTCTACTTCATAACAATCTGCATAATTTTAAATTTGAAAATTTGAGAATGTTTTTTGTTGTGTATTGCAATCCCCCAAAAAATTATTGTGCAAATGATATCCAATAGTGCATATTTTGCGGGCATATTTTAGGATTTATGACAGCATATTTGCATGCATATTTCTATGATTTTTAGGGCATGAAACCGTTGGCCTTAGTCATAAACAATAAGACCAACATCTTTGGGTACACTGTGGTATACAATTGCATAAGTGCAATAATCAGTTCAATCCATACAAATGCATATATTGCCAAATTTTAAAAGTTTACATTTTGATTTAGAAATTTGTTGGGAGGAATTTCTTAAATTTTATTATTTACATAATTATTACGTTATTTGCATAAAACGAACAATTTTTTAAGTATATGCACATTTTTGAATTTTTATTTGCATATACATTTTTGCCATGCAACCACACTAACATAATGCAACATAGATCCTAGGATTCCTTGAATCTCGTGTTCATCTATACATTCTGGGGAATATGTTCCCAGAGTTTTATATTTATAAATATTAATTGACCAATTGCCCCACCCCACCCCTCTTTCCAAAGCTGCTCAGACCAAGTCAGATTTGAGCAAAACGGGAAAGCACAAAAATTATATTTTTAATTTTTTACATACATTTTAGGCTACTACCTACTGCTGACTGTAGCATAGGTTAATGATCGGAAATTGGTTAAAATTTGTTCATCGATCCAATTTTTGCCGATTAGCAGTAAATCAGCAAAAGTGTCTGTACAGACTTAGTTATTTAAAAATAAAAGGATCATTCAAAAACTAGAAAAGGGAATCATCCTGAAGCCAATTAACACATGTAAGTACGTGATAATTTTTTTATTGCTCTAAATCATTTTTAATGAGCTCTTCTAACTTTTGTGGGACTGTGTTTTGGTTCTATGGGACTTAAAAAAACTTACCATTTTAAACGTTATTATAACGGCAATATAACACCATGCATCTAAACACGTATGAAATCGAAGTAGTTTTTTTTTTAATTTTGGTAAATGTGAATTTACGTTTCACAGTTACGAAAATTATGAGAAATTTTACTCTTCTGGCTTTCAATGCTGCAAACTCTCGAATTAGCTCTTCCATATTTAGTTGATCTGCAATTTTTTTCTGGATGGAAATCGTGGCAAGATCAACTAAATGAGACTGCGACATTTGTGATCTCAGATATGATTTGATGAATTTCATTCAATGTGAATTTGAATGATTCTGTGATAGGCAACGTTAGCAGTATTCGAAGCGCTACGAAGAGATTATGGAATAATTCAACAACTTTACATTTGCATAAATATTCAAGCACACACTTCGTGGATCGCAACTTGCAATGTTAAGACGTCTCCGCAAGGCTATTATTTCTTCACAGCCCTGCAAGTTTTGCGAAATATCTGGTTATTAGTGTTTCACGAAAGTACAAGTTACGAACGCACAGGTACAAGTAACACAAAGTTACACACTTGTAATGACAAGTGAATTTTAACAAGTTTACATAAGGAATTACTTGTAAACCACAAAAAACCACTTGTAACTAAACATATACACACTAGAGAAGCAACCTTGTATTGGTTTTACATTATTACATGGTGTGAATATTAACTTTCTTACCTAAATCATCAGCTAACATGAGTATGATATGCGGTTTTATGGCAAGTGTTTGCTTCGTTTGTGATGTGTTTGTTGGATTCAGAAGGACCAATGCAATTACAATGTGTACATACTTTAATCTTATATTAAGTAGATTGCATTTTAATGAATCCATCGTCGGTGTAGCTTTAGTAACATGTTTTCTTTTCTTAATGAACCTTTCAATGCAATAGCTACTTGGCCTACTTAAAATAAAAGTCCAAATTAGAAAAGGACAAATGTCTAATGACATAATGTAGTAATTGTAATGCAAAACATAAAGGAATTGTCTTACCATATATAGTCAAGCATGGTACTACAATGTTGAGAAGTGATCAGACTACCTGATTGCATGTTATAACCGAAGTTAAGTGAAGTCAGGTACGATAGTCGTATACTGCAATGAAAGAAAACTAAAATTAGACAAAAGGGATTATTATGGAATAGGAGCAATGAGTAGTTGTTGTGAGCCTTGGTAGCTTGTAGTGAACCCCAACCTCATATTTTACAATGGGGGGTTGCTCTGAGGCCATAACGTGCATACATAATATACATACCCCGGTTGATGAAGGGTATGCAAATGAATTCTTACTGCAGATATAATGTCTTTTTGTTGTTACAGAATTACTGTGAATTTTATACCATTTCATATTTGTGATCTCTGGATTATATACGTTTGTGTTCTTTAGAATTGCATTACTTAATTGCTTATTTATTTATTTTTTTTTTTGAATTACAATTACAACTAGTACTCTGCAAGCAGCCAAATAGGCCTATGGCAGAGGGACATAAAAGTCCACATGCAGCATTAAGCATTGTCAAGCACATATATACATGCACATACTGTATATCAACACAAAATGAATATACAAATGTCAATCCCGCAAAACAAAATTATCAACATTCACCACTTCTTCCTCAGGAAGAGAGTTCCATTGTCTTATAACTCTAGGAAAAAAAGACCAATAATATGAATGTGTCTTAGCAAAAATCTCCCTAATTCTCCTAGAGTGGTCAGCCCTGCCCATGAATATCACTGGACTGCAGTTTAGGACAATCACCACGTGTAATTTTTCCAAACAATTTCAAACTTAATTCAGCCCTGTGAGTTAAGTTTGAAATTGACCCTTCCCCTTTAATAGTATTGATTTGATGTGATATTTACCTTTTTTTAAATGTTTGAATTTGTTGATTAGGTGTCTGCAATAATTTGTAGAAGTTATTTTTGCCTTCCTTCAGCAAAGGTATAACTTAAGTAATTTACAGTGATCTATGCACTTGTTGCCGTCATATTAAACCGCAACTATGATCAGCTGTTACGCTTATCAATCATACATACTGTTGTTTTATTTTTAAACGCAGCATTATGTGCTTAGTATAAATGTACAGTATGTGCACAGTTGGTATTTTTTTTAAATGTACCAATCGCTATAGTACACTATAGTGCAATAATAATGAGAGTAATAGACAAACAGCCTTTTACTTATTGGATATTTATGTTTCCTTACGCACTTCAGTTTTACGAGCGTATTTTGAATGTACGGGCGGCAAATAAAAAACAGTAAAAGCAATTTCATAATGACAAATAAATAAATGTATGTCCCAGACATAACGCACCAGACTATTACCACATTACTGTGTACTGAGGTGCCACAGGCGTCTGTGAAGTTGGCAGTACAAATGAATGGGCCAGAGCAGGACACAATTGGGCTAGAAAGACAATTGACTGGGCTGATTGAGCCAGCCACATTTAGCGAATGGGCCACATTCCTAACACGGTAAAATGGCCTTTGAAAAATGTACTGCGAACTTCACAGGCAGCAGTACAAATGAATGAGCTAGGGTTAAAAACAATTGGGTTAGCTAGTACACACAATGGGCTGTTTGAGCCAGGTAATTTTTTTAATTGGGCTCAATTTTTTAGGGCTCAAAATGGCCCTTGAACTTTGTACTGCAGCAGTACAAGCAATTTGAATTTGAAAAATTACTCTGCAAGCAGCCATAAAGGCCTATGGCAGAGGGACAAGAGTCCAAGTGCAGCATAGAAAATGCATTGTCAAAACCAGAAAATATCAAACCCTAATGATATAAACCCAACAACAATTTCAATATTTTTTAATGCTGCAAATATATGCATTGTCAAAGCAAAACAAAATTATGACTCCCATAAAATGTTTTCCCTGCACAAAATCCCCAGCAAGCGAGTTCCATTGTCGAATCGCCCTCGGGACAAATGACCAGTAATAAGAATCTGTTCGTGCAAAAATCTCTCCAACTTTATTAGAGTGGTCACCCCTACCCAAATATAATGCCCTGCAAAGTTTACTTGAAGTAGGTTTAGGGCAAGAGCCTTCTAGCATTCGATTAAAGATATTAAGACTAAAATCTGAACGTCTTGCAAGTAAACTATCCCAACCAAGCTCTGAAAGCATTTTAGTTACACTGTCGGCATATCCATATTTACCACAAACAAACCTAGCAGCCCTGCATTGGACCATTTCTATAGAGTGAGCTAAGTCCTCAGTGTGGGGATTCCACACAGAGCTGCAGTATTCTAGATGGGGACGTACTAATGATTGATATGCTGTACATTTTACCTCCCTGGGACACCTTAGAACGCGTTGACTAAACCTAAGCATCTGCATAGACTTGGAAATAATCTGTTCGACATGCAGCTTCCAAGAAAGTTTAGCTGTAATCGTTACCCCCAAATATTTATAAGAATCTACGTTATTAAGTGGAATGGCCCCTATTCTATATGGAAATATTATTGGATTCCTTCCCCTAGCTACCCTCATTACACAACATTTTCCCTTATTAAGTTGAAGTTGCCATTTAGAACACCATGCCTCTATTGCTTTCAAGTCACTATCAATAATATGGCAATCATTGTCAGAGGTAACCTCATGATAAATTATTGTATCATCTGCAAATAGCCGGCAATTGCTGCTAACTTGACTGCTGAGGTCATTGATATACAAAAGAAACAGAAGCGGACCCAACACACTACCCTGAGGAACCCCTGATGTAACCCCTATCCAGTCAGATTCAGACCCACCTGCAACAACCCTTTGTTTCCTATCACTCAAAAAAGAATGCACCCATTTATACACCTGTTCACCCAATCCATACCCACTAATTTTTGTCATTAGTTTTGAGTGAGAAACTGTGTCAAATGCCTTGCAGAGATCAAGAAAAACCAAATCTATCTGACTGCCTTTGTCTAAAATTTTCTGAAGGTCATCAACTAAAAGAATAAGCTGGGTTTCACATGAACGCCCCCTAAGAAACCCATGCTGGTTATCACACAAAAGATTGTTTTCCATAAAAAAATTCATTGAGGAGGAATATATAATATGTTCAAGGACCTTGCAAACTATCGAGGTTAAAGACACGGGTCTGTAATTAGTTACCTGAGACTTGTCTCCTGATTTAAAAATTGGGCTAACATTAGCTAATTTCCACATATCTGGTACAATACCTACATCTAAACTCTGTTGAAAAATTAACTGAAGGTATGGACCCAACTCTTGTGCAAGATTTTTTAAAATGATAGCGTACATCCCATCTGGACCACAGGTTTTATTTGAGTCGGGGGCTAAAAATAATTGGGCTAGCTAGTACACCCAATGGGCTGTTGGAGCCAGTTAATTTTTTTGATTGGGCTTAATTCCTTAGGGCCCAAAATGGCCTTAGAGTATTCACTAATAAATATACAAAATATAATTAAGTGAATGGACTGGGTCTAAAAACAATTGGGCTAGCTAGTACACCTAATGGGCTGTTTGAGCAAGGTATTTTTTTGATTGGGCTCAATTCCTTAGGGCCCAAAACAGCCCTTGAACTTTGTACTGCAGCAGTACAAACAATTGAGCTTGGGGCTAAAATCAATTGGGCTAGCTAGAACACCCAATGGGCTGTTTGAGCTAGGTCATTTTTTTGATTGGGCTTAACTTCTTAGAGCCCAAATGGTCCTTAGAGTAGTCAGTATTAAATATACAAAATTTAATTAAGTGAATGGACTGGGACTGAAAACAATTGGGCTAGCTAGTACACTCAATGGGCTGTTTGATTGAGGTAACTTTTTTGATTGGGCTCAATTCCTTAGGACCCAAAATGGCCCTTGAACTTTATACTGCAGCAGTACAAACAATTGAGCTGGGGCTAAAAACAATTGGGCTAGCTAGTACACTTCATGGGCTGTTTGAGCCAGGTATTTTTTTGATTGGGCTCAATTCCTTAGGACCCAAAATGGCTCTTGAAGTTTGTACTGCAGCAGTACAAGCAATTGAGCTGGGGTTAAAAATAATTGGGCTAGCTAATACACTCAATGGGCTGTTTGAGCCAGGTAATTTTTTAATTGGGCTCAATTTTTTAAAGCCCAATCAAAAAAATGACCTAGCTCAAACAGCCCATTGGGTGTTCTAGCTAGCCCAATTGTTTTTAGCCCCAGCTCAATTGTTTGTACTGCTGCAGTACAAAGTTCAAGAGCCATTTTGGGCCCTAAGGAATTGAGCCCAATCAAAAAAATTACCTGGCTCAAACAGCCCACTGGGTGTGCTAGCTAGCCCAATTGTTTTTAGCCCCAGCTTAATTGTTTGTACTGCTGCAGTACAAAGTTCAAGGGCTGTTTTGGGCCCTAAGGAATTGAGCCCAATCAAAAAAATTACCTTGCTCAAACAGACCATTAGGTGTACTAGCTAGCCCAATTGTTTTTAGACCCAGTCCATTCACTTAATTAAATTTTGTATATTTATTAGTGAATACTCTAAGGCCATTTTGGGCCCTAAGGAATTGAGCCCAATCAAAAAAATTAACTGGCTCAAACAGGCCATTGGGTGTACTAGCTAGCCCAATTATTTTTAGCCCTGGTTCAATTGCTTGTACTGCTGCAGTACAAAGTTCAAGGGCCATTTTAGGCCCTAAGCAATTGAGCCCAATCAAAAAAATTACCTGGCTCAAACAGCCCATTGGGTGTACTAGCTAACCCAATTGTTTTCAGCCCTAGCTCATTCATTTGTACTGCCGCCTGTGAAGTTGGCAGTACATTTTTCAAAGGCCATTTTACCGTGTTAGGAATGTGGCCCATTCGCTAAATGTGGCTGGCTCAATCAGCCCGTTCAATTGTCTTTCTAGCCCAATTGCGTCCTGCTCTGGCTCATTCATTTGTACTGCCAACTTCACATACGCTGTTCGCTAGACGTTTTTTTGTAAAATTTAGACGAAAAAACTTCAAGCGAACGGTTTTTTTAGAAACAACATTATGAAAAAAAAATTTAAATTGTTTTCAAAACTTGAATGGTAAAATATTATGTCAAAATGTTTTTCATGACATTATCTTAAAAAATAAATATTTTATAGCAGTTTGAAAATGACATGTTTTTGGGTTTTCTATTGACGTTTCATAAAAAAAAAGCACTTTCGCCGCTTTTCAAACAGTCATAAAACGTTTATTTTTTAAAGATATCATCATGAAAAAACTTTTAGCATTATCACCAACTATTCTAGTTTCTATAACATTTTGATTTTTTTTTCGTAATGTTTCGCCTGAAAAAAGGTTGGCTTAAAGAATGTAAATTTTTATCAGAACTGCAGGTGCAGGAAGAGACCTGCTGTAGAATATAGTAGCCACGCAGGCGCGCACGATCTTGGGAGACGAAAATGAAATAAATATCTATTCAGCCACCTTAATTCTTTACAAAGTTGTTTCATATTTTTTCTACAATTAATTTTTTGTCATTTTGCTAACAATCAACTCAAATTTGAAAAGTGTCGTTTTTATACCTTGTACACACATGAGTTAAATGAATTGAAATTAGATGTGTTTAGGTGAATTATACGGAATCAAGTTAAGGACACATCAACCAAATAAAAATTCACTTTATTATTATTTTAAATTGAAATACTAAATCAATATTTTGTCAATAGTTTATATTATTATATTTAAGTATTAACTCAATATTTTCAGTTTATTAACCGAATGAATTGAATTCTACATAGTTTGTTTGCCCTTCGCAGGGCTCTGTAGAACAGATTTATTATTTAAATGCGTTTAAATTATCAGATGTGCACCAGGGTGGCTGATTTTTTTTGCTTTTTTTAAAAAAATCAAATAAATCGTTTTTTTTTTTAATTTAAATCAGTTTTTTTTTATTTTTTTTTTCATTTATATGAAATATTAATTTTTTTCATGATGATGTCTGCAAAAATGAGTAATAACATTCTTAATTATTGTTAGTAAAATAATTGCAAAAAAAAATGTTAAGAAACATTCAAATTCAAGCACTTTTAATTTAACATTCTGAACATAAATAAATGAACACGAGCTTCGCAGCCTTTTCAGTTCCCAGAGCAAATCAGTGTCTCAGAGGTAAACTGTGTTAAGAGCCTAGATCCACGTCCATCTTGTTGTTTTGAGCAGACGACAACGAGACAAATGAGTGTTCTTATATAGTGTTACTAAAACTGAAAGAAATCGCCTCACAATCGCTCAATTCAAATACAGTAAAGCGCAAAATGCAATAAAAAGTATTGTTCTTCACGTGCTCGATTTATATAATTTTTGAAAAAGGTCCTTCTATTTTTAAACAAGGTTCAAAGTCGTTCGTTTTTTCAACCCCATGTTAAATCCCATAGGATCAAAAACCGTCCGACAAACATTTGAAAAACTCTCGTTAAAACTGATTTAGAACAATAACAAAATAATTAGCACATACATTCATGCATTGGCTTCACGATGTTTCCTTTTTATAAATATTGAAAAGGTCCTTCTATTTTTTAATAACGTTTAAAATCGTACATTTTAAACTCCATGTTAAGTCCCATAGGACTAAAACACCGTCCAAGAAAAGTTAAGAAAACTCTGATTAAAAATGATTTAGAGCAATCAGAAAAATTAGCACGTACTTACATGTGTTTATTGCCTTCAGGATTATTCCTTTTTCTAAATTTTAAAACGGCTTTCTATTTTTCAATAACATTTAAAATCTTACGTTTTTTTAACTCCATGTTAAGTCCCATAGGAGCAAAAAACCGTCACCCAAACATTTGAAGAACTCCCGTTAGAAACAACTCAGAACAATAACAAAATAATTATTACGTGCATTAATCTACTGGCTTCACAATGTTTTCTTTTTATAAGGTTAGCACGCGAAATTATTTTTCTATTAATTATTATGTGACTTCGAACGGGGAGAAAAAACGTTAAAAAACGGTTTTTCAATCAACAACGATCGCAGCGCCTACATTCGGAGAAATTTTGAACTAAACGATGTATCTAGCCTCTTAAATGAATTCAAATTAAATGTGTTTAGGTGAATTATACGGAATCCAGTTAAGGACATGAACCAAATAAAAACGTTGACTTTATTATTAATATTTTAAATTGAAATACTAAATGAATATTTTGTCAAATAGTTTATATATTATATTTAAGTATTAACTCAATATTTTGAGATTATTAACTGAATAAATTAAATTCGACATATTGTTTGTTTGCCCTTCGTGGGGCTCTCTGTAGAACACGTTTATTATTTGAATGTGTTTAAATTACCAGGTGTATACTAGATATTAGGTTTTTTTTATGAAAAATTATTTTCGCTTTTTTTAAAACTGTCATAAAAAAGACCATAGAGAAAAACTTGTAGTTTCTAAAACACTTTAATTAAACATGCCAACCATGCTGCATTAATAAATTATTTATTTTCACTTACATTGTTTGTTGATGGTATTTTTCTTCTTTCACACAAGCCTTCAAGTAGGTTGGAATAACTTGGAAATTACAATTTAGGATTTCACTATTTTCAATCTTACCGGTAAAGGTGACCGTTAAATTCAAAGTCACCAATCACAGAGAGCCTCTTTTTCGACTAAGTCATTCTTTCATGTTTTTTTGACAGCTCAGCCACTGATTGAATGGAACGGGAAATGTACGGAAGTAAATAAGTGATACACAACCATATCGTGACATAATCATCTCATTCTGTTACTCATCGATTTGTCTGGCAGTTGACGTCACTTCGTTAGAAATAAAAGGGCGTGACGTCACCATGCTAGACAATTCGATGAGTTACAGAATAAGCACTATCTCTCTTACGTGTAGCTCCAATAATAGAGCTTCGATTATGACGTCACGTGACTAGTAACAAGGTAAATAGATTGCACATTCCGTTATACAACAGATTGTTCAATGAAGTGAAATCGTGTATGCATTTTTATAAATGTCGGTAATTAAATTAATTTCAAGAATAAAAACACATAATTTAATTTTTTAAAAAAACAGAACGATTTATTTACAAAAGTCTGATTGAATCCTCAATTGAAACAGGCAAGTGTACTCAGCACAATACAATCGTTTATCCTGCTGCCTTTTTTATGAACGTCAGACCAAATATCAACGAATTAAAAATTGAAAAGGGCGGGGAATGTGACATCAGACCAAATAAACCAACTAGAAGTTGCTGTTCCTCATAAAAGGGTGGGGCAAACGACTGTATTGTGCTGAGCACACTTGCCTGTTCGATTGAATCAGTAACTGTCGGTCATTCTTCTCACAGGAGGTCGCTAGTGGTCTTGAGTGTTCTTTTCGTTTCCTGTTAGGAAAGAAGAGGCTCGCAAATGTACGAACTGAGAGACCGTCATCGACTCATCGTCGTGATTCGTGAGGCAATGGAGAAAGGAGACGTTCTTGTTTTTTCGTTGTGTGTGACTACGATTTTGGGTTTCGTTTTTCGGTTATCGATGGTGATGGTTGTGTAACGATCAGTCATCGATCTTCAAGAAAGCCGTTTTCTCGAAGAAACATTTGATTAATATAATTGTTCTTCCTCAGTTTTTCTTCCATCTTTTTGATGAATTTTTTTTTCTATTCGTCTCTCTTGACCGTCCACTACACTTCAATGGTCAAACCGGTAGAATTCCGAAGTTGTATTTCAACTTCAACTACGAAAAGGTAATTTTTTTTACACTTTTATTACTATTTTTTTTATTATTATTGTTCTATGAGGTTTTTTTTTTCCTCTCTTATTGGACGGGTTCATTTTGGTTGAAAATACAAAATAACTGAAGTTGTACGTCATTTTTTTTAGTTTTTGACACGTTTTTCGTGTGTATTCCAACTTCTAAAAGCGTTTCAGGAAATCCGGCGTGAAGAAAAAAAAAAGATCATTATTCGTTATTGCGTTCTCCTAAGAGAAGGTGAAAAGTGGGAGGGGTGGGGGAGAAGGTTGGGGATTTTTGTGTTGGGGATAAATGAAGAGCAGAGTGTTTGGCAGTAGCTATTCGCACGTGCCGTGGATTTTTTGGTAGCAATGGAATGACGTCACACATGCACGAGATCGTTATTTGTGTTTTCTTGGTTTTATTACCGTATCTGCAAGCGGGAATTCGGTAAGCACTTCTATTGCTACTGGATTCTTGGTTTATTACCGTGTCTGCAGGCGTAAGTTCGGTAAGCACTTCTATTGCTACTGGATGCATGGTTTTATTGCCGTATCTGCAAGCGTAAGGTCGGTAAGCACTTCTATTGCTACTGGATTCTTGGTTTTATTACCGTATCTGCAAGCGTAAGTTCGGTAAGCACTTCTATTGCTACTTGATTTTTGTTTTATTATGTTGCATTTTTGTTTATAATTTCAATGAACTGTGAAAACGAGTTTCATTTATTTATTTTGTTAATTAACTTTAATTTTTATTCAGCTGATTTTGCGGTTTTTTAAAAAAAAATTTCGTTGCAAGTTTTGTACGAAATCCGGTTTATTATAAATTATGAAATAACTATTTTTGGCTAATTTATTTGATGATTTTTATTTTTACGTTCTTTCTTTAAGAAAAAGAAAAAAAATTACATTTACGGAGAAACGATAAAGAAGATAATGAAATTAATTAGAACTTTTTCTTTATTCCACGTTTTAGAAAACACCCCCCCCCCCCCCCATTTAAATCTTTTAAAATAAAATATTTATCATAGTTTGAAAAGCTTTTTTAATGTGCTATTTTTTCAAACTTTTCAGTTTCTTTTTGAGATGTTTTTATGAACACAAGATTGTTTTAAAAACTTTTTGTTTCAGGAACTAAATTAGAGATAAATTGAAATTGGTTAGAAAGTAGAAGGGTAGCTGAATCACTTTATAGCGTTTTTCATGTTGGCAAAAATATCTTTCAAAATAAGCTTTTTATGTGTTTGAAAATTAACCAATTTCAAGGAGCTGTAAAAGTATATTTTGAAAAATATCAAACTGAAAATACTGTTAAGTTATTGAGTTACCCTTCTAGTTTCTAAAACACATTCAACTTTTAATTAATTTTGATCCATAAAGACAGAATAATTGAAGAGTTCGAAAATCAGCTGGTCATAAACCTATGTTAAGGAAAAGACAAATGAAGTATTCAGTATTCCAGATGGATTTTAGTGGCATCCACGACCATGTGGAATAGACGTACAGAACAAGACCTAGTTAATTGTGTGTCATCTTTAGAATTACTGGGGCCCTGGGCTAAGTGAAAAACGGGGCCCCACAGGCCCACCCACAATACAACATGTTAAGTTAAAGTTAAGAAATAAGTACTCTGGGCCACAGCCCTGTTAGCCCGTACCTTAAGATGGCACGGGTCAAGATAAAAAGATGAACGGATGAACATTGGGGGTAACCTTAAAACCCGACACAGAATGCATATAGAATTGGATGAAGACTTTATTAATATGGATGAACACAATTTTTAAAGGGATGAACAGAGAGAAATAAAAGGATGAACATACTTTAAATAGATGAACATGGTTTCGAGGGGGCTGAACATGGTTTTAAGTGGGCTAAACATGAGTTTATGGGAGATGAACCATGTTCTTCTCTCATAAAACCATGTTCTCATCCCCCTTAAAACCATGTTCATCCCTTTAAAATTTGTATTCATTCATATTTATAGTGTTCATCCAATTCTATGAGCATTCTGTGTCGGGTTTTAGAGTTACCCCCAATGTTCATCCGTTCATTTTTTTTAACTTAACCCAATGGAACTGCAGTAGTTATGCCTCGTTTATAGTCGGTATTTTCACGAAGACTTCTTCTGAGATTTACTGTTATGATTGTGAAATACTTGACTATAAACTTGGCATTGTTTTTCATTGAAGTGTTCACCCTGTAAAAGCGCCGTTTTTAAGGAATGTGGTGACGTCTTCTTCTTCTTCTTAATCGCCTCTCGTCTTATTATCCTCTTTAATCTCTCTTTATTGATAGCAATTATACAATACAACTTTTTTTTTTCCACATATGCAATTATGTACTCTTTTGTGTTTCAAAATAAAGAATACTGAAGTAAAAAAGAAAACAAGAAAATATAATAAGAAACAAACACACCCACTCACTCACTCACTCACTCTATCTACCTTTTTTTTAATATTAAAAGTTCTGACATTTTATTTTTCACCTGAAATGAAAAGGCGCCAATTGTACTCTTGGTTGTACATACAATCGTGTTAAAATACGTCACTTCTTACGTGACATCCAATGGGTAAAAAGGTTTTTCTTGTTAACTTTAATTGTTGAAACAGAAAAAGAGACAATTGGAACAACAATTGACGTTCGTGGGTGTTTTTTTTCTTCCTTTTTCTTCCGTATCTGCAACCGTTACTTCCGAATCGGAAGAGGGATTAAGTCGCCAAAAAAGATGACATCCAGTTCTTCCTTTTCACTGTTAGATCCGTTTCTGTACGAGATACAGTGAGAAATGTTTAAAAAAAAAACTAGAAGAGTTATGATTAGGGCGCGGATTTTTATGCAATATCAAGTAACTGTTTCTCAATTTGTGGCCCAAGTGCCAATTGTGAAATAATCAATCATTTTCATTACAGCAACCAACAATTATGCTTTTTTTATCTCAAAAAGACTGTTTTGAGGCTAGATATCTGGTTACTATAAGTTGTCAAGTAGAGTTTTAGCCTCTAAGAAGGTGTTTTTGTGATTGACAAAAACCAATAATTGTTGGTTGATCTAAACGGGGAATTGTTACTTCACAATTGGCTCTTGGGCCACAGATTGAGAAACATTTGCTTAATAAATGCATAAAAATCCGAGCCCTAGTTATGATAGTAAATGAATGGCTGTTTTTCGAACTTTTTGATTATTCTGTTTTTCAGCAGCAAAATGAAGGAAAACTAGAAAGGGTTTTAGAAACTAGAAGAGTAGCTTAATCTCTATCTTTCAAAATGAACTTTTTATAGATAACTACTTAGAGAATTTTCAATCTGATGTAAAAAGTTTATTTTAAAATACATCAACGTGTTAAAAACTAGAACGATAGTAGAATCACTTAATAGTATTTTCCTATCTTTCAAAGTAAATTTTTAGAGACAATTTTTTAAAAAAGAAAAGTTTTGTATTCAAAGTTGGGGGGGTCATTTACAAACTCATAAAAGCTTATTTTGAAAGCTACCCTTCTAGTTTCTAAAACGCTTTCTAGTTTCTCTATTTTGCATCTGAAATATAGCATAATGAATAGTTCGAGAGAGGCGTTTCAACTTTTTAAAATTAAAGGTTCGGTTTGCGTTTTAAAAGCAACTTAAATGTTGTTTCTGAAACACAGAATAACCAGAAGTCTATTATTTCCATTGTTCCTCATTCATTTGCATATTTTATAATGGCGTCTTAATAAGAGAACACAATCAACACACAATTTATAAAGTTATTATTATTATAAAAGTTTTTTTGTAAAAAAAAAAGAGAACATGGTTTGAGGCATTCACAGGTGAGATAGTTAAAAAAAATACACAGAAACAGATGCAACCTCTATATAAAAAGTAAATTGACTTCCAAATTAATGTGCAATTAATTATTTTTTATATGTTTCTTTGTACAGATATATAGATTTAAGGTGGCTGAATAGATATTTATTTCGTGTTTTTTTTTGGCCCTCCAGAATGAGCCACTACAGGGGCTAATGCTGAGCTCCGTAGAGTTTTTGAAAAAATGTGGACACAAAAAACGTCAAGCGAACTTTTTTTTAGCAGCAACAACATTAAGAAAAAAAATCAAATTGTTTTAAAAACTAGAATGGTAAAAGATTGTGCTAAAAGTTTTTTTTTTCATGGCAATATCTTAAAAAATAAAACATTTTATAGTTCAGTTTGAAAATGACGCGTTTTTAGGTGTTTTCATTGACATTTCATGAAAAATTATTTTCGTCTTTTTCAAACTGTCATAAAAAGTTTATTTTGATAGATATCATCATAAAAAAAACTTTTAGCATTAACACCATTATTACTATTCTAGTTTCTAAAACATTTTGAATTTTTTTTTTGGTAATGTTTTTTTCTGAAAAACGTTCGCTTGAAAATCATAATAAATTTTCTGAAAATCGCAGATGGAGGGGGGGGGAGAGACCTCAGGACTATAGAACATGATGGCCACTGCAGTGGCCCCATCCAGAGTGACAAAAACATAATAAATATCTATTCATCCACCTTAAGAAAAGTCAATTATATATAACTAAACATGTGAAGGCATTTATTAATAATAAAAATCCACACTGGTGGAAACCTAATTGATTCAATACACCTGTTAGTTGCAGACATCACAAAAGACATAATAACCATGCAAACCAACAGACACACATGGACACGGCTATTGTTGTTGTCACATTTATCAAAATTATAAGTTTTTATTATTAAACACGTGACACTGGTCACATACAGACATAAAAAACATGGCTGACACCTTGACCTAATATTAATAATTATAATGTATTCTGTGTTTTCCTAATACAAGAAAAAAGCAGGTGGTAACATTTTTTTTTGGTTTGTTGTTGTGTTTATTAATTCTTCCTAAAATGGAAATAACACAATTTCTTATTTTTATATTCGGAGGAGAGAAAGAAAAACTTAAAATTTTAACTTCGAAACAAGAAACACGACATATTATTATTATATTTTATACAATTTTTAGAGTGAAACGTTCTTAGAACTCTTATGTTATTTATTATGGCTTTCAAGAGCAAAATAAAGAAAAACTTGAAAGGTTTTTTTGTAGAAACTAGAGGGGTTGCACAAATAGTTTTTTTTAAAAAAAATTGGTCTCTTAAAAAGCTTATTTTAAAATATATCAACGTGAAAACAGACTTAAGATGGGTTTATGAACAGCTATAGCTGATTATCGAACTGTCTTTCAGGTAGAGCTAAATCAAGAGAAACTAGAAAATGCTTTAGAAACTAGATGGGTAGCCTAATCACTTATAATTATACTTATTATTATTAAATATAGCTTACTTATTAAGAGTATTTTTATGTTGATATCTTTCAAAAGAAACTTTTTAGTCAAATTTTAAGAAAACCTGCTTAGCGTTATTTGCTTAAAGTAAGGTAATTTTAAATGAAAATGCCTGTAAGTGATTGAACTACCTTTCTAGTTTCTAAAACCAATTTCTATTTACTGTTATTTTTCACTTGAAAGACAATAATCATAGTTCAAGAGGGGTTTACACATTTAAACTACCTTAAATGATTGAGCTACTCGTCTAGTTTTTTTTTTTTAAAAATAACACTTTTGATATTTCTTTGAAGTTTGCGTCGTGAAAAGCCAGAATAACCAGAGTTTCGAGAGTCGTTTACACTTTTAAACTACCTGAAGTGATTAAGCTACCTTCTAGTTTCTAAAACACATTCAAGGAATCAAGTGTGTCTTCATTTTTCACCTGAAAGACAGAGAATATTACCCTTCTAGTTTCTAAAATACGTTTTTTAAAGTTTATTTCTTAAAAAGCCAGAATAACCAGAGTTGAGTGGAGTTCACAGTTTAAAACCATCTTTAACTATTTTGAAATGAAGGGTAATTCGAGTTCAATTTCACTATTTTTTTTATTCATTTGCATATATTTTGAATTAATTGAATAATTTATTTGATTGAAGAAGAAAAAAATGAATTTTGTTCCTATAGGCCTAATGAAATATTGACAATTATGCAAACAACGATCTCGCGACTAATCTCAAGGTGCTCATATGGAAATTGTGGAATGTGGTTCAACAGATTTTAGTCTTCTAGTTTAATTCTTCAATTTTTTTTTTATTGATTGGTTTGGTTGATCAATCTGGTTGATGTCAGTGCTGATTACTAATCAGTTTTTGTCTTTCTTTGTGTAAATAGAACAGGAGCAGCAAGCAGCAACATTCATTGATTTCTAGGGTAAAATAAAGGTTTTTTTTGGGGGGGGGGGGGGGTCAATGGGGGTATGAATGTGAAGTATTAGCAGAGGGGGAGGAGGGTGTGAACGTTTCAACACTTTTGAGATTTCTTCAGATTGCAACTGACTTCATTTGACAGATCGAAAATCGTTTTGACGAAAAGCAAATAGTCGGGTTTTTCTTCTCTCTTCTTGTAAAGGTTATTTTTCTTCTATTCCAGGTTTTCCTTTTGTTGCATTTTGTGTGTCCTTTTCTTCTGTCCACACAAAACTGTAGTTTTTGTTATTTGTTCCAAAAGTGATCGATATGCTTTACTTTTCTTCAGTCTGGAAATTCTATTCGGTTCCTCAATCTTCTTCTTTTAGATTTTTTTTTTGGTTGATACGATTGTGTTTTCGTCTGTAAAGGAAAAGAATAAAGGAGTTGGGGAGAAAACGAGGAATCTTCTTGGGCTTTTTTGTTGCTGACATATTGGTTCAAACGTTTTGTCCTGGGCGGTTGCTGGACCCCCCCCCCCCCCCCCCCCCCAATTCGTATTCAACCGTACGTTGACTTCTATTGTACAAATCTACAACAGAATGGTATAATATGGTTGTTTCACCATAAGATGGAGCTTGTGACGTCAGGGCTGTTGTTAAAATGAACTAAATTTCTATTCTATTGTTAATTCTTCATTTGTATACGTGGCTGCTTACGAAATATTTTAAAAAAGATTAAATTTTAATAAAATTCAAAAATTGAAAAATAATCAAATTATTATCTAATAAAATATAAAAATTTTTCTTGGCTACAAATATAAACAGTAGTTATTTCTTAATTGTAAAGCCATAAAAGACCGAGAATTCAATAAAAAAAAATGACCGAATACGACCATTGCTCAATATTTGAGCTTTTTTGAATTCTCAGTATTTTTATGACTTTTTACAATTAAGAAATCAGTCCTGATCATCATTGATGAGGATAACTTTAAAATTAAACTAATTCAGCCAATGCTTTTGTATTAAGATTAATGAATTTCTAATTAAATTATTATAAGAGTTCTATTCGAATGTGAACAATAGAAATTTTTTAATAAATTGCTTACCTGACTGTTACTTAAATAATTATTATCGAAATTATACGTTTATAAATTTTAAATCATTCACTCGAGAATATGTTGTAAAACAATAAATTTCACTAATTTAAAATCACATTTTTTTCTGATTATATAATAAGCTATGGAAAAATTAATATTAACTAAAACGAACTAAAATGAATAATTTTTTTTTTCAATTATATGTTAATATTTCATGAAAATCTATACTGAAAATCAAATTAAAAATTTATTTTAGAACAATATTCATATAAAAGTTTTATCAGTTTTTTGTGTCTTAATAATTTGTTTTAATTATTAGTTAAAATTTACACTCAATAATTTTATATTTTTTTTAATTTTAATTTTAATTTTTTTGATCAACTCGAAATGTATGCCGAGATTGTTACCATATATAACAATGAAATCTTAAAAATTACCAAACTTAAGTACCAGTGTGAGGCATTTTCAGTGTTGAACGGTTTTCAGTTGATAAAAAATTGTGGACTATTCCTAATAAAATAGTAATAATTAAAATAAAAATTTGTAATACGAAATTAACAAACAAAAATTTACATAAAGATGTTTAAAGTACATTTATATTTTTAATTTCAATAAAGATTTTTATGAAATATTGACGGAAACTTGGATCTTCGCGCTTTTTTCATCTTTCAAATACTAATCCTAACTTTCGTAAAATTAATTTAGTAACTCCATTGACTTCCAAAAAGCACTAACCAAAACCGGCGATTGTTGCAATTTCGGGTTCAATTCCGTATTAACATTATCACCTTGTGGCCTGACTTGTTTTTTATTATTAATAATTTAATATTATTTCATTTATTTGTATCTTCTTAATGAATAATATAGGATTTTTATACGAAGGATTTAAGGGATTGGAGAACCTTTTAGGATTCGGATTTGAGAAAATTTAGGATTCGTCGTCCCACCTCTAATTTTTTTTTCCACACCTGTAAAAAAATAACGTTTTTTTTTTCCTCAAAAATCAATACAAGAAATATGATTTAAAAAAAAAGTTTTTATTAAATATATTGTGATTTAAATCACGTAATGGCCAAAAGGAGATTTTGTTCGATCGAACGACCGACCGAAGAGTCCACAAGACAAGACACCAGCAGCAGCAGCTCTCTCTTTCTTAGGTAAACTTCACTCTTATGCATATGGATTATGTTTACGTAGAGAGAGAGAGAGAGAGAGAGAGATCCGTCTTCGAATTGGTTCCTATTGAACGATTCCTGCAGACTCAAGAGGTTTCTTCTTCTTCTAATTTTAACGCCAGAAAAGAGACAGTAGACTGAATTGAACTTCCGTCATAATTCTTCATGTCTCGTAGTCTCTCTTTTTTAAAAGTTCAAATTAGGATAAAAAATAAAAGATAAGTCTTGAAGGAATTAAACGTGTGGACAGAATTTCATAGGCTTTGTGTGTTAAATTGGATCATCGTCATCATCATCATCATCATTATATTGGATGGATGCCACATTTTTCACCTGTTTGATATTTTATTAACTTATTAGCTGATTACATGAATTTCATTTGGTTTATATTATTATATTGATTTTAGTTTCTTCATAGAGATAAAGGTTTGCGTGTTGATGGGATTAGTAAATCTGGAGGTTTCTAGCTTTTAAAAGCACCTATCCATTGATGTTTACGAGTTATTCTTATTGGATTTTGTTTCTCTCTTCGCACTTCTAATTCAGGCCTGTTTGGCTTTCAATAGGATTACGGGTAATATTTTAACAGAGATGCGGGTTTGCTTCTATATGTCACTTGATTGTCAAATCTAGACTACTGCTTGAATTACTTAAGGAGCATTCACACTAGGCTCGTTTACAAACCGCTGGTTGCTGCTTTGGGTTCACACTTGTCCAGTCACTGCTGATATTAGCAGCACAAGTCGTCCAATCACCGTCTTGCAAAAACACAAAATCTAACAACCAACCAACCCAAGCAGTGGAGTTTCAACTGCCCACTAGTGCCACTACTAGCAACAAAGGGTTTATCCTAGCTGGTAGCAGCAGGAAGGGAGTCACATGACCAGCTGGTAGCTGCTAAAGTTGGACATGTTCAACTTCACCAGCCACTGTTAAAATCACTAGCCTGCTGGAGAAAGCAGCTGCTGGTAGCAGTTCAGACTATGCTGCTAGCAGGCTACAACCAGCAACCAGCCTAGTATGAATGCGCCATTAAGGTGGCTGAATAGATATTTATTTTGCTTTTGACCTCCTGGACGACGCTTGAGTGGCTATTATGTTCTGTAAGAGGTCTCTTCCTCCTCCACCTGCGGTTTTTTTTTTGAGAAAATTTGTTTTACAAGCGAACGTTTTTCAGAAGAAATATTAAGAAGAAGAAAAATTGAAAGTGTTTTAGAAACTAGAGTAGTTGCTGATAATGTTAACCGCTTTTTTTTCTTTCGTAATCATATCTTTCAAAATAAACTTTTTATGACAAGTTTGAAAAAAGGCCAAAAATAGTTTTTCGTGAAAAAAAACAACACAAAACGGGTTATTTTCAAACTGAACTATAAAAATGTTTATTTTTTAAGATATTGCCAAGAAACAAACTTTTAGCATTTAATCTTTGACCATTCTAGTTTTGAAAACAATTTGAGATTTTTCCATAATGTTGTTTCTTTAAAAAAAACGTTCGCATGAAGTTTTTGCATCCAAATTTTTTACAATAAAACGTCAATGGAGCATCCTAGCATTAGTCACTTTAACTGCAGTTAATTTTTCTAGTGTAAACGTGGTGTTTCACTTTAATGTTTGTCAGTGCAACAGCCCTAAGCCTCGTTTTCAAATGCACCCAATAAGTGTTCTGTGCCTCATTTTGGATTAATCTTAAACAGTAATCTTATACCTTGTACACACAGTGAGTTAAGTGAATTCAAATTAAATGTGTTTAGATGAATTATATGGAATCCAGTTAAGGACATGAACACCAAATAAAAAATTGGACCACCAAATAAAAAATTGACTTTATTATTAATATTTTAAATTAAAATACTAAATCAATATTTTGTCAATAGTTTATATATTATTATACATGTATTTAAGTATTAACTCAATCTTTTCAGATTATTAACTGAATAAATTGAATTCGACATATTGTTTGTTTGTCCTTCACGGGGCTCTGTAAAACACTTTTGTTATTTAAATGCATTTAAATTATCAGGTGTGTGTGTACTAGGTATTAAGTTGACAAAGAGTTCTTTTATGTTTGAAAGATACTTAAAAACTTGAAAAACTATTTATAGGAAATATTAAAAATGATAAAATTGATATTACAATATATTTATTTTATCGTTTTCATTGTTGTTTTTTTCTTTGTCTTGATAGTGATATTTTTTTACAAAAAAAAATATGGTGGTTACTTATTTATTACTTTTCTGATTGATATCTTTGAGTGTGTTTTTATTTTTTGTCGTCAGATATTTTTCTGTTTTTTTATTTCATCAATTTTGATGACAGTTTAAAAGAAAATTCATTTTTTATTGACTTTGATCGAAAACATATTTTCTTTTCTTCTATTTTTTTTTTTGTTTGTTTTTTTAAAAAACGAAATGTTTTATTTCATCGTTTTGTCAACAGAGGCTTAAAAAAGAAAGACATTTTGGATGATTATAAAGCTAAGAGTGTAGTTCGGTTTGTTTGTTTTCAGTAACCTCGGAAAGAACGATGGTTTCTTTCGTTTTTGGTACACAAGTTTTCATGGTCTTGCGCTTTGCTATAGGCTAAGTCCCCTAAATGACAAATTGACAGCCTGCACAACACAGTTTGTAGTTTGGAAGAAACGCTAAAGACCTAAACCTCTAAAGTTAACGACGACAAAATTAAGTACGAACCGATCTAAGGTTGTGTCTAGACTATAGAATAGAACAACTAACAGAATTAATGTTCGCGAACAGTGTGGATGGTTTTTTTTCTTTCTCCGAACATGTCTCTATAAAGTCGGGTTCACACTGAGTCGTGAATTGGGCGAGAGCACTACCGGTATACTAGCAGTAGAAATCACTACCTCATGTGAACAAGTGGTAGTGGAAGTGGGCCGTCGTACACGACCTTGAAAAGTGAAGCCGTGAATGACAACGACCGCTTCAGTCGTGAATTCGGCATTAATCAATAGTTCACAAAGGACATTTGCATCTTCTCGTTCTGCCATTTGAACAACTACTCGCGAGGCAAGGTTTGGCGACGGCAATAGATGGTCGTTGGAGAACTCTGTGTGAACTGGAAATGGTCGTGAACGCCGGTGTTGAATAAGCAAGTAGTGTGACATATGCATTACTGCGTGTGTTCTCGACCAATTCACGACTCAATGTAAACCCGCCTTAACGAATTTTGTTCGTTCTGTTCGGCCTCGATCTTCTAGTTGTCTATTGTTGTCCGTCACATAAAAGAATGTTCGTGTTTTGGCCAGGAGGGCCTCGAACATCCAGTCATTGATGGTTCTGATAGTAGCCGAGGTTACCAACTGGGGAACACGTTCAAGTTTGGACATTCAGACCAGAGCGAACACAACAACAAACGTGTTCATTGGGAATGTTCGTGAACATGTTCTGCTTAATATTCTGTTCTAGTCTGGACCCACCCTTAGCTTTTTCTGGCGATGTTCGGTGTTTTGCATGTTCACGAAGTCTACAGACAACAGTGCAAACTTCACGACTACTTTGTAACTTTCTATATAACAAATGTGCAGAAAGTAGTCTTTTAATACGTTTTAAGATGTTATTCAATAGTTAACAATAAGGAGAAATTGAAAATATGTTAGAAACTAGAAAAATAGCTGACTTAATAGTATTTTCGTGTTTGACATCTTTCAAAATAAACATTTTATGTAAAGGGATTGAAAAGGAATCTTGTCTGCTTACAGATTGGTCATTTTTAAACTGACATAAATAGCTTATTTTAAAAGATACCAAAAATGGAAAATACCTTTAAGTGATTGAACTACACTTCTAGTTTCTAAAACACTTTCAAGTTTTTTCTTCTTCTGAATTTTGCTTCTGACAGGCAGGAATAATCAGAATTCCAGTTTGTGTTTACACTTTGAAACGTAAAAATTGAAATACGAGTATTTCAAGATGGTGGCGGTGGTGATAGATTGAAAAAATAAACATTCTAAGGAAGTTTAGAACATTTTTTCTACTTTTCAACAATTAGAAAGATATTTTTTTAAACTTTGCTTATCATGAAAAAAGTGCCTTTAGGCTTTTTTTGGTTCATTTATTAATTTACTCTTCTAGTTTCTAACTAATTTTGTATTTTTTTCTTTCATTTTTTTGTTTATCTTAAATTGTTTCTTCAAAGCTAGAACGAGAAATCCACATTTATATATAAAAAAAAATCATAAAAAGATTAGACGTAAAAGGCCTCGATTAGGCCTCGAAAGACGTCACCAATCACAATCCTTTCATCGTTTCAATTATAAAGAAAAGTGGGGATTTAAAGGTGGCTGAATAGATATTTGTGTTCATTGGGAATGTTCGTGAACATGTTCTGTTTAGTATTCTGTTCTAGTCTGGACCCACCCTTAGCTTTTTCTGGCGATGTTCGTGTTGAAAGTTTGAATGTTCACGAAGTCTACAGACAACTGTGCAAACTTTACGACAACTTTGTAATTTCTATATAACAAATGTGCAAAACTAGAATGGTAAAACGATTATGCTGAACGTTTTTTTTTTTCCCCCTGGCATTATCTTAAAAAATAAAGTATTTTAGGGTTCATTCATACAGAAAGGTACGTAACGACTATGGAACGAGCACGACACGAGCTCCAGACAAAATATTGTTCGAGTTTTTTCAATAGAACTTGTTTATATTGACACCGAGCTCGTCCGTTTCATGGACGGGGGTCTCTCCTACTCGATCTGCACGATTTTTTGAACGAAGAACTTGTCGACATCTTTTTAATAATTTTATCTAAAAGATTATGTCACGAGTTGCCCAGTCTAGTCTCTGCCTCCCCATTTGCATATGTATAAATAGAAAGGTTTTTTTTTATAAAAAGCTTATTTTGAAAGATATCATCATGAAAATACTTTTAGCATTATTCTCAACTATTCTAGTTTCTAAAACACTTTGAAATTTTTTCGCAATGTTTCTCCTTGAAAACGTTCGCTTGAAAAATATAAATTTCTCTCAAAACGGGCGGTTATGAATAGACCTTATAGACCAAGCATGTCAAACTCGCGGCCCACAACGAAAATCTTTGCGGTCCAGCCAATATAACAGTATGTAACAAACGTTTGATTAAAAATCTTGTACTGTACTTAATAAACCTACGTTTCTATAAAAATTGAAGTTTTTTTTTTTTGGTGGCCCACATAAAGTTAGACCTTGTTTATTCGGCCCTTTTAGTTTGACATGCTTGTTATAGAACATTATTGCAGTGGCGCCATCCGGAGAGACAAAAATAAAAATAAATATCTATTCAGCCACCTTAGAAGTTGTTTTCCATATTGTGGATTTGAGAAGAAGAAAAAATACTTCTATTTTCGATCAAAGGATGAAGGAGGAAGGGGGAAGACAATCGAACCGTGTTTGTTGACATTTAATTTAACCAGGTTCGTAAACAGTTGTGAACACACACACACACAGTAGTAGTAGAGATACAAACAAACTATGGGATCAATCAATCATCATTTCAGCTTTTAATCGTAATCAGTTTTGATCCTTTTTTCTTCGTAACCTTCTTACGTTGTTGTATTTTTTTATATTTTGCTTTTCGTCGTCGTCGTCTTCGTCGTTTTCTCGAGACATTTCTTTATTTTTGGGTGTTTTCTTCTATTTTTCTGAAGATTGCAAGTCATTAAACTTGTTCATTTTGTACGATCTTTTTTTGATGACTTTGCAAAACACGACGACTACTCCAGATGGTTATTTTTATTCACACTTTTTCATATTTTTTTTATTTTGTGAAAATGTTGTTTAAAAAAATATTTATAAAGAAAAATATAGGGGAATTTAATATTATTTAATATTTTTTTTTTCCTTTTCCTGGTTTTTCTCTTTAAGTTTACTTTCAGAACGTAAAAAGTGAAAACATTCCACGCAAAAATCAGGTTTTACATTCTTACATTAGTTTTAGAAGCAACGTTTTTTTTTTAATAAAAAAACCTGGAAGTATATTATTAGAAACTAGAATTGTAAATAATTTCAGGTGATTTTCAAATTTAAATGACCCTCCTAGTCTGTTATTTTTGTCTTGCAAGAAGCAACTGTATTCAAATGTTGATATCTTTTCAAATAAGCTTTTTATTGAAACACATTTTAAAAGAAACGATGTATTTAATTTTTTTCTATAAGAAGTATATTTTGAAAAATATTAATTATGATAATTTAAGGTGTATTTTAAAGTGTAAATTAACCTCCAAGTCAGGTGCCAAATTAAGAAGGAAAAAACTATAAAGTGCTTTAGAAACTAGAAGAGTCAACTCGTTGAAGCTGTAGCTTAAAGTTAGGACATTTTGAAATTCACATAAAAAAAAGCTTATTTTGAAAAATATCATCCTTCTAGTTTCTAAAACACATTCAAGTTTCTCTTTTATTTTTTTGCTCCTAAAGTACAAAGTAAGCAGTGTTCGAGAGAGGCTTTTACACTTTAAAAACCACATTAAAGTTATTTCTAGAAATATAGAAAGTTTTATAACTTTTTTTTATTGGTTATTATTTATTTTTAAACATGTTTTTCTTTTTTCTCGTTTGTTATTTAGGTCCGAGCATTTAGATGTGTTACGATGACTTCGAGAAAGACGTTCACTGATCGTCGTCGTTGTTGTTGCTGTTGTTGTTGTGTAACGGTGGTCACGTAACCGCAAACAGATAAAAGAAATAAAAAAACGGTAACGGATAAATTATGGCAGATCATTCGGAGCTAATGTCGGAATTTCCGCAAGTGGAAAAAATGACAACCGAAGAGCGGATGAAACACGCGCGTAAACGTCGAACTCAACAGTTAAAAAGATGGAGTCAAAGGGAAAAGGAATACTTACGTGACACTCAAAGGAAGAAGAAGAAAACGGAAACGAACAAAAAGACGTCGTCGTTGTCGTCGTCGTCTCGAGCCGCAGAAAACAAAGTCCACTTCGTTCCCAGTGTCATGCTTCTAGAAGCAGCTGCCAGGGGTGACGTTGAAGAAGGTATAACGAAATGCGCAGGGAATTAATTAACAAGTGATTTTGAACGTTTTCAGGAACCTATTTCTAAAACATCTAGCCACGAACACTTTCGTGAGAACAATTAGTAAGAAATTGACAACACGAGCAAATCGCTCTTAATCCTCAATTGATGTTAGTTGTCATGGACTCATTCGAGGTCACTTTGGTCGTATTAACGATCCGTTTATTTTGCTCTCGAGGTTTTGTTGAGGTGAAATGAGGTTTTTTCCGATAGAAAAGTCTTTGCTGAAATTTACTACTGGTGTAATAATAGTAATATATTCCAATTTCAATGCATTACGAAAATCTCAGGGCCAGAATAAGGGTAGGACAGGCTTTGGTTCCAAGTGTTTGGAATATGGTGGCACACTCATTACTTTCCTACGTGTATTTTGAAGTGTTCTTCCTTCTCAGACGAATTCATCTCAAACAACATTAAAGGTTGGAGGTAGAGGCTAGCAATGCTTCTAGTTAATGCGGGTTGGAGTGTAATAATTTTGAGTTTTTTTGCGTGAAGAGACTCGGCATGTTTGGTCCTCATCATTTCAATCTGTGGTGTGCTGGGCCCTTTTCTTTGATACACAGACGACATTGAAAACACCTTCCAACCACTCGGCTCTGGTCTCTTCAGTGTTTTGAAAAATTTGTCAGTTTTGGCGACAACTTGGCTTATTTTTCAGTCGAAAAATGTTTCGAAAGTCGCCTGAAAGGCTCTTAACATGAATTTGTACGTGGACGTGTTTTTAAGCAACTTTTAGGAGAGAGAAAATTGAAAGTGGTTTTCTTTTTAATTATAAAAAAAAGAATATTTCAATCATGTAAAAGTATTTTCAATTTTCACGTCGCGATGTGTTTTACATTAAATTTTTTATTATAGTTTAAAAAACGACAATTATTTTTTTTTACGATTTCTTTAAAGGTTGTTTTGCACATTCTCGAAAAGTTTCATTTTGACGAGAACATCGTTTTCGTCTCATTAAATGGTGGCGTTAAAAGCTTTTTCTGTTGGATGGATATTGGGTGGCAAATCTAAACTAATTTTCGTTTAGTGCGTTTTTTTTTAAAGTGAATTTCATCTTTTAACTGAACATTGCATTTTTTTAGTAGCCATTTTTTTCAAAAAAAAAAAAACTTCCGGAAACATTTTTACGTTAGTTTTTTTATATATATAAAATGCAAAATTAATTTAAAACAAATATTAGTGTAAGCTTTTTTAATCAGTGCGTTGAATGAATTCCTGAATTCATTATTGGTATTCGGTCACTGTTCACAGGAATTAAACAATGGGAAATTTTCTCATGTGTAATTTTCAAAATGAGCATTCACAGCACACATAAAACACACAAACACTGTTTTTCCTCTCGTTTTTAAGGTGTTTTTTTCTTCTTCTTCTTCTTCTTTGTAATGAAAGTTTTTTTTTTGTTATTCTGTTAAAATCACTCAACTTTCACTTTCATCTCCAATTATTTTCTGAAAGTTCAGAATTTTTCACTTGGAGTGTTTTTTTCTTCTTTCTGTTTGTTTGTGTTGTTGTAGTGAGAAATAACGATTGCTATTTGCTAACACAAAGTGCAAAAGAAAATGTTGATATAATATCGATTTCGTGAGAGATAGTGGGGGGGGGGAGGAAGGAGAGAGAAAAGGTACGAGGAGAAAACAGTGAATGAGAGAGCAAGAAAACAGTAAGGGAGCGAGCGAGCAAAACAGTGAGGGAAATAGCGAAAAAGGCAAGGAAAAAAAGAGCGAGTAAAACATCAAGGGAGAGAGCGAGCAAAACAGCAAGGGAAAAAGAGAGAAAACATCACAGGAGAGGGCGAGAAAACAGCAAGGGAGAAAGCCAGAAAACAGCTAGGAAAGAAAGAGCCAGAAAACAGTCAGGGAGAGAGCGAGCAAAACAGCAAGGAAAAGAGTGAGAAAACAGCAAGGGAGAAAGCGAGAAAACAGCGAGGGAGAGAGCGAGAAAACAGCAAGGGAAAGAGCGAGCAAAACAGCAAGGGAGCGAGCGAGAAAATAGTGAGACAGAGAGCAAAAAAGAGACGAAATGTAAGATTTTTGTTGAGAAAAAAAAAAGCGATCATTAAATGTGCTTTTTATAATTGACATGTTCTTGGCTGTCATTCATTTATCTCTTCAACTTATAAGTGAATGACTGACAGTGACATTGCGAAACTTTTTTTTTTTTAGATTTTACCAAAATGTGGTGCGTTACTTTTTTTTTCTTCTTTCTATCGTGGGTTTTCAAAGTAGCTTTTTCTTTTTTTTTCTCTCTCTCTCTCTCTTTTGATCTCTGCAAAAGCTGTTTCATGTTTTCCGTAATGAGATTTTCTATTTTGTTATTTTTATATCTAATATCTTTTAGGTATTTTGTCAAAATCTCAAAATGTGAAGTTTTAATTAGTCGCAAGAGGGAAAGGGAGAGAAAATCCGCTTTTATTGGATTATGTTCCTCTTTTGTCCTCTCAGATTTTTGCTGGTAATTCTCTGACATTTTGTGAACTTCCTTTTTTTTTTTTTTTGGCTTCTTCTTCTTAGCCATTGTCCACTTATGTTATTAACTAGTATATTTGTATTATATCAAATAATACAGGTAAAATGTTCGGCAGTTTGCTAAACAATGATGACACAACGGTTCAGATGAAGAAAAGAGTTTTTAAAAGTAACTTTTAGGTTGTTTTTTTCCACCACACTATGGTTATTTGGCTTTTCAGCAACAAACCTTAAGAGAAACTTAGAAACTAGAATAGTATGATCACCTTTAAACAAGTTGATATATTTTTAATTTATGTCTATGAAAAGTTTATTTTGAATGATATTATTAATATTATTAACATTAACATGCGGTGCAACTGCCTGGCAGCTACCGTTCTAGTTTCTAACACACTTTCAATTTTTCTTTAGTGTTTGTTGCCTGTGAAAACGGAAATTACCACAGTTTCCGAAAGTCAGCTGTTCATAAGAACATGTCAAGTTTAAAATTTCTTTGCTTTTTATAGTTTTTATTATTTCTCGCTTTTATTTAACTTTCTTAATTTGTAGATTGCACTCTGCACTGGGATTGAAACCCATGGCCAACATTAACATGGCCTCAGTTGTCTGAGACACTAACCACACACAAAACTCCCAGAAATCGGGGGAGACGACCGGCAATGGTTGGTTATGTAGTCTGACGTCACATGCTCCGCCCTTTTCAACGTCGAACCACACAACAAACCAATTAGAAGTTGCCAGTCGTCATAACAAAGGCGGAGCCAACTGAAGTTCTCCTCTATTTCTAACTGCCTGTCACTAAAACTGCCATTACACCAACAAGACAAGACCCAATTATATTTTCTTCGCTTTTGTTTATTTAACTTCGTAATTTGTTTGGTATTTTTGTCTATGAAAGTATAATTTACACTGCACGGGGGTCGAACTCATGACCAACATTACGTTTGGTTGAGAGCCGGAGACACTAACCACTTCACCAGCAACACAAGACACAATTACATCTTGTTTCACTTTTTAGACCTTTTTTTATAAAAGCGAATATGTTTTTGTTTAATTTTCTTGTTAAGTGAAGTATGAAAACACACATCAAAATTCTGGTTATTCTGTTTTTTACTAGAAAAAATAAAAAAAAATATGAACTGTTCTAGAAACTATAAGGGTTGTTGTAGCACTTAAAGGTGTTACGTGTTGATATTTTTTTTAAATAATGTTTTTTATTTTGGTTTGAAAATGACCAAACTTTAAACAAGCAGTGAAAAGTTCACTTTGTAAGATATCAACATGAAAATACTATTAAGTGATTCAAAGCTCTACTTTTCTAGTTTCTAAAACACTTTGAAGTTTCTCTTAATTTTGCTTCTGAAAGACAATAATCAGCTGTTCATAAACCATCTTAGGTAGATCCAGACTATAGAAGAGAACAACGAAGCGAACACTGTTCGCGAACAGTGTGGACGGTTTTTTCCCCGAACATTTCTCTATAACATTTTGTTCGTTGTTCTGTTTGGCCCCGATCCCCACCGGTTGTCTGTTTTTGCTCGTTACATCAAAGGATGTTCTGCGTTTGAGCCAGGAGTAGTTTGTGGACGTCTCGGCGAACATTTTCCCCTAACGTCCAGTCATTGGCTGTTTCTGACAACAGCCGAGTCACACGTTTAGGAACATGGTCTGTTCAAGTTTGGGCACACTCCGGCCACAGCGAACAAAACAACAAACATGTTTCTTTGGGAATGTTTGTGAACATGTTCTGTTCTGTGTTCTGTTCTAGTCCGGACTCCCTCTTAAAGTGATTTAATTTCTGAAAAGCGGGCTCGTTTTATCTGCACGACTAAGCTTTATATTAGACCAAACGTTTCGGACATTTTTGCTGACTATGACAAAAAAAAATGTTCATAAATGACATTTGTCAATGATGATGATGATGATCTCGTGAACATTTCATTCTTGTGTGATTTTTTTTGAGGGGGAGCATCCACTCTTGTGTCACATTCAATGTCTCTTTTGTCCCTCCTCCTCCTCCTTCAAGAAAACCCCTCATAGAAGATCTGGATGTAATGAATCTCTCCTATTTTAAGATTAGGATCTGTCTTTTTCCCATTCTGTTTTACTGAAGCTTCTTCTTTTTGTCTGTCTGTAAATGACTTGAAAGAATAATCCTAACTATTTCATTCTTAAATCAAACGTAATCTTCTAAATATCATGTTTTTGCGGTCACCAACAGAGAATATCAGTTATTTATGACAATACCCTCCCCGCCATCAAAAAAATTGATCTTAAAAAAAGAGGGAGAGGTTTTAACCCTTTTTTTTTTTTTTTTTTCATTTTACCCACTCATCATATTCTTATTACAGGGTGTAATTTCAACAATAATTTATGATGGTCGTTATGTTGTAATTGAATGCTTCATGTTCTTAAAAGAGGAGATCACATAATATTTTTATGTGAAACCTTTGAAAACCTCTTCTATCCAACTCTTCTGGGTTTTTTTTCTATAATTTTTGTTACCAATTTTTTTTTCATCACTATTTCACTTGAAAAAGGTTTAATGTAAAAAAAAAACCACAAACAGAAAATTCTGACATCGAATTACTTTCACATCATTTACCTGACATCACATTAAAAGGTTTTTTTAAAAACTGAACAGTTTTTTTTTTTTTAAAAATCTCTCACATTTTGAGAACAATAGTTTAAAAAATTAAAGTTGCATTTTTTAAGTAGCAACTTAAAAATTCAAGGTTTGTTTCAAATGCTTAATAAAAAGTTAATATTATGCAATTTAAATGAAAATTTTATTTTAAATTTCAGAACATTTAATACCCATATTCTAATTCAGCGGTCGTCAACCTTCCGGACCTCACGGACCCCTAATTCAAAATTTTAAATCCTGCGGACCACTGTTATGAATTTTTTTTAAAAAAGATAAATACGTTTGTCAAATAATGATCAGAGAACTTCCATTTTCTTAATAGAAAATCTTTAAAGGTTGTTTAATTGTAACATAATTATTAAAGTTAGTTTAATTATTTCAAAATAATTGAAGCTTAGTGGAGAAGCGTAAGTGTGGTGGGGGGAAACTGAACTGGAAATGTAGCTCTCTCGCGTGCCGTATTTTACGAGATCTGTACTAGACTCTTAGTACATTTCGTGAATTTAGTGAAATATAAAGGCGAAAATTGTCATTCAAAATAGAAGAATTTATTAAGAATATTTATTTTTGGTTTTATTATTAATAAAACAAAAAATGCAAATATTGTCCAGATTTTTCTGCGGATCACCAAAAATTTCTCGCGGACCACGGGTTGGCGACCGCTGTTCTAATTTACAGTGTTTCCCAAATGGGGGGTGGTTTCTTGAAGGGAAAATAAGGATTCTGCCAGAAAAATAATTTTAATTATAATTTAATTTACAGCATGTCCATCTTCAGACATTCTAACACAAGAAATAAACGAGACATAAAATGTGTTGTAATTTTTATGCGATTTTTAATATTAATTAAAAATTAATCTGATACTTTTAAATTATCATTTTATTAAGATTACGTTCTTAAAGTTGGTTTATTGTAAAAAATAACATAAAACAAAGCTTACTTTAAAATATACCAACATGAAATTGTGTGCTACCCTTCTAGTTTCTAAAACACTTTCAAGTTTCTCTTAATTTTGTTTCTAAAAGACAGAAGATCCATAGTTCTATGATAGTTTACACTTTAAAAAACAGCAAAACTAAGCTAAAACATTCCAAAGAGATTTTGTTTCGAAGTGAACTTTTATTTAAAACAACGTTTTAGAATCAACTGGATCTTAAATAAAAGTTGTGTTGAAGTTTTCTTCAATTTGTGTTGTTGACTTTTCTTATATAATTTTCTGTTTTCAGTTCAAAGGTTATTGATGTTAGGTTTCAACCCGGACTCTACAAACGAAGATGGTTTAACAGCTCTTCACCAAGTAAGAACCTTGAAGAAGCACCTAATTAATTTAAATTGAGATCTATGTTGTTGTTTTTTGGGGGGAAATTTATGATGGTTATTTCTATCTAATTTCTTTTTCTGTTTTAAAGTGTTGCATCGACAACAATGAAGAGATGATGAAACTTCTTTTGGAGTTCGGTGCGAACGTGAATTCCGAAGACACCGAACGGTGGACTCCTTTACATGCTGCATCCACTTGCGGACACCTAAATCTTGTCAAATATCTAATCAGCAAGTAATCATAATCCCCATTATTAATAAACGGTTCTTCAGTGTAATTTTTTTTAATAAATTCGGATCTTTAAACTTTATAACAATTTTTATTAACAGAGGTGCTAACTTGTTGTGTGTGAACGCAGATGGCAACATGCCATACGATATCTGCGAAGACGAAGCCACTTTAGATTACATAGAGACTGAAATGTCAAACAGAGGTCTCGACTTGAGCTAAATACTTTGTTTAATTTGTATATTTATGCTGAAAGGAAATTACTTTTGTAAAATTTTATTAGGAGTTACTCAGGAATTAATTGACGAAACGCGATCGGCGACGGAAACTTTAATGTTGAGTGATCTCAAGTGGTTAGCTAAGCAAAATGGAGACTTAGATTATCATGATCGTCAAGGTGCAACTCCGGTAAACTTTCTTTCTAGCTTGTTTTTTTTCTTCTTCTCTATGTTAATGTTCTTATCGTATAACTTGTGTATGTTATTTTGAAATACAGTTGCACATAGCAGCGGCAAACGGTTTCACTTCGATTGTTGGATTTCTCTTGGACCAAAACGTTGTCTCGGATTCTGTTGACAACGATCTGTGGCAACCGATACATGCAGCAGCTTGCTGGGGACATGTAACTTGAAGTTTATTTTTATTTGGGATTAGCAACAACAATTTTTCTTCTTTAAATTTTAGTTGGAAGTTTTAGAAATGTTGGTTCAAAGCGGAGCAAGTTTGGATGCGAAAACTAAAAATGGCGAAACACCGTTCGGTAAAGAGGATCATTTTCAAGTGTTTCTTTTCTGTGAGTCTTATCTGTGCTTTTTATCTGATTTGATTCAGACATTTGCGAAGATTTGGAAATGAGAGAACGGATGTTTCAACTTAAAGACGAGATGGACATTAAGAAATCCGTTCAGACTCAAAGGTTACGTCGAACGCAGAGTCAGAACACTAGAAGGTAAAGTAACGGAGAAGAAGGTCAACAAACCTTTTTCGTAGTTACATGACGGTAGTCTTTTTTTTGTTGTTGTTGTTGTTCGTTTTACAGTCAGTCTGTGAGGCGAACGAGTCTTCGAGATAAGAACCACATGACAAGAAAAGAAGTGATGGAGGAAGCCAAGATTCGTCTCGTCCATCAGGGTATTCAGCCCGATACCGAAATCAAGTCCCAGGTGAATGCCATTAACCCTGTATGGTCTGATGTCCAGGTACTTTTTGTTTTTTCCTCTTTTAACATTTTACTTAAGTAACCTTAACTTTTAATTAACATGATAAAAAGAGGTAGCTTCAAGGTTTAGAATTTTGCATATATGCAAAACATATCGTACCTTACAATTTAATTATCCGAACGGATATTCGTTATCCGACTGAAAAATAAAATTGGTTATCCGTTATGTGCGGATACGCCGGATAGTAAAATTTACTAACCGTGAGGCAATCACTACTATAAAGCCACTGTAAGAAGGAATCAAAAGTGTGTTAGAAGCTAGAATAGTAAATCAGTGAACTTGAAAGTATTTTCTTAATTATATAAATAAGGTGAAAACGTTTAAGCAAATAAATTTTTTTTTTTTAGAAAATAACCTCTCCTCTTCCAAAAAAAAATTTAAAATTTGAATGAACATTGTTCATTTTATGAAAATAAGAATATTTTATATAGTAAAAGCACAATTAATTAAATATTATCAGGAAAATAATTTTGAAACATACTGGAGATGGGACGAATCCTAAATTTTTTTCGAATCCGAATCCTAAAAGGCTGTCGAATCCTTCATATAAGAATCCTATATTATTCATTAAGAAGATAGAAATAAATGAAATGATATTAAATATTAAATTATTAATAATAAAACACAGTGTAGCTTCACTCAGGATCGCCACAAGGTGATCCTCATTGGTGATCCGGGTACAACACCGAAATTGCAACAGTTGTTAGTGAGTACCAAAGTTTTAACAGTTTTTTTTTAAGATTCGAAAGACGAAAAAACGCGAAGATTCGAGTTTTCGAATCTCGAATATTTTTCAAGATTCGCGGGATTCGAGGATTCGAATGGCCCATCCCTAGTATTTACTATTTTAGTTTCCTAAAAACTTTCAAATCCTTCTAAAAAAAAGGGTTGCTAAGAAAATACAAAACAATTAAAAGTTTTAGAATAACTTTGTTTATGGCATCGTTAATAAATTTAACTGATCTTTACCTAATCTTTTAACTTTGGTGATGGTTTCTTTATTGATAGGCAGCTTAGGTGTATTTTTTATTTAAATGCAATGAAAAATCCGCATGAACTTTCTAATTTGAATGGAATGATTTTAACTGGAAGTTAACAAAATTAACAAATAATGAACCTCCCAAAAACATTTTTTTGGATTCTGTCCTTTGTCTTTTTAAGCTTGAACTGGAAAATCCCGACAAAGAAAATATTGAAAAGAACTTAAATGTATCAACAATGGACCACGATCATATCTGTGTCTCGATTGATGGAAAGCCAAAGTTAGTGATACCCGTTTCGCCGTTTAATCGTGTTCCTAAACAAGACGAAAACGACGGTGTCATTGTGAGCAACGGCGATCATCGAACGGTCACCGTAAAGAGTCAAGACGACATGGCTGTTGCGATCTCTGCAAAACGGAAAGACATGAATACGAATGGTAATGGCGTAGTGTCGTACGGATACCACAGCGATATGTTGGACAACATTAGTAATCCGAACTCTTCCTCGTCTCTACGTCCGTCTTCTCCTCCTCCTCCTCGCGATGTTAAACTCGATCTTTCCATTCACGTAACCGTAAACACAACTCCGACGACGAACGGCAACAACGTGAATACTTCCGGATCGATCCCAATAAACAATGCAAATACTTTGGCCGAACTGAAAAGACAGAGAAACGATACGCGAAAAAGGCATAGTGGTTCGGTATCAACTGTCGACTCTAACATGGGAGACGATGTGGTTGCAAACGGTCACGGTCTTGAATTGAACCATATCGGTGTCGATTTCTCGCCAGTTTCTTCTCCGACTTTGACTCGGAGGAAGTTTATGGGCAGTGTTTCCGAAGACATTGGATCTTCTAGGCACCGAAATTGTTGCTGTATCATTCTGTGATGCATTTTTAAGTTTATAACAATGTATATATTATAGTCGTCTCGCTATAATTTGACGCTTGTGACGTCAGAGGGATAAATAAAAATCTATTATTGTCATTTTCTAATATCCAGGGCTCGGAAATTTGAGAACTTTCTCGAAACAGCCAAAGTATGAGAATGGCGGAAATTAAAGTGCATTAGGATATTTGCATATAATTAAGTTTATTGCACTCAAAATTAAAATCCAGATTTTTTTTTTTTTTAGAAAAATTGGCTTTTATTCCCAAAAACATCAATAGTTTAAATTTTTTATTGCTATTTTGAGTTTGTTTTTAATTGTTAAGTTTTTCACTGCATCAGCATATTTAATATATGCCTACATTTATAATCTGAAACAAAATAAACTGGAAAGGCTATAAATAAAGTGTCCTGTGTGTGAGGTTAGTCAAATTTGCTTGAAGAATACATTGAAAATTGTGTTCATCTTTGAGAAAATAACTGAAAATTCCGATTTTTATTTATTTTTGTCTCAGAAAACAATTATTTTTTCGTCCCGATTATTTTGCATATTTTAAAACCCGAATTAGGTGCTTTTCTTTTTCCTGAGTTCCTCAGCCCAGGTAATAAGAAATAAATTCAAGAAACCTTTTGTTTTTAAAATTTTTTATTAGACAAAATGATAACAATCCTGAGTTTTATGATTAATCACTGACGTCACAAGCTTTAAGTTACAGTGAGCCGATTGTAGTTTGAAACGAAATTCATTGTCTTCGTGCCAGTTATAAAAAAATTCCTTTTAAAATTTTAATACTAGAGATTTAAAATTGAACGAGATTCGTAGAGGTAGATGACAATTACTTATAATTAAGATACATTTCATTCATTAGATTTCTTCTGTAAAAAAATCTATTGTTAATTTATCTTATTACAGTTTTTACACATTTTAAAACTTTTGCAAAGACAAGACTTTTTTTTACTATTTTTGGAACATTTAGTTTGTTCAAATTCCTATAAAAAAAATTACAACTTTGAGCTGTAGTTTTTCTTTTATTAATTATTTTTTTTAAAAAAAAACTTAAAATTTCAAAGTCTTACAAAACAATTCATTTATATAAAATAATTTACATAGACTTAATTCAATTATTTTGCGTGTATGTTTGATCAATGATCTTGATCATATTGTTAATTTTACTCATTGTGTAAATAATAGCTTCTACTTTGTTATGGATTTACTTTTTTTTCTTCTGAAATGGCAAAAATCAATCTACTTAATAATAAAGAATAAAAACTAATTAGATGTAAATGTAGTTGAATTTCTAATAAGTTAATAACAAATAATTGAGATGGTTTTGGATTTTTATGCCAAATATGAAAAGCAAATGTTTCTCATTTTGTGGCCTAAGTGCCAATTGTAAAGACCGGCAGTTAGAAGTAGGAGAGAACTTCAGTTGGTTCCGCCCTTTTTATGACGACCGGCAACTTCTAATTGGTTTGTTGTGTAGTTCGACGTTGAAAAAGGCGGAGCATGTGACGTCAGACTACATAACCAACCAATCAGAAGTTGTGTTCGTCATAACAAGGGCGGAGCCAACTGAAGTTCTCCCCTATTTCTAACTGCCTGTATTGTAAAGTAGTCATCATCAGCATGATTAGAGCAACTACAATTATCTTATAACTAATCAAAAAAGGCTTGTTACTACTGTATGTTAGAAAGGCTAGAATTCTATTTACTATAAGATGTTAACCATTGTTCTAGCCTCTAACCAATGTTTTTGATTGAAAAAACAATTGTTGTGGCTGGTCTATATTGTAACGACCCGACTTGGTCGTCGCAACAACCTGGTAAAACTTACCTGTCTTACCACCGCTCGATCTCCCTTGGGGCGGGTCGAAGCGTGGGCCAGCCCTCCTCATGTCCGTCCACATCCACGGGTAGTGCCGGTCGGGAGATCTCCCCACAAGTCGACGGTCGAATGGCCGACGAAGATGACGGAGAATCCCCGGTGGATCTCAAACGTGGATGCCGACGCAAAGCACCGGCCGACAGGACGGTGAGGTGCCGGTGTAACCCCACCGGCAAACCCCCACCCTCCCCGCGGTAACTTCCCCAGTGAATCAACAAAGAAGACACGGACACACAGTGTGTATATAAAATAAAAGAATACTTTATTCAGGTATAAACAAAGTAATGAACTCACTCTTAAATCAGGCAATAAATCTCCTGGCTAATTCAGCCAGGAGAGAAGGTGAAGAACACCCAAACACAAAAGATGAATAATGGTGGCCATCTTGGCCACCCGCAAAACAGAGCTCCAAAAACACAAACACATGCACTAAGCATCAAGGGTCAACACACTGCCCAGTATATAATGGCCGCTGCCATTATATACCCCCCAGGCTGCTCCACCTGGGGGAGGACAGTGACCCCTTGCTGGCCATTTAGTCGTCTGCCTGGCAGCCTACTACAGGCGCCTAGCAGACGACAGGAGTTTAGTCTGCTCCAATAAAGTAGCAAAACTGGGTCGTCACAATATTAATGTGTTGAATGACAACTAAGATAAATAACTAAAACATCTAACTCATACTCCCCGATGTGCTGCAATATTATAGTAAATTATTTATTTCTATTATGACCCATTGTCAATTAGTGATAATTACCCAATACGCTTCCAGGAAAATCATCGTGTCGCCCATGATTATGTAGTATGTGATAATGCGAGTGTTGAAATCCTGCCTGCAACAGTCAAAAAGTTTACATATTACAAAAAAATAGTAATTATGAGTGAACGTGAGGCGCCCTTGTCGTCTATACAATCTGGGAAATGTTGGAAATAAACATATTTAAAGGGAACATTGCACTTTGAACCATCAAAATTGGATCATGGCTGTCGGGAAGACGTCCAGGGTTTTCTTTGTGAGTTAAATTAAAAGAAACTTGAAAGCGTTTTAGAAACTAGAAGAATAGCTTATGAACCTTTTTTTTAAAAAAAGGTTTCATGGACGAAATTGACTCTTGTGTGGAGACACGCAGCTGGTGAACTTCCACCTGGTAAAAGTCGTAACCTTCCTATGGTTGTGCATTGTAGCGCAGGTGTGGGTCGCTCTGGAGTTGTCGTTATAATGCAATTAGGGAAGTTCTTTCTTCCTTTTACATGTTTTTTTACTCTTTAATTGTGGGGATTTCTGCGGACGTTACGTCTCAGGATTTATTCGTGTGGTAAATTATCTGTTGTATGTTGAAAGTTCGAATTGATCGTTATAACAACTGATATATTTGTTTTACGGTTGAGATTCTGGCAAACAGTTTCATTGTTCCTGCCATTTGTATTCTCCGTTTCTGTCTCGTTCCTTTGGTCCTGTTGTGTAACGCCCAACCCAGGACTAATTTTCCGGTTATATTCGATAGTGATGTGACTTTCATAATCCTGGTGACGGTTATCGCTGTGTCCAATGGTTACATGGCCTCACATTGTATGACCATGGGTCCGACGTGCATCACTTTATCAAGTTATCGTCATGCTAGAAACATTACTTTAAAAACCTTTTTTGTTTCTATTCTAGCCTTGTTCGAAAGGAGCATCAGGAGTTGGCAGGAATTGTTATGTCCTTTTTTATGGCACTAGGTGTTTTTTGGGTGCGTTGGTTGCGCTCGTTTTAGTTCAACTTCTATAAATGTTGATATTATATTATTATTATTATACCTGTTACAACTACTTATTTAAGGTTATGTTATTCGATTGTTAGAGCACTCTTTAGTCTAATTGTTCACCTGATCTAAGGTGTCTAGATTACAAAACGGCAATATTTGTCTAAAAAAAATCATTCCCAATTTTATGCCAGTTTATGCCAGCATCATGGGTTTGGTAGGTGTTCGATCATTTCTTTCATGGGACTGATTCTTTGTATTGAATCACATTTAAATCACATATTATTTCACACATTAATTAATTAACTAACATTAATTAACAAACAGTGGGTAGCTTTAGCAAAGCGTAAGAAATATGTGGACATGTATGCCAAGTTAGGTACCAGAGCAGTAGAAATGGCAGTATATAGAATAGCTAGGGCTCGGGAGAGGAAAGGCAGGGATATTGAAAAGGTGGTGAGTGTCAAGGATAATGCGGGCAAAGTATTGTGGGGTAGGGAGCCAGTACGGAACAGGTGGGGGGAATATTTTAGTAACCTTATGAATGAGGGGGTAGAGCATGAGCCTTTCACTGGAAGAAATAATGATGGGGAAGAAGTGGAGCAGGTTAGGGCTGAGAAAATTGTTCAGGCATTGCGAAAAATGAAGCTAGGGAAGGCTTTAGGGCCAGATGGGATACCAGTAGAGGTGTGGAAGGTCTTGGGGAATGTTGCCATTTCCTGGCTCACAAAGTTATTCAATAGATTGGCTATGGGGATAGAATGCCAGGTGCATGGCGGGACAGAAAATGAATGTTTTTATGTATGCATTTATAGTATTAAGTTTATATATAAAAAGAACAATATGAACAACAAAATAAACAAGACTAAAACAGTAAAACAATATCAATTTAAATCAATAATATCACAATAATATCAATTTAATTTTTTTGCCGTTTTCTTGGTGGCTCTTCTCCCCCCTGGTCATCAAGGCTGCCGTCGTCATGGCTGCAATCGTGGCTGCCGTCGTCGTCGTGGCTGCCGTCGTCGTTGCGGCTACTGTTGTGGCTGCCGTCGTCGTCGTGGTCAGTACAAGCATCACTCTCTTCTTCAGGGTAATCCACCGACCCAAACGACGAATCTGATGCTATCACATGGACGAATTCACCTTCGTCCTTCTCATAATTCGTCGCCTCCTCCTCCTCCCCTCCTCTTCCTCCTCCTCATAATTGGTCATCTCATCTATATTTTCTTCTTGGTACTTCAGAAAATTTATAATTGTTACATATAATATCGTATATATTATGTTACTGGCAATCTGCGGAATCATAGGAAAAATTCAACACCTATTTAAAATGTATTGAAGTTTGCAAATTCAATAGCAGTATGGTGGTTTTGCAGATTGCTTAGGCAATCTGCAGATTCATTCTGCAATCTGCAGATTGACAGTAACATAGTAATACATTATGTGTACTGTATGAGTGTATGTACATACAGCTATTTAAAAATAAATAGCAACCTAAATGCAATATTATACATTTTTTATACTTTGTGGGTAATTTGTACGAATTTTTGATAATATTTCATGAAAATTTTATTGAAATTTAAAAGTATGCATAATTTAGAACGTCTTTACTTAAAATTTGTCAATTTTTCCTTAGTATTTTTTTTAATTACTCATTAAAATTTACGTGGTGATGAGTTTGGACGTGTGGGTCAAAAGGGGTAGAAAAAGGCACAAACAAACTTCGATCATAGTGGTAAAACGTGATATGGGGTCTCAGGGTGTTTGCCACAAAATCGAAAGGAATAGAGGAAGAACCCCTAAAGCCAACTCTGCATATTGCGGGGGAAAAGGTGCATTAAATGATATATAGATATAGATATAGATATATATATATATATAGATATAGATATATATATAGATATATATAGATATATATAGATATATATAGATATAGATATATATAGATATATATATATATATATAGATATAGATATATATAGATATATATATATATATAGATATATATATATATATATATATATATATATATATATAGATATATAGATATATAGATATATATAGATATATGTATATATATATAGATATATGTATATATATATATAGATATATGTATATATATATATAGATATATGTATATATATATATAGATATATGTATATATATATATAGATATATGTATATATATATAGATATATGTATATATATATAGATATATGTATATATATATAGATATATGTATATATATATAGATATATGTATATATATATAGATATATGTATATACATATAGTTATATGTATATACATATAGTTATATGTATATACATATAGTTATATGTATATACATATAGTTATATGTATATACATATAGTTATATGTATATATATATAGTTATATGTATATACATATAGTTATATGTATATACATATAGTTATATGTATATACATATAGATATATGTATATACATATAGTTATATGTATATACATATAGTTATATGTATATATATATAGTTATATGTATATACATATAGTTATATGTATATACATATAGTTATATGTATATACATATAGATATATGTATATATATATAGATATATGTATAGATATATAGATATATGTATAGATATATAGATATATGTATAGATATATAGATATAGATATATAGATAGATATATATATATATATATATATAGATAGATATATATATGTATATATATATATATATATATAGATAGATATATATATATATAGATATATATATATATGTAGTCATTTTCAGGGTCTTTTGAATGGTTTTAAGTTGATAAAAAATTGTGACTATTAAAAAATTAATTAAAATAAAATTTGTTAAGACAAAATTGACACATTCTTTATATATGTACTTCAAAAATATATGTACTGTTTTATTTTAACAAAGATTTCCATGAAGAAATTCATGAAATTTAGCTTTAGCATTGTTGCTAATGTTTTTCCCCATAGCTGTATGTACAGTAGGTCTATACATGCATAATTAATTGATGTCACTTAAAAGAATTTCCTTACACCAGCATAGTCGTCAAAAATAAACACGAATCCGTGGGCCGTTTCATAATGATATGGCCCATCGAGAGGATCCATATCATACTCTCCGACGCGCTGTAATATTATAGTAAATTATTAATTTATATTATTATATTTATTTTTAATTTATTACCCAGTATGCTTGGGGGGATCATCGTGTCCCCCACGATTACAAAATGTTGCGACTGATTAAATCCTGCCTGCAACAGTCAAATCGTTTACATATTACAAAAAACAAATACTAATTATGAGTAAACGTGAGGTGCCATGTCGTCTATACAATCTGGAAAATGTTGGAAATAAACATATATTTAAGGTGCACATTGCACTTTGAATCATCAAAATTGGACAACTTTAAATATATGAAAAGTAAACATAATGCTGCCCATGTGTATTTTAAAAATTAACGTTGTTTCTTTAACATTGGGTCTATGGGCTCTATATAAACACTATGTGCTCTTTATGTAGATTTTCGGAAGTAATTTTGCAATGTAGCCCCGGAAGTGGGTATGGTAACACATTTCTATAATGTGTACTTTAATTTTGTATTCAATGCTATTCATGTATGAATAATTAAATATTAAAAAAGTGTTAAATTTTAAAAACTTATAATGTAACGTTTTTTGTTTTTAATTGTAATTATTTCGCAATATTCGACAAAATCCGAATAGTAGTAGTAGTCTGTATATTTCCTTATTCTGTGGTACTGCGATAGATTTAAATAAGGTGATGATAGATTGACAAGGTTGACCGGGACAGTACCATTTTCAAAATGCTTGTCCCGAAAGAATGCCTAAAATATCGCTAAAATGTTTCATATTGTTTAGAAAGTTGGGAGGGGAACACTTACACGCAGTTAGAAATCGGGGAGAACTTCAGTTGGCTCCACTCTTTTTATGACAACCAGCAACTTCTAATTGGTTTGTTGTGTGGTTCGACGTTGAAAAGGGCGGAGCATGTGACGTCAGACTACATAACCAACCAATTAGAAGTTGCCGGTTGTCATAAAAAGGGCGGAGCCAACTGAAGTACTCCCCGATTTCTAACTGCGTGTAAGTGTTCCCCTCCCAACTTTCTAAACAATATGAAACATTTTATTTTACGTAATCTTAAAATCGTCTTCGTTTTGGTGGAGGGTGAGACTCTTCCCTCGCCCCTTATTTTCATTGTCGTTGCTGTCGTCGTCATCGTCGCTGTCTTTGTCGTCGCTGTCGTTGCTGTCTTCGTCAGAGGAAGAAAAAGAGGCGTCACTCTCTTCTTCTTCCCCAAGATAGTCTATTGAACCGAAGGAAGATGATGACAAACATTCTTCCTCCTCCTCCTCTTCCTCCTCCTTCTCTTTCTTCTCTTCCTCTTGCTCCTTCTGCGCCTCCTCCTTATTCTCCTCCACTAGATTTTCTGCTTGGTACTTTAGAAATTTATAATTATTACAAGTATTATCGTATATATTATGTTACTGTATGTACATACAGCTATGGAAAAATAAATAGCAACCTAAATGTAATAATTTTGTATCAATTTACATGAATGTTTCATGAGAATTTTTATTGAATTTAAAAGTAGACATATTTTAAAACATCTTTTCTTAAAATTTGTCAATTTTGCCTTAGTATTTTTTTTAGTTACTCATTAAAATTTATATGGTGATGACTCATTTGGACCTGTGGGTCAAAAGGGGTAGAAAAAGGCACAAACAATCTTCGAACATACATGTAGTTGTAAAACAGGATGTGGGGTCTCAGGGTGTTTGCCACAAAATCGAAAAGAGTAGAGGAAGAATCCGTAAAGCCAACCATGAATATTGTGGGAAAAGGTTCATTAAATGACGATGAAGATGAATTAAAATTTATATGTAATAATCTTAATTTTTTAATCATCTATATATATATATATATATATATATATATATATATATATATATATATATATATATATATATATATATATATATATATATATATATATACTAGTGGGGTAACCCATCATAAATGACAAGAGCAAAATTCACGGGCAATTGTGCGCATGTGCATCGTTTTTCTTTTTTTTACTCCTTTCATTTCAATTTCAGTCACTTCCTCCCACTTTTTTCTCTCTTTCCCCCTTCTACACTTTCCAACCTTTTCCCTCACCCCTCCCACTTTTCTCTCTCTCCACCTTCTACACTTTCCAACCTTTTCCCATCACCCCCTCCCACTTTTCTCTCTCTCCCCTTCTACACTTTTCAACCTTTTCCCCTCTCCAATTTAATATCTTGGGGTTCTTGGATGGGAAGAGTTCAACATATAGTTGACCTTGAGAAAAAAACAGTAAAAACAGTCCTAGAAATTACTAAACTAAATATCAGTGTAGTCATTTTCAGGGTCTTTTGAATGGTTTTAAGTTGATAAAAAAATTGTGACTAATAAAAAATAAAAATAAATTAATAATTTAATAAAAAAATAAATTAAAATAAAATTTCTTAAGACAAAATTGACACATTCTTTATATATGTACTTCAAAAATATATGTACTGTTTTATTTTAACAAAGATTTCCATGAAGAAATTCATGAAATTTAGCTTTAGCATTGTTGCTAATGTTTTCCCCCATAGCTGTATGTACAGTAGGTCTATACATGCATAATTAATTGATGTCACTTAAAAGAATTTCCTTACGCCAGCATAGTCCTCAAAAATAGACGAATCCGTGGGCCGTTTCATAATGATACGGCCCATCGAGAGGATCCATATCATACTCTCCGACGCGCTGTAATATTATAGTAAATTATTAATTTATATTATTATATTTATTTAATTATATTCATTTTTAATTTATTACCCAGTATGCTTGGGGGGGATCATCGTGTCCCCCACGATTACAAAATGTTGCGATGGAATAAATCCTGCCTGCAACAGTCAAATCGTTTACATATTACAAAAAAAAATACTAATTATGAGTAAACGGAGGTGCCATGTCGTCTATACAATCTGGAAAATGTTGGAAATAAACATATATTTAAGGTGCACATTGCACTTTGAATCATCAAAATTGGACAACTTTAAATATATGAAAAGTAAACATAATGCTGCCCATGTGTATTTTAAAAATTAACGTTGTTTCTTTAACATTGGGTCTATGGGCTCTATATAAACACTATGTGCTCTTTATGTAGATTTTTGGAAGTAATTTTGCAATGTAGCCCCGGAAGTGGGTATGGTAACACATTTCTATAATGTGTACTTTAATTTTGTATTCAATGCTATTCATGTATGAATAATGAAATATTAAAAAAGTGTTAAATTTTAAAAACTTATAATGTAACGTTTTTTGTTTTTATTTGTAATTATTTCGCAATATTCGGCTGAATATTCGACAAAATCCGAATAGTAGCACATATATTCGGCCGAATATCGAATAGTGAAAAAAGGCTGAATAAGGCGAATACCGAATAGTTGCCGAATATTCGGTACATCTCTAAACACAACAAACTATTTTAACATTGAAAGATAAACTTTATTTAAAATAAAAATTCTAAATGCTGAAGCCCATTATACACCTACAATAAGTTCTTAAATAAATGTATAAATTAATTTATAAATGTGACATTGCATTTGTATAACGATGTGAATGTTAAATTATTTCTTCAAAGTTGCATTAATTTAGAAAATGTTCCATTTTTCTTAAATGATCACATCTACTAGAGTGCTTTCTCAGGATCACCCATCATTCTTATGTAATTTACAAAGCTATATACGATGTGCTCTGCAACATATTTAGCACACCTACCGAGCCCCAATTCTCAAGGTTAGATATATGAAAAACGGTCACATAACGCGCTGTTCTGTTTCTTTTTAGGTAAAAATGTTCGAATACTTTTACAAGTGTATAACCACAGTTTGATACTTATAAATTAATTTATACATTTTATGTACCAAATCTTTCACGAAAATATGTGTACACACATGAGTTAAATGAATTCAAATTAAATGTGTTTAGGTGAATTATACGGAATCCAGTTAAGGACATGAACCAAATAAAAATTGACTTTTATTATTAATATTTTAAATTAAAATACTAAATCAATATTTTGTCAATATAGTTTATATATTATATTTAAGTATTAACTCAATATTTTCAGATTATTAACTGAATAAATTGTATTTAATAAATTGTTTGTTTGTCCTTCACATTTTTTTTACATTTTATTTAGTAAATTTCCCCTTTTCAAAAGTGTGACGTCCTCTCAACTAATTCATATTATATGTGTATTAGAAAAATGTATTTTCTTGCTATTTTTATTCATACAAATACTAAGAAATAAGAACAAGGGGGTACCAATTTATTATTATTAATAATAATAATATTATAATATAATGAATTTATACACTGTGAACGGACAAAAAAACAAACCTCTATAAATACTAAAATAACATGAAAGAGGTTCGTTTTTTTTTCCGTTCACAGTGTAATAGTGGTTTGAATGGAGTGACGTCGTTATCTTTTAAAGATGTTCAACATCCAATGATAGGTAACTCAGATGACGTCACTCAGGTGTATTTGGTTGGCGGCGCAAAAAAACAAAAGATTCAATTGATGGCTGTTTTTTGTTGTTTGGTCCACACTTTTTACAAATTGTATTTATTTTTTTCTGAAAAATTCATTTCATTTTTCATATAGACATATAATAGGAACAGGCAGTTAGAAATAGGTCAGAACTTCAGTTGGCTCCGCCCTTGTTATGACGACTGGCAACTTCTAATTGGCTGGTTATGTAGTCTTACATCACATGCTCCGCCCTATTCAACGTCAGACTACATAACCAGCCAATTAGAAGTTGCCAGTCGTCATAACAAGGGCGGAGCCAACTGAAGTTCTGACCTATTTCTAACTGCCTGTATAATAGGATAGAAACAACAAAACATAAAGAAGTATTTATTTTTTCTATGTACACATGTAGTAGATTTATGCGCACATTTTATAATGTCTACTATTGTACTTATTATTTTAATAAGTCTTTTCTAAAAGGAAAAAAAAGTTAGCATATTTATTTTTAATTTTGAAAGAAAATCTTCAGAGTGTGTGTGAGAGAGAGAGAAAAACGTTTGTGCCAGTTTTAAATATGCCACAGTTTGGCCATGTGTGATGTACGACTATTGTAAGCAGTGGCGTAGCTAGGTTTTGTTGTGCCCCCCCCCCCCTTAAAACTTTGCGCCTGCTTACCGCCCTCTCCAAATAGCCCTCATACTAGATCGGGGTGCTATTTTGATGAACGGTGGAACAGGTCTGAACAACAGAAAGAACAGGCAGAAGATCATGAAAGTAAGCTTGCTGCAAAAGGTCTGGGGGCGCAGCCCCCCATTTTTTTTAAAAAAGAATTATTAAAACAAATTGGTCCGTTGTTCCGACTGTTCCTTCCGTTAATCAAATTAGGGAACAGTCGAACAATGAATGGACTAATTTAATTTAATAAGAATAAATTTGTTGGGACCAAAATCTAGTAGCCTCGGTCGGAATAGTGTGGATGCACTTAATTTGGTGTGGGCCACAGGCAATTGGAAAACGGGATGAACGGAAGTTGGCTCCGCCCTTTTTATGACGAATGGCAACTTCTACATAGTTGGTTATGTAGTCTGACGTCTGATGCTCCGTCCTTTTTTCAACGTCGAACCACACAACAAACTAATTAGAAGTTGCCGTTCGTCATAAAAAGGGCGGAACCAACTTCTGTTCATCCCGTTTTCTAATTGCATGTGTGTGGACCAAGGATGATAAATGTGGACGGCAGCCTTATATAGCAAGGTGACAGGTCACAGAAAAGAGACGAATTTTCGCCTCTATTCTGTGGCAAGCTTTGGCCGCACGGTTACTTAAGAAATAAATAAACGAATCGCATACCATTTTCAAAGATGTTTTCTTTTTTCCTCTTTTTTCTTCTTCAACTCGTCCCACTCAGGTCTTCAAATCGTAATCTTTCGTAAAGAAAAGTGGCGGTTAAAATTTGGCGAAATTCACCAATCACAGAGAGCTTATTTTCGACTATGTTATTCAGTCATGTTTCCCCCCCCCCCCCCCCCCCTCCCCCAACACGTGAGTAATTGATAGACCAGAAAAAGAAATTTACAGACGTAAATAAGTGATATACATGACGTCACTTATGACGTCACGTAACAAGTCCGGAGGCAAACAGACTGCCCATTCCGATGATCCGTTATTCAACGAATTTTTCAGTAGTGATGTCACTGATGTGAAGTCACGTTCATATTATTCTATGATCGTGACGTCACACTGCTGGATAAATCGATGACGAAATTTAATCATCGCGATCCGATTTGCTGTATGATTTTTTTTTATAAATGCCGGTAAACTATTAATTTTAGAGAGAAAAAAAGCAATAATTTAATTTTAAAAAGAATAGTAATTTATTTGCAGAAGTCCAAGTTCCCCCAACGATTTATAAAAAATATATAGATCGTTGAGTCCCCCCCCCCACTTGCCTGTTCTGTAACTGGTTATTGTTAACCGGTGCGTGTTTATTAAACGATGAAGGAGATGACGGACGAAAGTGAAGAGAGAGAAAGTGGTCAAGATAGTGGAGTAAGACTTATTTGTTTTTTATGTTGATAGTTTTTCTTTAGAAAATAATTATTATTGGGTATCGATTATTGTGTTATATTATTGAATTTTCGTCATTTGTTTCGTTTATAATGGTAAAATGGTGTTCTAAGGTGGGAAAAGAAAATCCATGATGGCGACTTTTGTTTCTTTTTTGAGGGTTGGAGTGATCGGAGCGTAATGAGTTTCAATATGTCACGCGTTACTCCGAGCCATCTGTTACAAATTATGTACAGTTTCTCTTTTAGATTGTTGTCGTTTTTTTAATTGTCTTGTTAATTTAAACGATTCTAAATAATATAAAAAAGCAATTAACGATTATTTTAAATTAAGGTGTTTTATTTACAGGTGATTTTCGAATCGGTTTACATTATATATTTCATTTTATTTCAAGCAGAATGTCGTTACTGAAGGTTGTCGAATGCCAGTTAAAATGAGGAGCACAAACGATTGGCGTAATTATACATTTATTGATATTGTAACAAAGAAATTCGATCCGAAATGATGTTTTTCTTATTGTGTTTTTTGTGTGTAGCATTGGCCGAAATTCTAAGTGTGAAGGATCAAAACGGACAAATGTTATATTACGTTCACTACATCGATTGTAAATAAACTGACGTTATTTTACTGTCATTTTCTGTGCTTAATTTTTTTCTGTCTATATTTGCAGACAACAAACGGTTAGATGAATGGGTTCCAGAAGAGCGTCTTGACCTCAGAAGGATGCAATTTCCTAAAAAAGAAGCTTCTACTCCAAAGAAGAGCGAAAGAAATGGATCTAGACCGACAACTCCAGAAAAGGAATTGGTCAGAACGACTCGGACAACAACATAATATGTATTTTTTATGTAATTGCTTGATAATCAGTCGTATATTTTGCTTCGTAGGTTCCTTGTACGACTCCGCCCGTTGTCGAACACAATCACTTGCAAAACGGATCTGTGGATCATCAACTGGAGAGGTCTTTAAGTTTTCCTCCACCTCAGTCGGGAGGTATGCAGCGGAAAACTGCAACGGGAGGACGGAAAAGAAAAATTCCGGTTCCAGAAAACGAGGCACTAAGTCTTTAAAATGCTGTCGTGTGTGTGTAAGGCTTTTTTTTTTAAAAAAAATTTGTCGTTTAGGATTCTCAAGATTCTTCACCTGGTCCACGAATGACTGGAAGTCTCGTTTCGCATCACGACGATATCGTAACTAGAATGAAAAACGTCGAGATGATCGAGCTTGGAAAGCATCGTATTAGGCCTTGGTATTTCTCGCCTTATCCACAGGTAGAATTTAGGGTTTGTTTTTCTGCTACAAGTTTTCTTAGCGTTTTATAAACAGCTGCTCTTGGAATTCTGGTTATTCTGCAGTTTCAGAAGAGCAAGACAATGGCGAAATTAAAAGTGTTAGAAACTAGAATGGTAGCCGAATAATTTAATAGAATTTTCATGTTTTTATCTTTCATGGTAAACTTTTTATAGATAAATATTAAGAATATATCATTTGCTTCAATTTGGGTCATTTTTAAACTGACACAAAAAGCTTATTTTGAAAGATATCAACATGAAATTGCCCTTATGTGATTGAGCTATCCTAGTTTCTAAAACACATTCAAGTCCTCTTATTTTGGGTCTTAACAGAATAATCAAGAGTGCAACGGTTGTTGTTAGCACTTTAAATCTAGCTTAAACATCCACATCTTGATTTTTTCGTTTCTTTTTATCTTTCTGTTAGGAATTTACGATTTATCCTTGCATTTATCTTTGCGAGTTTTGTCTGAAGTACGCAAAGAGTCGGAAGTGTTTAGAGCGACACAAAGTAAATTCGATGATGGTATTTTGAAAAAATGGCGATGTTTTAACTTATCGAGACACAAATGTGAATTTAGATGAAATGTAACTTGAGGCATCCACCAGGAAACGAAATATATCGTAAAGGAACGATCTCATTTTTTGAAATCGACGGCAGGAAGAACAAAGTGATTATCTCTGTTTAGAAAAAGAAAGAACAGGGGATTGTTATCTGATTACATGTTTTCCGTATTTCAGTTTTATGCTCAGAACTTGTGTCTCCTCGCTAAGTTGTTCTTGGATCACAAGACACTTTATTACGACACGGATCCGTTTCTTTTTTACGTTATGACTGAATGTGACTTGAGAGGATTCCACATCGTTGGCTATTTCTCGAAGGTTTTTTACTTTTATGTCGTTTCGCATGAGTGCATTCATGTTATATTTTTTAAAATAATTTTTTTAAACGTAGGAGAAAGAGTCGACAGAGGATTACAATGTTGCTTGCATCTTAACACTTCCACCGTATCAACGAAAGGGTTATGGGAAATTGCTCATCGAATTCAGTTAGAATCTTTTCGTTTTTCTTATTTCTGTTGGTTGTTTTTGTTTTTTGGTTAAGTTGTTTTTTTGAACAGCTGATTTTTGAATTTGGGTTATTTTGTGTTTCAGAAGAGGTGCTCTATAGAAAGAAATTTAAACCGTGTTAGAAACTAGAACGGTAGAAGATTAATTTCACAAGATATTAACATAAAATTATCTTTAAGCACTTTATCTAAGGCACTTTCAATTCTCTGATATTTTGCTTCTGAAAGACAAAGAATAACCAGAGAGTTCGAAGAGGCATTACATTTTAAAACCAGCTTAAGCTGTTTTCAATCGACTGTTAATCGACTTCTACTTCTTCCAACTCGTTGAAGCAATGAGAAAAAAAAAATTGAAAGCGTTTTTTTATAAAGTAGAAACGTAAAAGAATCACAAACTATATTTTATAAATGATTTGCAAACTTTGAAGTTTCTGCGTTTCATGAGCAAAATTAGGATAAATTAGAATGGGTTTTAGAAACTTAAAGGGTATCCTTCTAGTTTAATTTAATATAAAACACTTTCAAGTTTCTCTTAAAGGAGTGGGTTGGTAATTATGACCATACAGAGCTCGTTTTAAAAGATTTGTGGTTCAGCGCTTGTTCTAGTTCCTAAAACACTTAAAATCTTTCCTACTATCGGCTCTAGAAGGCAGAATATAGAGTTTGAGGGCCGTTTTTACTTGAAAGACAGACAACGCGTTCTCTCGTTAATTTTATTTTTCATACCGAAAAATTAAAAAAAAAAAATTCTTTCAGGCTATGAGCTGTCGAAATTTGAGGGCAAGACGGGATCTCCTGAGAAACCCCTTTCCGATTTGGGTCTCTTGTCGTATCGTAGCTACTGGACGCAAACGATCTTAGACATTTTAATATGCATGGAGCCGAACGAGAATGGCGAAAAACCGCTCATTACTATTAAGTATGATTCAAAATAAGCATAACTTAGATAATTGCTCAACTGAGAAAGTTCGCCATTTCGTTTTTGATTGCAGTGAGATTTCCGAGATAACGAGTATCAAGAAAGAGGACGTAATTTCTACGTTGCAACACCTGAACCTGATTAACTATTACAAGGGGCAGTACATTATGACGTTGTCTCGCGACATCATCGATGCGAACGAACGATCGATGGCAAAAAGAAAAGTGAGGATAGACTCCAAATGTTTACATTGGACACCGAAGGATTGGTCCAAACGAGGAAAATGGTAGTAAATGGTAACAAAGAAAAGTGTTTAGAACTTCTGTCTTTGTTTTCATTCTAAAATTTGCTTTCTAAACAAAGTGAAATTCTAGCTCAGGGGGTTCAATAGAAGTGAAAACTTAACCATGAATTTTAATTGTGATATTTTTCTTCTTCTTCCTCCTTTTCTTACGTGAAGTTGAAAAACATTGATGTCTTGTAGTTTGTAAATATAATTTGCCTTTTTTAAAGATGTTTTATGACCAGCTGATTTTTGAACTCAAATTCTGCGTTTTATAAGACCCGGTCCACATCAAGCTGACAAAACAGAAACTCAAGTGTTTCGAGACAAATTCGCGACAACTCTGAAACATTTCTGTGACTTGCATGTTTTGTCTGCAAATTCACAATTCCATGTCCCGGCTCAAGTCGGTAAACATGAAATGGTTTTTGTCTCGATACTACGCAACATTCTTTCAACTATGTCTGTGCAGTGTGGACAGTTAGTATTAAAACAACAACCGAATAGTTGTGAAGTTTACGTAGGACAGCTATAGAAACAAAAACAAAACCCGAATTTGATTGTGTTTTAGTTTTGTCTTAAGTATTGCTACAGTTTTTTGTTTTGTTTTCAAATTCTGCCTTTTCTGGCATTTTTGTTGTGTTTTTGTCTCAAATTCATGTTACACTTTTATCACTTTGATGGTGACCTCTCTAAAGAGAAATTGAACGTTTGGTAGAAACTAGAATGGTAGTTTTAATTGCTTAAGTGTTTTCGTATTGATATCTTTCAAAATAAGTTTTTACTGACAAAAACTAAAACATACCCATCCTACTTAAAGTTGGGTTACTTTCAAACTCACATAAAGTTTTTCTTAATAGATATTAACGTGAAACATACCCTTCTAGTTTTTAACACCTTCAAGTTTCTTTTAATTTTGCTCCTGAAAGACAATAAACTGAGTTCATTGGGCGTTTACACTTTTAAACCAGCTTAAGTCACAGATAAGAGTCGAAATAAATTTGACACAATAAGAAACAAAGGCATTAAGAAGCAATTTTATTTAGAAAAGTAGAAAAAATAGAAAGCAAAGAGGGCGGGAGGGAGATTTGGCAACTTTGTTAGACTGCATTTGTTCGTATCCATCCAACGATATGGCAACAGTGTTGAGGTTCGGATTGAAGGCCGTGATGAACCATACGTTCGGAATAAAAGATTCCGAATCCTGCATCGATTAGTTTTCGTGTTCGCATGAAGCGGTCGATGAGGCTAAAGACACCTTCTCCGTGCCAGACGTGCATCGATACGATAATCTGGCGTATGTGCTGTAACGAAAAAGTTATAAATTTGTGAATGAAAACTTAAACACAAACGACTTATTACTGTTAGTGTATTCGATGTTAGAAAATTTTGCAAGATATCCCATTCGCCACCGTGAAGATCGAGTTTGAGGACGTCGATCGTCCGCTTCTCGTGTCCTAACTCTCGAACAATCTCTTGAGATTTTACGTATTGCCACATTCCATTCGATTGGCTCGGTTCTCCGGCTCGTTTAACTCCAGAAACACTGATATTCATAAAGGCACATAATCGTTACTAGGCTAGAAAGAACAGAATTTGGCGGGTTTTTTACATGGTTGTATTGGTGTTTCCTAATCCCCAATTGAAGGAACGGATCTTGGTGTCGGATTCCGTTTTCGTTTCGTTCTTGTATAGACTCGGATCGAAGAGAAAAACTTCGCAGCCGAGACGAGCGACGGCATCTTCGAAATCATCGGAACCACCTATCCTATAAAAAAATAATCGTAGTTTTATATGAATGTTAGGCAACGGTCGAAGGTTAAATTATACTTTGCCGAGTAGACTAGACACGGTGGCTTCATGTGTTCCAAACACAGAGGCCAACGTAGTGGAGATAACGCTGGAAAATCCAACTGTTTTGCCGGTTTCACCGGTGTGATTGGAATACTGAGACGTCGATTGCAACTGACGGATGGTGCAGTTAAGATTTCTTGCAGTTTATCTGCAAAATTAGCATTTGGATCCAGTGGATTAACTTTAGTTAAGCTTTCTGTTGGCAATGTGATTGTTTTCATCCAAGAGGTGACATAGACAGATTTGTTCGGTTCTAGTTTCGATCGGTAAAGAGAGAATTGCGCTTTTTTTAAGGCTTCCAGAGCTCTGATCCAATCGCTAATGTCTTGTCTCGATTCTAAATCATTGATACATAAAATGAATAAAGATATAAAAAAAAATAATTGTCGAATAATTGTCAAAAAAAATATTAAAATCAATACTCTCTCGTTACTAGTTAAGATGTTTTTACAAACAGATGATTTTCTAACCTGTTTACTTTGCATTTAAAAAGCAACAACACTTAAGTAGAAATTGAAAGTGTTAGCAACTAGACTAATATCTAGTATTTTCATGTTGATGTCTTTCAAACAAAAACTTTTTATGGCTAAAATTTAAAAAATGTCCTTTTCTCAAAGTGACATAAAAAGCTTATTTTAAAAAAATATCAACACGAGAAATCGAGAATACAATTAAGAGACGTAAGCTACCCTTCTAGTTTTTAAAACACTCTTAATTGTGCTCCTAAAAGATAGAAAACATAAGAGGTCAAGAGGCATTTACTCTTTAAAACCACCTTAAGGAGAGACTGAAATTGTTAGAAAATATTTATTTCATGTTGATATTTTTCAAAATAAACTTTTATGGACAAAATTTTAAAAAAAATTTTGCTTAAAATGAAGCCATTTTGAAAACACACATAAAAAGCTTAATTTGAAAGATATCAACATGAAAATACAATTAAGAGACTGAGATACTCTTCTATTTTCTGAAACATTCGAGTTTCTCTTTTTCTCCTGAAAGACCTAAATTGAATGACTCGAGTACCTATATCGATTTCGATGTACATTTGTTGTATGTGATCGAGAGCACCGTTCTCAATGAGATCTAATAGAAGGGCCGGTGCCGATACAATCGGCTCTCCGTGAAGACGTCCCATTCTAAAAAAGTGTACGGATTCGTTGGACGACGATAACGTTTGAAAAAAAAGCTGTTTCACAGATTTCATCCAGACGTGTCTTCCAAGATACGGAAGCCAATCCAATCGAAAGAAAAACGGTCGCACCGGAATCATCTTCGAACGATGAGAAGTTGTTTTACGGTTAAATGGCCTAAATGACAATGCCCTGCTACAGTATGCGTAGACCGTGACACGTCCTTCGTAGTTCTTCATCAGCTGTTCCTCGAATGATAAGTTCTTGCATCTGAAAAAGCAAAAAAATGACGAATATATTAGATCTTGAGGTATATCTTTTAAAAGTATAAATGTATCCAACTCTAGAGAGACGATGACAATGTCTCTGTCATTGAGGGTGCCGTATTTTGACTGTTTGCAGACACTAAACGATGGTCCATGACCTATTTCCTTAGCTATTGAGCACAAATGGTGCACCCTTTGAAGTGTTTCATCCAATCGTTTACTTTCGATGTTGTTCACAGCTGACTGAGATCGATCTTCGTTCCACCAACTCCATCCTTGATGGAGTATCCATAGGATGAGGCAACACAGCAATACACGGATCAGCTCTTTAAAGAAACGTCGACGATTGCGCGGGAAACCCATCGATCGTTGCCTAGCAACGGAAGCTGTAGTCGTGGCTTTTTAAATCCATTATATCGCATTCCTGTGTGCTAGATGGCGCTGGGGGTTCAAGCTTTGACGTCAATTACATTCGTTGTAAAATGCATATTATTTTATTCAATAACTTATACATGATTGTGACGTCACCCTTATCAACTTTCATAGACGTGAATTGTGTACGGTAAAATATTTATTGTGACGTTACGTCACGTTTGGTATTTTGATTTGTCTGCGAATAGTTGTACAAACATGGCGTTTTATATATTAACTTGTATAGTACTAAAATGCCATATTTGTTTACCATAAGCGCGATTCACATCTCGATGTATCGAAATGCATTGTGCATCCAAATGTCTCTATTAAAGGTGGTTCTTGTCTTCATTTTCAATGGAGATATAAAAAGTGGTATTGCGGTATGATGTTATATTTTTTGTACCTAATCGTCGTTCAAATGGTTATACTAATATGGCGGCTGTCTCATTGATATGAATGATGGATGTGGACAACCCCTCTCATTCGTTTCTAACGCTTTCTACCTCAGTCAATGTGCTTCATCACTTGGCTATTAACGATATATTGATAATGTTTTTCCCATAGGATGACTATTTCTTAAGACAGGTTGTTAGAATTAGGTGAAGTATACTGAGTAACAGCAGATGTTACTCAGTAGACTTGATATTTTTTCTGCTTAAGATTTTATAAATGAACGACATAGTTTACATATACATTTAAAGTGTTAACTGTGTAAACGTATTTTAATGTCTATTTCAAATGTCAAATGTGCCGTCAACTTGACAGAACGGTGGACATTCTTGAAAAGAATGTTTTGACGTGATCGACGGTCGTGTGACCGTCACAACCATTCATGAACGACGAAACGTTAATTGACGTGACGGTACGTACCGTAACGTTCCATATAATGTGAATCGATCTTTATAATTCGGAGTCTGTAATCCCCACTTTCGGCTCCAAAACGTGGATTTTCTTCTCTTCACGCGGTGAACACGTGTCAGTTGCCGGTAAAATTATATTTCATCGTAAAGTCGAGACTATGACACACATTGATGCACAAATTATTCATTACGCGTGAATATAAATCGATATTTGCGTATCGAATAAACTGTTCTTGAATTTGGGCCTAAATATCGGTGAAAATAAAATTTTTGGGAAAAAAAAGGGGGTGAAAATAAATTTCGATCAGAATCTGAATCAAAATTTATTTTCACCCCCTTTTTTGTCTCATTTACTGAGACAATACTAACAATTTTTCACTTTGTCCCTCATTGAAATATATGGAATAATAAAAGAAAATTACCATAACCCTCCCAACCGCCTGTCAGCTGTAGAGCCGGCCCTACGGTATGCAAGGCCCGATGATCAGTTGTCAGTCACTACAGCCCCGTCGTACACCACAATACCCTACCCACTGCCCGCCACGTCACAAGAGACAGGAGGTACATGGCTGTCGTAAGACAGTCCATGGTCATCTCTTACGCTCGTACATAGCAGCCTCCTGATGACTTCTGAACTAATGCCTGGAAATGCCTAAACAGCCCGGTCAGCAGCTGCCTGAGGCAGTACAACACTTTGTCGTACCCCTATCAGGATTTTCCAAACAGAAGCCCAACTTTGTTCCCCATATTACCAAATATAAACTACATAGCATATCTGATATCCCCTGCAAGATGGAAGTGCTCGCTGCGGAATATAGAGCGTACGACGGAACCTCCACGGTATAATAGCTGCAATAACAGCTATTAAGTACAGTTGCGGCGGTTTTACCCGCAGTCCTCTTGGACTTTCAAGATACCGGAACGCAGTCGATAGTATTCCCTACTCGTCCCCATACGCTTCGTAGAGTTAGAAATCTGACAGCCCCCCCAAAGATGTTTGAAGAGACGCATACAATGCTAATTTTGACCAAGGATGACAATTGGATAGTCTGCAAACGAGAATTGAAAATTATTAGAAGCGCTTCATAAAACAGACGTCTGGGGCAAAGTGAAAAATCTCCTCTATAATTAATATAGTAAGAAAAAATCGTTATTATGCGTCTTTGAGTGGTGTCTTTGGCCGTGTTTTGCATGCCCCGTCCCCCTTCTATTGAATAACTTCGACCCTCCTATCGAATAAACCCCACCCATTTTCCTTTGATACAGTAAGACACTGATGGAAAATTTTCACCGCAACATGGTGTTTCTCATACCACACGCGATGCACCGTGTGCGGCATGGAGCGCTGTCACCGCATTCGCAACCGGCGATACTAAATGTTGAACAGGAGTCGAAAGTACGCAAAAATTGTTTCATCTCCTTTATAAATCTTAATATAGTAAGACAACATCGTTATTATGCATCTTTGAGTCTTGTTTTTGAGTGGTGTCATTGACCGCGTTTTGGATGCTCCGTCCTCTCCTACTGTATAACCCCCACCTATTTTCTTTTGATACAGTAAGACACTGATGGAAAATTTTCACTGCAACATGTTTTTCCTCATACCACACGCGATGCGCCGTGTGTGGCATGGAGCGCTATCACTGCATTCGCGACTGGCGACATTTAACAGTTGAACAAGAGACGAAAGTACGCAAAAATTGTTTCATGCCGCTGGAATAACAGACGCTCTCGGCATGACATTTTCTCAATGCGCATTAGAAAATATAGGCTCAAATGCTTAGACTAAATCTCGGAATTCTTTTGATTTCTTTTACATTCGTTATTTTAATTTACCCTTCTAGTCTCTAACAAACTTTGTTCTTGAAAATCAGCTGATAAAAACAAGCCGCCGCCTTCTATAGTCGTCGCCAGTGGTTCAATGATTTGGAAAATGGTCGTCGTCCTGTTGCGAAGTGTGGTTTTAGTAGGTTCATTACCCGTTATTAACAATTTGTGTAATAAATCTCGATATTTTAATTAATCAATCTCTAACACTAAGACTATAAATTAACTTTTTAAAAAGGTAATCTCTAGAAACCTTCCGTTGGGGCAAAAATACTACCGTTCAGAAGAATAAGCGTCAACACGCACGTGTTCTAGACCACTGCACGCACGTTCACTTGTTTTTTGTCATTCACGGGGTATTTTTTGATTAAAAGCCGCTAGCCTCATTGCTAACGCTGTGAAGTCATGACGTAGGTTCAGCTGAAGATTGCCTACATTATATTACATTGTAATTTAACAATCTGTATTCGTAATCACAGCCGAAATTGAAAGCCAAGTTTGCACAAGTGAAGAGGATTATAAATTCAAGAGACAATCGGATGTGAGTTTGCGTTTGTAAATATAATCTCCTCCTAATAGAAGAAATCTATGATTTGTGTCAAGGAAACCTATTAAGAGTAACTATATTGAGGCGATTTTCTTTTCGATTTTGTTGAATATAGAAAAGAAAGACAAGCTCCGAAGTAGAAGAATCCAGATCCACACGAGATCGTCCTCAAGGAAGCGTAAATATCGAAATCCTTAAAATTTTTACGTACATATAACTTTCTATTAAATCTGCTCGTTTGTTACAAACTAAAATCTTAAAAAAAACAGGCCCAAAGTGTCTTCCGCTCTGTTCTTTCAGTACAACAGTCAACTGGGGCCTCCGTTTCACGTAATAATTGATACCAACTTCGTTAATATCGCCATCAAAAAGAAACTGGACATAATACAGTCCATGATGGATTGTCTCTATGCAAAATGTACTTTTTGTTGTTATTTGAAGTTTTTTTTTTATTATTACTAATGATGCGTTGTTTAGGTATCCCATACATCACGGACTGTGTCATGGCAGAATATGAAGAAGCTCGGAGGGAAATTCAGAATCGCTCTCAGGTGTGTTATCACATCCTCTTATTTTTCTATCGTTAGAATTCCCAGAAACATTCTGATGTCTGTGTTTTGAAAAAAACTTAAGCTGGTTTTAAAGGGTAAAACGGCCTTAATTCGCAATAACCAGAGTTAAGAAATCACCTGTTCATACAACAGATTAGCTGTTTTATGAAGTAGACTGTAAAATTGCCGGAAATTCTAAGAATTGTCAAAGATATAAATAAAACCAATGAAAATACAAAAAAGCCAATAGATAATTGTCCAAGTTTTAAATGAAATTAATTTAAAAATGTAACATAATAATTAACTTCGTTAACTTAAGATACTTGCTTGATTTTTAACTGAAAGGTATTGATTTATTTTATTCAACATTTGTCGTTTAGACCGGACTGGAACTTTTTTGAAAGAATTATGTAATAAAAAGAAGAAATTTAAACCGTTTTAGAAACTAGAATGGTTGCCGATTGACTAAATAGTAGTAGCTTCATGTGTCTAGTCAATAAATAAAAAATATTGTCTGTTTAAAGTTCGATCGTTTTGTGTCGGATGTGAAAAGCTAATTTTGAAAAACATCAACATGTAATACTCTTTAAGTGATTTACAAGCTCTTCTAGTTTATAAAACACTTTCAAGTTTCTCTTAATTTTGCTCGTGATAGAGACAATAATCAGAGTTTGAAAGGCGTTTACATTTTAAAAAGAAGTTAAGGTGTCTATTTTTTTACATGTATCAAAGATTGGATTAAAGATGATCACATAGCAGATTATTTCTTGGGCTGTGTTGTGACTGCAACGTGCGAAACTTACGTCGATGTCATATTTAAGATTTCTCAAGTGACACAATATGCTGCGAGACAGTTAGCAGCCGATATTGGTACGCCAGTCGTAATATCGTCAATTTGATTATAGAAATGTTTGAATGTGAAGATTCTTAACAATATTTCGTTTTTTCTTAAAATATTATTTGTGCAACGTTCTGGACGATCTTGGGCTACAACCGTTAGATAATCTAGTTTCTGTTTCGTCTCTATTAAAGGCAAGTAGCGAAGACTATTCTCGAGTGGCCGAAGGTAAACCTGCAAGTCAAGTCAGTGCCGTACGTGGTTTACGAAACCTGGTTCTTGTCGAAAATTAAATCGTACTTACGTATCTAATCGTGTCTTCACTTTGTTTACTAACAGAGATTTACGCAAGTGAACAGAAACTTTTTTCAGAATTATAAAAAAATAGTAAAGGTGATAGAAATGAGAAAGTAGAGCATTATGATTTAGGTTATTTTTGTGACGAAGCCTTTAAAAATAAAACGTTGTATGATAAAATGAAAAATTCTTTTGTCACATACACATATTATTTTTATTTCTAATAAAATTTGAATTATAGTAGGTGAATTGGTTAAAAAGTGTTTTCATAACGGATATATAGCTTTAAAATAAACTTATTTTAGTATAAAAATACTTTCATGTTTCACTTAAATTTCACTTTTTTTTTCTAATTTACATATAAATTTTTAAAATATTTAAGTCCATAAAAGAGTGGAACTGATACGAGCTCTAATTTATAAAGTGGTGAACACTTTAATTTTGAAAACTATTTCATACATATTGTGAATACAAATTATTGTTTTAAAAATAACAGATTTTATTTCTTTAAAATTTCTTAAATTTTTTTGTGTTCAAAAATCAAATCAAAATTTGATTACAGTTAGTTGAATTTTATGGTGTTGCCAGTTTTTTTATGTGATTTAAATAATAAATAATTTTTAGAATTCAACGAAGAAAATTCAATTGACTTAAATCGCAATTTCAGTCATTGATTTAAATCAAATTTTACCCTGTTAAAAAGTTAGTTGTATGAACTCTCAGCTTTAGTAGAAACGTTTTTGTAGTATTTTCATTATTATTTTTTATTTGTTGAAATAGTGAATAATTAACAGGGCTCGGATTTTTATGCAATATGAAGCAAACGTTTCTCAATCTGTGGCCCAGTTGCCGTTTGTGAAGTAACAACTCCCTTTTGATCAACCAACAATTATGATTTTTTTAATCAAAAACACTGGTTAGAGGCTAGAACTGAAACTGATAACTGAAAGTGACCAGACATCTAGCCTCTAACGAGCCTTTTCTGGTTAGAAAACAAATAATTGCTGTTGCTTTAATAATGATTACTTCACAATTGGCACTTGGGCCACAAAATGAGAACCATTTGCTTGATATTGGCATAAAAATCCGAGCCCTGATAATTAGTTATCCTAGCAGAAAATGCCAACAATAACAAAAGAGAAGATCTGTCTGTCTTGTTTTCGTATGAATATGTATTGTTTTGGTTTTTTGAGGGTTTCCGTAAGTTTTTCACCTGCATCTACCTGCATGAACTGTTCCATAGATTGATATATAATAAATGTATTTTGTTCTAGGCTTCATTCGATTTCAATTGATGAAGAAGAAGGACAAGAAGTGAACTTTTTTTATTTTTGAAGAAGAACAAGTCGTACGAAGGAAGCTGCAAAAGTTGAGACGAAACCAATCAATGAGAGAATTTTAAGGTGAATTTTGTTCATTTAATACAAATATTCTACTCTTGTTCTTTACTGTTTTTATTTCGTGAGATATTTTTCAAGAATTTTGTGTCATTTTCTCATAAGAATTTATCAATAACGATTTTTATGTTTTTTTTTTCTCATGAGAGAGAAAATCCTTGTATTTTATTTTGAAACATGAGAAGGTTATATATTTATAATGTGATCAATGAAATTTCCTCTTTCTTTCTTTAGAAGTAATTTTTTTTTCGTTTTCAAGGAAATGATTATTTGAAAAACCACCTTTAAAAAGATCATTCATTTTTTACTGTCTTTTAATTCACGTAGACCTTTTTTTCTTCTAAAACAGTGAACTCCGGTTATTCCGGGGTTTCAGAATAGCATTACTAAGGAGAAATTGAAATTGTGTTAGAAACTAGAATGGTAGCTCAATCATTTATTATTTTTTTTCAGGTGCAAAATGAAAAAAAAAAATACTTGAATGTGTTTTAGAAACTAGAAGGGTAGCTCAATCTTATTTTTCTTTCAGTTTTCAGGTGCAAAATGAAAAGAAACTTGAATGTGTTTTAGAAACTAGAAGGCTAGCTCAATCCTTAAAGAATAATTTCACGTTGGTATCTTTTAAAATAAACTGTTTATGTCAGTTTGAAAATGATTCAACTTTAATTGTTTTAATTTTGGCCTTAAAAAAGTTTATTTTGAGAGAGATATCAACATGAAAATATTCTTAAATTATTGAGCTACCCTTCTATAGTTTCTAAAACACTTTCTAGTTTCTCTTTAAATTTTGCTCTTCTGAAAGACAGAATAATCAAAGTTGGAAAATCAGCTGTTCATAAACCATTTTAATAGTGTTTTCTTATTGATATACACAGTATTTCAAAATAAACTTTTTATAGATAAAATTGTTAAAAAAAAATTGTCTTCTTAAAGTTAGTTAATTTTTAAACTGACATAAAAAGCTAATTTTAAAGGATATCAACATGAAAATACTTTTATGTAATTGAGCTACTCTTCTAGTTTATAAAACACTTTCTAGTTTGTCTTAATTTTGTTTCTTTTTAAGACAGAATAGCCGAAATTTGAGTAGTGGCAGTTTATACTTTAAAATGTTATGTTTTTATTGTGTGGTATTGACATATTGTATTTTGAAAATGGAATGTTGATGACAAATTGACAAATAATACAAACAATAAACAAACTTATTGTTGTCTTGAAAGAGAAAAAGGAGATTTTTAGGTCATTTGTTGCCTAATTTTGATATTTCTTCATTAAAAAAGGCATCTTTGAAAATATTGAATGATAAGGAAATGATGGTATTTGAATTCTCTCTTGTGTCTTTTTTGTGTGTGAGAAATGGTGTTCCTTCAAGGAAAGGAAAACTTATTTTGGCAACTTTCATTCATTCTTTCACTTCATCCGTGAAGAAAATGAAATGATTGATGGATTCTTCTAGTCACTTGGCATTTCTTTAAAAAAAACATATTTTTAGACGATTTAAATTAGGAATTTTTAAGAATTGGAAATAAAATTACAGAGGGTTTATAACATGATGATGATGATGATGAGTATTGATCATCATTATCATTTGAAACATGGCCTATACATGTCTCATCTTGTGACGTCAGAAGGGTTGTGAGAATATAGTGACACTAGGCTTGTGCGCCTTGTGTCATTTTGTCAGATTAAAAAAGGAGTAATAAGTTAATAACAAAAAGAATATTCAAAAACCCTTTTTGCTCAAACTGTTAAAACATCTGATATCTATAAAATTAAATGGCATAAGCGTAAATTTTACGTCAACCCTTCTGACGTCATAAGCTTCTTCTTAACGTTGATCCATTTTAAATATCCTTGAAAATCTTATTTTAATTAATTCATGTTTAATGTGTAAACGCTTCTCGAACTTTGTTAATTCTGTCTTCAAGAGGGGAAAATGAAAGAAAACTTGAAAGTGTTTTTTTAGAGACTAGAAGAGGTAGCTCAATCACTTAAGGTTATTTTGTATGTTGATATTTTTTTTAAAATAAGCTATGCGAGTCAGTTTTGAAAATGATCCAATTTTAAGCAAATGATTATTTTTGTCTATAAAAAGTTTATTATTTTAAAAGACAGCAGCATGAAAATACTATTGATTCAGTTGCCATTCTAGTTTCTATAACACTTTCAATTTCTCTTGTAAGTGTTGCTATTCTGAAACTGCAGAATAACCAAAGTTCCAAAATCATCAGATCTATTCATAAAACGTCTAGATATAAAAATAGATGATATTCTACATTTTAGAAGTGTGTTATAGAGACTAGAAGAGTAAACTAATCACGATTTTCAATAAATATTAAACTTAAAATTGGGCTATTTTCAAATGATTCATAGTTAGTTTTGACTATATCCACATGAAATATTTGAATAACAATAAGAATAACAGTAATAATAATAATAATAATAATAATAATAATAATAATAATAATAAAAATAGTAATAATAAAAATAGTAATAATAATAATAAATAATAATAAAATTAAATAATAAAAATAAATAATAATTTTATTAGACAATAATTAATGTACAAAATGAATTACACGAGATTGTAAAAATAGCACCTTTAAGTGTAACCCAGTAATCACATATAAAAAACAATCCAAACAATAGAATTACTTTTCTAGTTTTTTTAAAACAAATTTCAATTTTTGTTGACGTTGAAGTTGTTTTGAAAACGCAAAGTTTGCAGAGTTCTAGTGACCTTTTTCGAGTGTGTTTTGACGTCAAAGTAAATTAATGAAATATTTCCTCATATTTCTTGTTTATAATTTTAAATTTTAATAAACAAATTAATAATTTATTTTTTTCTTAAGTTATGACGTGATGAAATCACTTTCAATTCACTTTTTTTTCTGCATTCTTCTTAATATGAAAACAAAAACTTTACCAAATTTTTTTTTAAAATCAACATGTTTATTAAAAAAAAATTATTAAAAACAACACAACACACAAAATAAAACACACACCTGTGTTGAAATTATAATTGAAATACATGAAGTAAAATAGCACACAGGTGAGTAGTAAATCCTGAACAACATTATATTAAAATGAAGACCATTTCGCGAGTTTAAGAGAATTTCTTCTGGGTAAATTTTTAAATGTAATCTTTTGACGTCATTACCACCCGCAATTAAGTTAAAAAAAAAAGAAGACACAGGTAAGAATTACCAACAAAAAAAGGTAGTCTACTTTTTTTTGTTCTCTCTCTCTTTTCTTGGATCCTGTTTAACCCCTCCTAATTTTCTTATGACGTCATGTGGGTGGATTTTGAAAAGGGGGGAGGAATAATAATAATAATAAAACGTCACCAACTACCATCACCACCACATCCTTATATATGTTTTCTACCTTTTGAATTTCATTCACTTTGTTCAGGTCAGGTCACACTAACATTCACTCTACTTTTATATTATCTACTTGGAGAGTGCAAACTTTTTAAAAGTTGAAACTTGAAATTTTAATAGAGAAAAGTTCTTTCTTCTTGTAGGTGAAGTGAAAATAAGACGTTTTTATTTTGCACAATCTTCAAAAACATAGAAAAAAATGTGAAGTGAATTTCAATTTATTATACATTATATAAAAAACAAACAATAACTCAATTTTTTCTTTAAAAAAACGGATTTATTATTATTTATTAATTTATTAATTTATTATTATTTATTTTATTGAAAATATACTCGGGAAGATATAAATTATAGAACAACTAAAACAACAATTTGTTTGGTAAGAGAAATTTTATTTTTTTTTAATTATGTGATTTTTTGGAATCAATGGCCTTTTAATTTTAATTAATTTACTTTATTTAGTTTCTAGATTAATATAATTAATAATATAATATCTATGTTTAGAGATAGAGAGGCTTTTTTAAGAGAGATTATCTTGTTGTGTGTCTGGTTTGTTGACCGCAGTTGACCTTCTTTCTTCCTATATAACATTTATTTTTTACCACCGTTTGTTTCAAATGATTCTTTTCTGTCTCTTAATTTTTTCATTCTATTCTTGTTTGTTTTTTCCATTAATTTACATTTTATGGAAGACAAACAACAAATATGATGAGAAAAAAAAAGATGATAAAAATGCTTTTAAGGTATTACTAATTATCTTAAGATATATGTTTGTGTTTTATCTCTCATTTCTCTTGAATAATTTTATTAATTATTGTGTGCGTCACCTTTTGTGACCTAAAAGTCGAATTGATTTTAACACTTTGTTTGATGAGATTAGTTATTATATTTAAGAAATAATTGTCATATTTCTTAAGGCGTTGTATATTGAAAAGAAACTAGCTTGCTATATCTTTCAAAATGAACTTTTTATACACAAAAATTACAACAACAACAAAAAATAAAAGTCTGGCTTTAAAAGTTGGATGATTTTCAAAGTCAAATAAAAAAGCTTATTTTAAAAGATGTCAACTTGAAAATGATCTTAAGTGATTGAGTTAGCTTTCTAGTTTCTAAAATACTTTCTAGTTTCTAGGACAGAATAACCAAGAGTTTTCAGGGATGTTTACGCTTTTAAAAACCACCTGTTTGATAAATTTGATCTATTATTATGTTCTTAATTAACTTTACAGTTAATTACAACCGTACAGCTAATTAATAATGAAAGGAATTACAAGAAGTTTTCAGTTTTTTTTTAATTCATAAAGTGGTTGCAAATTTTGGTTATTCCACTATTTAAAGTAAATTTAGTAGAGAAGTTGCTAGTTTGTACGCAAACTAAGATAATAAATGATTTCAATAAAACTAAATTCAAAAATTCATATTTCTAAAAATAAACTTTCATAAAAATTAGTAGAAATTCGTCTTCTCTAACTTTAAAAGTGCCAAAAACTAAAATTCACGTATTTCAAACTTCCATAAAAAGTTTTTTAAGTTGCTGAAGCAGGTGATGAGTTTGTACCTGAGGGGGGATGGGGGTTAAAAGGGGTAAATGGATGGCTCCAAACATGCCTGGAACATGGTGGTAAAACGAGATATGTGGTGTGGGTCTTCTGAGAGTTTGGCACAATATCGAAAGGGGTGTTGGAGATAGGCTTGCCACCTTTTTCCTCCTTAGTGGAGGACAGTCCTCCATTCGGGGAGAAATGTCCTCTGGTCAGCACCGTCCTCCACACAATAAATTTTATAAAAACTTAAATACGTTTGTGGAGTACGGTCCTGGCCGGAGGACTGTCCTCCACAGGTGGCTAACCTAGTTGGAGAACTAGAACTTCCGTAATACCTTGTACACACATGAGTTAAATGAATTTAAATGTGTTTAAGTGAATTATACGGAATCCAGTTAAGGACATATGAACCAAATAAAAATTGACTTTATTATTAATATTTTAACATTGAAATACTAAATCAATATTTTGTCAATAGTTTCTATATTTAAGTATTAACTCAATATTTTCAGATTATTAACTGAATAAATTGAATTCGACGACATATTGTTTATTTGCCCTTCACAGAATTCTCTGTAGAACACGTTTATTATTTAAAATGCATTTAAATTATCAGGTGTGTACTAGGTATAAGGCCGACTCTGCGTATTTGCGAAGAATAAAAAGGTGCAGAAAAGAATGATGAATAAATTTGTATATAAATATTATTGAACAGAAATCAATATGAATAATTTTTCCAAAAAAAAATTAATTAATATAATAGTTAAAATATATATAGAGCTGGGCAATGACCCGCAGTGTTTTTTTATTGTGTATATTTTGAGAGAGTTGATGATAGAATTTTGAGTCTTTGTTGTTTTAGTATGTGTGTGTGTGTGTGTGTGTGTGTGGTTAAATTATCAAATGACCTTTTAGTCCCCATGAAATAAAAAACTATAAAAAACAATTGAATTGATCGATTGAGTGAACACAAACTAAAGAGACTACTGTATAATTATTGTACATTTTAATAGAATCAAACAAAAAAGGTGGAGGGAAGGAGAGAAATTTAAAACAAAAAACGGATGAAGGCGAACTGAAGCAACCTTATATTTATTTATACAAATTTCAAAGAAGCCTCTTTTAAGTTCAGGTAAAAATATTCAGGTAGGTAGAGAGGGGTCAGTGCTTTTGTGTGATGTAATCGGCCTTTTCTAGCCTCTCTCAATACAACCACCACCACCACCACCACCACACCTATTGCAAAATTGTCAAAACTTAACAGGATATAAATATACAGGGTGGTTCTTATTATTTGCAATAATTTACCTCCCCTCCTTCTTTAAAAAATGTCAAAATTTAGGTCAAGTTTAAAGTTAAACATGAAAAGCCTTTTAATTATTCAAGTCCAACTTGATTATAGAAGGTAAAAAACATTGGATCTACTTTTTATCATGTCCACTGCTCACCCCTTTCTTCCTTGTATTTTTTTTATTGTGTGTTCATTTAAGCGCTAATTTTAAAAGTTCAAAGTATTATTAGAAACTAGAAGAGTAATCATGTGAAAGTATTTTTTTCTTCATATTTTTTTGATGTCTTTCAAAATAAACGTTTTTGTGTTTGAAAAATCAACAACTTTCAAGTAAAGAAAATTAAGAACTGATATCAGAAGGTCACTTTTTTTAAACTCAACATAAAACGTTGATTTTGTAAAATATTTTTTATTAAATTATCCAAAATTATGAAATATTTGTGATTTGTTCATTTGGCGCACCAATTTTTTAAATCCATTAAGCGAAATGGTTTATTATAGGCCTACTGCTCATTGTTCATTAGTATGTTAGAAACTAGAAGAGTAAATCATGTCTGTGTGTGTGTAATTATTAGGGCTTGGATTTTTATGCAATATCAAGTAACTTTTTCAATTTGTGGCCCAAGTGCTAATTGTGAAATAATTATCATCCTCATTACAGCAACCAACAATTATGCTTTTTTTTTTATCAAACAGACTTGTTTTGAGGCTAGATATCTGGTTACTATCAGTTGTCAATTAGAGTTTTAGCCTCTAAGAAGGTGTTTTTGTGATTGATAAAAACCAATAATTGTTGGTTGATCTAAACCGGGAATTGTTACTTCACAATTGGCTCTTGAGCCACAGATTGGGGAAACAGTTGCTTGATAAATGCATAAAAATCCGAGCCCTAGTAATTATATTTTAAAGTTAATGGTTGACATTTTAAGTTTTTCGAAAACATTGAAGTAAAACATTAAGAACTGATACAGAGGGCCATTTTGAAATTGACATAAAACGTTTATTTTGTAAGATGTGTCTTGATGATATTACTTTTTACGTTGACTCTTTTAAAAGCTTTTTCTGTTTTCTAACAAACTTTGAATTTCATTTAAAAATAATATTTTAGATGAATAAGTTAACCGAGTATAAATAACTAAATTACTGTATAAAACAACAGTAGCATTTAAGACGCCATTTTGTATTTTAACTTTTTAATAATTGCTTATTCGATTGTCTTTTTTTTCTGATTTTGTTTGCAGGAAGTAAGAATTATCTTGTGTCTTGATATATATTTTTCCACACAATTACCATCATGATTCCGAGTCATTTTGAGTGGATTAAAACCAACAAAATGGCCGCCATTTTGTATCTTTTGATCATTGTGGTGCAAATTTCAACAGTTCATCTGGCTTCAACCACATCTATATCAGGTATATATACGATATCATCTGATGTTTTAATTATTGTTTATTATTATTTTTTTATTAATTATTTGGGCACGGATTTTTATGCAAAATATCAATAAGCAAATGTTTCTCAATCTGTGGCTCAAGAACCAATTGTGGAGTAACAATCTCCCATTTAGATCAACCAACAATTATGGATTATCTTCAATCAAAACACTGGTTAGAGGAAAGAACTTAGTTGACAACTGATAGTAACCAGACATTTATCCTCTAACTAGTCTTTTTGATTAGAAAAAAGCATAATTTCGGTTGCTCTAATGATGATTATGATGATTACTTCACAATTGGCACTTGGGCCACAAATTGAGAAACATTTGCTTGATATTTGTTGCATAAAAATCTGAGCCCTAGTGATTTATTATGTAATTTTTTTAAACTTGAATGTTATGTATTGGGTTTCTGTCCTAAAAATGGAATTTGAATTTCTATGCATTGTGACGTCACGCATCAAACCCTAAATCTTATTTGTAACGGCTCGGATTTTTATGCAAAATCAAACCAAATGTTTCTCAATTTGTGGCTCAAGTGCCAATTTTGAAGTAATCATTAGAAGCATTAGAGCATTGTTTTTTCTTATAAAAAGAATGCTAGTTAGAGGCTAGATATTTGATTACTATCAGTTGTCAACTAAAAAGTTCTAGCCTCTAACCAGTGTTTTTTTATTGAACAAATAATTGTTGGTTGATCTAAATGGGAATTGTTACTTCACAATTGGCTCTTGGGCCATAGATTGAGAAACATTTTGCTTGATATTATGAACCCTACTTATTTGCATACATTCTCAATATATATTTTTTTAAAGTTATATTTAATATAGAGATAATATTTCTTAAAGGACTTTTAAGTCTCGTAGCGTAACGAGTGCTAATTTAGAACAATGACACGTTTTGGTTGGTTGTTTCCTCAAGGAAAAAATAAAGAATACCAACCATTATAGAACTATGTAGACAATTTATTATTATTATTATTATTATTATTATTATAGAAGACTGACCGAGTATGGAGAGGGGGGGGGGCAATGAGGGCCCAAAACAACTTATTATTTTTTAATAATTATTATTTAATATGAAAAAAGGAGTAATATTAACATTTTCTTTATAAAATAAAGGATAATTTCAAATTCCGTCATTACATAAAGCACAAATAAAGGGGGAGGCCTCATTACAGAAAAAGTCATAAAATTGTGACAAGTCATACCTTATGATAACACTCTTTTGTGTATTATTTTATGCTATACATCAGTCAAGAGAAATAATATGACAATAATTATCATTAATAATATTTTGTAATTTGCTCTTGTGACTTTCACAAGGTTATGAGCTAGATATGACAGTGAATTTATCTACATAAAAAGCAGGGACCTCATTACAGAAAAAAGTCATAAAATTGTGACAAGTCATGCTTTCTACTGTTAACTGCTTGTGCGCTATTATTTTATGAATATAATATTATGCTGTACACTATGACAGTCATGTGACAATATTTATCATGATGATATTTTGCAGTTTTGCTTTTGTGACTTTTGCAAGGTTATGATGTTATGTAATGAGGCCCCCAAATTACAAAATATTATTAATGACATAATGACAAATATTATCGTATGACTGTCATTGATTGGTGTACTAAATAAATTGACAGTGCCGAAGCAGTGGCATCATGCATAAGGTGTGGCTGTGTGTGTATGTGTTGAGAGATAGTAAAATACCCTTCTAGTTTCTAAAACACTTTCTTGTGTCTCTTTAATTTTACTTCTGAAGGACAGAATTATAATCAAAATTCGAGGGGCGTTTACATTTGTAAAGTTTAAAAACCACCTTAAAATGAAATTATATTTAAAAAATGTGGGAGGATGTTGTAATTTTGAATGAAGTTTTGGGGTGGAGCTAAAATGAGGCACAAATCACGTTAGAGACGGGGCTCCAGACATTTTTTTTTGGATAAAAAACTCCTCCGTATAAAATAAAACTTGTTTTTTTTTTCTTTAAAAAAAAATTCAAATAAGATAAAAAGCCTTAAAATAAAAAGAGAAAGAATGAAATTTTGCATACATTGTGTCTTTTTATGTTTAAGTTTGCAGAATAATGCAACAATAATAATGATAATAATGCATTTGGAAATTTGATGATGCATGAAAATAGCAGCTTTTATAGCAATTTGCAATTTTACACAAAAGTTGCTTTTGTTCTCTCTTTTTTCTCTCTACATTTTCGATAAGATTAGCTTTTTTTTTGTTAAAAAACAAAACTAAAAAAAAATATAGCTACATTTTTTAAGAGAAAAAAAAGTTGGTTTTTTTTAGATATTTATAAAAACGAAACTCTTGCAAATCGTTCAACAACTTCTTTTTTCAGTATTTTTTTTTTACTGATATTAATTTTAAACAATGCAAATGAGTTTGACGAGAAAAAAATAACATTTCAGAAATTTCAAAAAAAAAAAAATTGCTATTTTCATAAAATAGCAATTAATATCAACATTCTTCTATATTGATAGACGAAGGGGAGATTTTATACAAAACTACAATTAAAAAAAAGTGTAATTGCCTCTCGAATTCTGATTATTTTCTCTTTCAGGTGCGGGGAATGAAGAGAAACTTCATTGTGTTTTAGAAACTAGAAGGGTAGCTCAATCATTTACAGATATCTTTCAAATTAAGGTTTTTTTGTCAGTTTGAAAATGACTTAACTTTAAGAAGACCATATTTTTTTAAATTTTTGTCTATAAAACGTTTATTTTGAACAAGATCAACATGAAAATACCCTTGAAGTGATTAGTTTGTAAAACATTCTAGTTCATAAACAATACCATAACAAATTAAAGATTAACCTCCGTATTCAAAAACGTTGCTTAAAATAAAGTTAAAACTTAAATCATTATACACACAACTATATAGTAACTCCATGAAGTGTTTTTAAGTTTAGCAAACATTCACCAAAAATTCGGCGAACATTCGTCAAAAAAAATTGGCGGAACATTCGTCAAAAAAATTGGCGGAACATTCGTCAAAAAAATTGGCGGAACATTCGTCAAAAAAATTGGCGGAACATTCGTCAAAAAAATTGGCGAAACATTCGTCAAAAAAATTGGCGAAACATTCGTCAAAAAAATTGGCGAAACATTCGTCAAAAAATTGGCGGAACATTCGTCAAAAAATTCGGCGAACATTCGTCAAAAAATTCGGCGAACATTCGTCAAAAATTCGGCAAACAAAATCTAACATTAAATAGACAAGGAGAGATTTTATGCAAAAATAAACTTGAACATAACAACTAATTTGAAGATTTCGACGTGAATATAAACACAGCAAAAAGTCTCAGAAAAATCGCGAATCTCATCAAAATCGAAAATACACTCTATGCTTTAGTTATTACTTATTACTAGTAAGACAAAAAAATAACTATGCTTTTTGCAATCACAAAGCCTGATTAGAGGCTAGAGTTCTTCTAGAGTTAACTTTCAGCTGGCGAACGGTTGTTGGTTAACTCTGACCCTCTAACCAGTAATTTTTTTTTATTGCAAAAAGCAATAATATTCTTGTTTACACATCACTTATTAGTCAATTTTCGTTTCGTGCAAATTGCGCAACGGGTTTACTACTAACGGGTTGACCAAAAGAAATAATGGATTGAACTCTCACACACAGGACACCACATACAAGGATAAATATATGAATAAAATTAATATTAATAAGCACTCCACCTTCTATGTATTATTAGTGCATAGCAACATAGAATATTATTTTAAGAATGTTAACAACCCCCCTCTACCATGTCAAATTAATTAAATAACCTGTTAAGTACAGTTAGGTATGCTCATCCATATATAATAATACATTTGACTTTTTAGTTCCTTATATGGAGCTCTAAAACAGAAAGACCACCAAAAAAACCACATCCAGAGAACGAAAATTACCTAATTTGGTCATGGGTTAAAAAGGGGATTTTCTATTCCTTTGGGGCACAAATATATTTGTTGTTGTTGTTGTTGTGCAATAATCAGAAAGGAATGACAGGCCTTAAAGACAGGTTAAAAGATAACAAAAGAGGCAGGAAGACAACAACAACAACAACTGCAGCATCTTTTCTTGTTAAAAAATTGCAAAATAACCTCTACCATCCATCCATCCATCCACCCACCCTTATCCACATTATTATTTTATGTTTTATTTTCTAATATTCAACATTAAAAGTGGTGAACGGCAACAACCTGTTTCCTTCAGGCCAGTTATCCTCATGTGTGCTGAGTGTGTGTGTGTATGGGGGGCAACCGGGCAAGGTCAGTCTGACTTTCCCACGCCCATGTAGTATAGATCTTTTAAAGAAAATAACAATAGAAAATATACTGACCCCATCCTCACAGGCACCGAACCCGCTCTTCTACTACTCCTCCTCCTCCATTAGCATATCCTTGTTTAAAAAAGGGGGCCGAGGGGGGTCCCTTTAAAATGCACCAAATGTCCAGTAGAAGGACACACTTAAATTTGAGAATTTATTAAGAATTTTTTCTAATTCTGTTTGCTGTTTTTTTTAGAAGAAATTGAAAGTGTTTTGGAAACTAGATGGGTAGCTGAATTTCTTAATAATATTTTCATGTTGATTATGTTTCAAAATAACCTTTTTTTTTGGGGGGGGGGGGTAATAATAGCCAATAAAAAGCTTATTTTGAAAGATATCAACATGAAAACACCCTTAAGTGATCCCAGTTATCATTCTAGTTTCGAAAACACTTTAGGTTTTCTTAATTTTGCTTCCTAAATAAAAAAGTAACTAAGAATTCTAGGGCCGTTTACATTTTTAAACCATTGAAAGTGTTAGAAACTAGAACGGCTAGTTGATAAATAATGACTAATATGTTCATATATTGATATCTTCCAGACTAAATTTTTTCATAGACAAGAAGTAAGCTTAATTAAAAAGTTTATTTTGAAAGATATCAAAAATGAAAATACCCTGAATTTTATGATTATGTTACCTTTCTAGTTTCTAAAATATTTTTTCAAGTTTCTCTTCGTTTTTGCACCTGAAAACCTGATTTTTGGAATTCTGGTTATTCTGGATTTTAGGAACTAGAAGGGTATTTCAATTAATTAAGATTTTCATGTTGATATCTTTCAAAATAAACTTTTATAGATAAAAAATTAAAGAATATCCGTCAGTTTAAAGTTGTCTCAATTTCAAACTGATATAAAAAGCTTATTTTGAAAGATATCAACAATGAAAATACTCTAGTTACCTTTCTAGTTTTTAAAACACATTCAAGTTTTATTTTGTTTTTGTTTTTTTTTACCTGAAAGACAAGAATAATCAAGAGTTTGTGAATTGTTTTTTTACTCTTTAAAACACACCTTAAGTAATTTAACTACTTTTCTAGTTTTTAAAACAGATTTTGTTTTTAAGAAAGAAACATTTGACAATAAATATATAATTTTATTTAATGTTGTTTCTATTCAGGATTGTCCAGTTTGGGTCGTTGTCCAGCCACTGACACCAAAGTGACTCTTAATTGTAGTGCCTTAGAAGGGACCACATCATCATTAAATGGTTCCAATGTGTTTTGTGAATCGGACACTGATTGCGAAGAGAGTGGTTCTCTCTGTTGTTTCGACGGTTGCCGACGTGTTTGTTTGCAACCTGTTTACACAGGTAATTTCTAAGTTCAATATATGGATTCAGGTGTGCTAAAAGCTAATACGCCTAACAAATACAAACATTGTAATAAATACCACACAACAAAAAAAAGGTCATTCGACTCTTTAACGAATTTCTATGTTTTTGTTTTTAGCTTGCGAGCATCAAAGAATGTCATCGGTAAAGAGAGCTCGTGCCTTAATGTCGCAAGATGTTTCCGATGGAACGATTCAAGTTCCACGTTGCTTATCCGATGGACGGTTCGATCCTGTTCAGTGTGCTGATAAAACGGGTGACACTGGACAGTGTTGGTGTGTTGACGAATCCGGGTTCGAGATCGGTGGAACGAGAACGAAGTCCAGAGAAGCCGTCAATTGCACGTGTACGGGTTTGCTAGTATTATTTGAATTTGTCATTTGATTTATTATGAGTAAGACCTCCAAAGGTTGCAGAAAATGCATAATTTCTATAAACAATTTGCATATTTTTTTTAAATTTTTATTTATGGGCTTTAATTATAAGTGACGTTTTACGTTTTTTAGCACCTCGTCCGTGTGCCGGACATTTGTGTCGAATGCTTTGTCCGTTTGACTTTGAATTGGACGAAGACGGATGTCCACTTTGTCAGTGCCGTGATCCTTGTAGAGGCATTCGTTGTCCGGGAGGAACTCAATGTCAACTTGAAGTTGTCAGTTGCGATAAGGAACCTTGTCCTCCTGTTCCCACTTGTGAGATGAAGTTCTGAGCGTCAAATTCATTTCCAATTAGCAAAGTGTTTACTTAAGATTACGTTTTTGTTGTTGTTGTTGTTGTTGTTGTTTTAGGCAAAAAGGCAAGATCTCTCGACAACGTTTGTACAATTGGTAGAGCGCTTACGGTATCTGATAAAGACAAATTATTCCTTTGTGGCCACGGTCCAACTAAACCTCAGTGTCCCGATTTCTTCGATTGTGAGATTCAGCCACAGAGAGATTACGGTGTCTGCTGTCCTTCACCGGGTATATTGAAATTGATCTGTAATGATTAGGGTTGGAAAATTTGGACGATAAATTTGGGTTATTTTTGCGTAAAAAGAAAACAAAAATAAGTAAATTTGGGATTTTCAAACTTAATTATTAAAAAAAATCAAAATATTTTGAAATTGTGTAACAAGTAGTTTTTCGATGTTTTTAAAAGCAAATGCTACTAGCCTCACATCCAGGGGATTTTGGTTTATTTTATAAATTGTTTTACAGTCTTACTTTATAATTTTATTCATTTGAAATTTATAAACTTGTGTAGGTCAAACACTGCTGATTGCAATGAAAAATTTGGAAATCTGGAATAAATAAATTCCAAAATATCATTCGGGAGTAAAACCTTTTTTTTCCGGGAAAATCGCTGTTTAATTATCGAGTGCAATTAACTTAAATTAACTTAGCCGTATATGCGGTTTAATTTGTGCTATTCTCGAACTTTTGTTGTTTTTGAGAAAGTTTCCTAATTTTCCAGCTCTTAGTAAATATCTAATTGAATTTTTCTAGCGAGAATTTTGATTTTTGTAGATAAACTTTTGAAACCGGGAACTTGTCCAACACCACGAAATGGATCCACTATTTCTTGCGGACTTTCCTGTCATCACGACATGGAATGCGAAGGATTGCAAAAATGTTGTTCATCTGACGAATGTGGTGGATTTGCTTGTGTTCCAATGGCCGAAAACACGGGTAAGTTTTTTCTCGCCAATTTTTTCGTATGGCATGTACGAAGTATTCGTTATAAATTTTGATATGTTAATTTATAGCTTGCCTTCAGCAAAGGATTTTGGCCGAGTTATTATCTGTCGGAGAAAAGGCCGGCCGTGGTTACATTCCACAGTGTACAAGTATGGGTCTTTTTAACCCACGTCAATGTAGTCGTAACGGAAGAGTTTGTTGGTGTGTCGATCCAAACGGAACGAAAGTTCCACGCACTATGGGGCCGTCCGACGTTGTACGTTGTGAAGGTTTTAACGACAACGAAGCCGGTGTTATTGAACCGATCGCACCACGTTCGTGTGACATTCAGTTGTGTACAACCATATGTCCTTATGGATTTGAAGTTGATGCGAATGGATGTCAAACGTGCGATTGTACAGATCTTTGTGAAGTGTGTGCCTCTTCGATAGTAGTTACACTTTTTTGGTTATACGGATGTAATTTAATAAATTTTTTTATACGTTTTTAGAGCATAAAGTGTCCTTCTGAAATGGAATGTGTCGTTGTCGAGAACGATCTCTGCGAACACGAACCTTGTGACAGTTTTCCAGTCTGTTAGTGTCTTGCAATTTTAACTTAACTTTACTGATGTGTGTTAGCAAATTTTTAGAAGAAACTTTCAATCAAAAGTCCAAAGTTTACTTGAAATTAATATTAAAGTATTAACTTTTTTTTTAACATCATGTTGTTTCTAAAAAAAATAAACGTTCGTTCATCGTTTTTTCATTCAAAAACATCTACGAAGCCACTCTTGACTTGGAAAATTTTCTTCTAAAAATTCGTGTATTTAAAGTTTATTTTGAATATGTTTGTTCTTATTGCATTTAGGCAAACCTCCACCGATTCTTTACTCGAAACCTGGCAGTTGTCCATCGACAACAAAGGCGCAGTCACCGTGTGTCAATGTATCTTGCTCAGATGACAGCCATTGTTCTGATGTTCAGAAATGTTGCAAGACAGATTCGTGTGGATTAACTTGTTTGGAACCAGTCAGCGTTAATCAACGACTTCCAACGAGTGCGTTCTATACAACAACAACTGATTAGTGTTGGTTTGCGGATGAATAATAAAACGCCAATTTCTTTTATGTTTGCAGTGTGCGAATATCTGAGAGATTTCGGAAGTAATGCAGTTGATCGAGCGAGAGCTAGAGCCATTGCATTTCCAGTTCCGATCTGTCAGAAAGACGGAAGTTTTGAACGGATTCAGTGTAACGGATTGGAATGTTGGTGTGTCGATGAATTCGGTAGCGAGATCGTGTCGACTCGTGCCGCCGCTTCGACGAAAACGAAAATGGATTGCGACATCGGTCAGTCATTCGAATGAGATGATAGTTTTTCATTTTCTCAATTTCTGTTGCTCATTTTTTTCGTTGTATTTTTAGCATTGAGGCGCAAGTCATGCGATGGACTTCTGTGTCGTTTGGGTTGTGATTACGGATTTGAGCGTGACTTGGATGGTTGTCCCGTTTGCGAATGTAGAAATCCGTGTCAGGGTATCGACTGCGACGAAGGATTTCAATGTCAGATGGTTGAAGTCGATTGTTACGGCGGTTTCTGTCCTTCGGTGCCACAGTGCGTTCCGTCTAGACCCTCTCTCGAGGTCTGTCCGGTCGGATTGCCACTTCGACATCCTCTGACGAACGTCACTCGAGCCTGTGGTCCTTCTAGTCCGTGTCCATCCAATTATTTTTGTCATTCAGAAAGTGGAGAATTGTCGACGAATGGTGTTTGCTGTCGTAAACCAGGTAAAATTGTTTAAAAAGTGGCGCATTTTCTTATAAACGAGCCGTTATCGATTGCAAGTCAATTTATTCGGGAATTATCTTTAAATTTGACAATTTTTTTTTATAATGCAGTCAAGCCTGGACAGTGTCCGTATCGATTTGTTCCCAAACTTGGCCATTGCGAGAATTCGTCCACTTGTGATAGCGACCACCAATGTTCGGGAGCAAAGAAGTGTTGTTCCGACGGTTGTCGTAGCACTTGTGTCGAACCCGAAATGATGACTGGTACGATTACTCATCTCTCGATGTTAGATATGTTCAAGACTTACTTTTTTAAAATTTGTTTCAGGTTGCGAACACACGTTGTCGGTTTCTAAATACATGGACGAACAGGGCAGCTTAGTACTTGGTGAACTACCGGCTCCTCGTTGCGAAGACGAAGATGGTGCGTTTGCTCAAATTCAGTGTCACGGACGTCACTGTTGGTGTGTGGATACAGCGGGCCGAGAGATTCCTGGTACTCGTACTAAAGGATCTCCACAATCTCTCAACTGCACTGGTATGAATAAATCACATATCGATTGGATAACATTTTTAATTTCGATGAGAAAATGATAAACAAATGATTTTATTTGATTGATATTGAAGTTTTAGTTTTATTTTAATTTATTTTTATTTCGTTAATTTTTAATGTATTTAAAAGTCTGTGTTTAACTATGCTTTAAAATTATGTGAAAAAAGTGAAATAATTGAACCAATACGAGATTTCCTCAAAAATTTGTACAAAAAAAAACTGGCAGCAAAACTAAGCAAAGACGTCATAAAAGGGTCACAAAAGCTAGCTTCACATGAACCACTTTATGGCGCCATATAAAGTGGTCGTTTTTAGCGCACTGTTGACTTCATAGAATGTGTTTATATGAGCCACCGCCACTGTTTTTTGCCACAGTGATGAGGAGTGTTTAAATCCGACCACAAGTGACGACCACCGCCTATTTGTCAGTGCAAGGTCATATCAGAGGCGCCACACTAACAGCAGGCGATGGTTTTGAATGGTTGTCTATGTGTAGCAAGCAGTGTCAACCACTTTTTGGCACCACAAAGCAATGACACTAAGTTGAGTGTGTATTAAGCTGGCCTAAGACAGAAATTAAGTGATTTAAATATCCACCATTGTGTCCATAAATGCCACTGTTTTTCTATATTCTTGCATCTTTCTACCAAATGTACTTAAGGATGTATCACAAAAGTATTAGTGTTGATTTTTCTTTAAATGTTTTCAGCACCTTCGAAGAGACCGTGTCCTCCGTTAGTGCATTGTGACCTCTCGTGCCGTCACAGCTTCAAGCTGAACAATAAGGGATGTCCCACATGTTCCTGCCATGATCCATGCGAAGATCTTCTTTGCTCTAAGAAGAATGAAGAATGTCAGTTAGTTGAAGTGAACTGTATCACTGAACCATGTCCACCTATTCCCATGTGTAAGCGATTAACCATAATCAACTTTCAAGTTTTGTTGACATTTCAACAATAAACTTAGGTTTGAATTATTTTTAAAAAAAATCTTAATTACAGGTGTTCTTCGACCCGATAATCCTTGTCCACACGGTCATCCGATTCGTGATAGACTCTGTTCCTCTCTTCCCGGATTCCCTACTTGCCCATCTACTCATGTCTGTTTTAGGAGTCCGTTCGAAGGTCTTGGTTCGGTTTGCTGTCCAAAGCCTCGTAAGTTGAAACTCTTTATTGTGTTAATCGTGTTATTCTTGTCTCGACTTTGAATTTGTCAAGTTAGCTTCGTAGTTAAATTCTAACGAGCGGTTCTGCGGAAAATTTATTGTTTTCAAGCGAACGTTTTTCAGGAGAAATATTACGGAAAAAACTTAGTCTTTTAGAAACTAGAATACTTTGAAAATGGTGGAAATAATTTACATGAAATGTTAATCAAATTATTTAAAAACGGGTCATTTTCAAACTGCTATAAAATGTTTTTTTTTTAAGATATTGCAATGAAAAAAACTTTTGGCATAATCTTTTACGATTCTAGTTTTGTAAACAATTTGAATTTTACGGTTATGTTGTTCCTGAAAAACGTTTTCGTGTCGTCTAGCCAAGTTAAACATGAGGTATAAACTGCTGGTGTCATGGGCTTTTATAAGCCTTTTACGAGCTTATTCAATGATAAAATTTATATCCGATGTTGAAATAACTTTGTTTTGGTCGTATTCAGGTGAAGTTTGCCTTCAGAACCCCGAGTTTAAGGAATGTGGTAACAGTACAACAAAACGGTGGATTTTCAGCATGACAAACAATATGTGCGAAGAAACCCCAGTATCGAAATGTTCCACCTCAACCAATAGTTTTCACAGTAAAGCTGATTGTGAGGCTACTTGTCCTGGTAAGTACTTTAGAGATACGTACGAGATGAGTACGTCAATGGAGGGGATGACTCTGTTCTCAAATAACGAAATAATTTATATCGATAGTATTGTCGGAGTGCGAAAGAGCTCGCGAAAAAGCTCTTCATCTTACCAAAGAAGTTGGAAAACTTGGATTCATTCCAAAGTATGTAAAGAAATCTGAATTGTAATTTTGAGTGGTATTTTTTTTTTTTACTCATTCATTTTTTTGAACGTATTTTCACGAAAGATGTCGAAAGGATGGTGATTGGGATTCGGTTCAATGTCTTCCCGAAGTCGGTCTTTGTTGGTGTGTTAGCATGACTGGAGATTATGTAAAGGGTACTGCCGTCAGAGGTACACCTCGTTGTGGCAGTGCGAGAATGGGACGTCGATTGGGACTCGAAATGGATAACACGACGTTAAAGACAGTTACTGTCGACACTGGGATGAGTAAGTGAACTTCGAACTACCATGAAAAGCTTAATTTAAAAGATATGAAATTACCCTTAAGTTATTGAGCTACAATTCTACTTTATAAAACACCTACAAAAATTTTCACGATTTTGCTTCCGAAAGACAAAACAATCGGAGAGTTTGAGAGACGTTAATTTTTTTTTGGGTCTCTTTGCAGTTTGTTCCGAAAAACAATCCGTCTATCGTTGTAACGCGTCGCTCTGTGATGGAAAAGTGTGTCTGAGTCATCCGAATGCTGCATGTAGAGTAGATCCATGCGGTGGTTGTCACTACAGGTTTTACGTTGACGAACAGAAAGTAGACTGTAACGAGGGTCTTTCAGAGTGCCAGCGTGAAGTTCAGACCGTCCTTAATTCAGATAGTTGGTCATTACGCATTATGGATTTCCTCAGTGCTTTTTTGGCACCTGAACTCGAAGGCTCCGCTTCCAACCTATTCGGACTTTTAGATGTGGAAAGTGATGGCGACGATGTCGTACCCATGCATATCGTCAAGCGCCAGTCGATTCCCGCCGACGATGACATTCTAGAAATTCTCGAAGGTGTTGTCGGCGGCAACAAATATCCCATTCAAAAGAAAAGTCCATCGGAAGCTGAGAATGTCGAGATGGATGATGGGGTGGATGATACGGAAACACAGTCGTTGTCGCCTCTATCGATGGTGACTTTGCCACCACGATGTTCTTTGAACGGAGAATACGAACGAGAACAACGACAAGGAGAATTATCGTGGTGTGTGGATGCTCGTGGAAAACCAATTCAAAAAACGTTAACCAGAGGAATTGTGAAGTGCTCGGAAGATGGTGCTTAATTTAGTAACGATTAAATGAAGTTAGCATGAACGCCGTAACGAGAGCTTGTTTATTTTATAGGTACCATATTAGATAGAAAGGAGAAAGGTCCGGTTTGTTCCGATCCGACAAAGACTCCTCGTATTTGTACGGACGAATGTATGCGTTCTGAATGTCCTTCTCACCCGGACGCTCTTTGTCTTGCCGATCCGTGCGACGAATGCAGAGTTTCATTCGTTGCAACCGGTGGTGAAAAAGTAAACTGCGAAGGTATATTTTTGATACTTGGTTCTATTTTTTTTTTCTTCTTTCTCTTTTCTTTAAGATGTTAAGTTTTTCAGGAGGAAACTTAAAAGAAACTAGAAAGTGTTTTAGAAACTAGAAGGGTAGCGCGATCATCATGTTGGTATCTTCAAAAAAAATTTTCATAGACAAAAGTTTAAAAAATATTGTCTGCTCCTTTTCAAACTGACTTTAAGTCAGTTTGAAAAGGAGCAGACAATATGTGTTTATTTTTTAAAAAATATATCACCATGAAAGTACCCTTAAATGATTGAGCTACTCTTCTAGTTTCTACAATACTTTGCTATTTCTATTAATATTGCTTCCAAAAGATAGAATAACTGGAGTTCGAGGGACGTTTACACTTTAAAAACACACCCTTAATTTTGATGGTTATAATTTTCTTAGAAAAATGTCGTCAGTCATTGGAAATCGGGATGTGCCGAGCTGCGTTTCCTCGCTTTTTCTATAACTCTACATCAGAAAAATGTCAGAGTTTCGTCTATGGTGGTTGTCTTGGTAACGATAACAACTTTAATAGTTTCGAACTGTGCGAAGAGGAATGTATGAAGCCAGGTACACAGGAGATTTTTTTTTTCATTGCTTGTATTTTTAACTGAATGTAGTCTTGTCATCTAATTCATGTCTAATTTTTAGTGAGTCTGTGTTCATTGCCGAAACGTGTTGGAATGTGCCGAGCATCTATGAAGCGATGGTGGTTTAACGAGAAAACTCAGCAATGTGAACAATTTATATTTGGAGGCTGTGATGGCAACGGAAATAATTTCGAGAGTCGAGAGCAGTGTGAAGGAACATGTCCCGGTTTGTTTTTGTTTTTTCGAGTGGTACGCAACAAAGATTTTTAGGGCAATGTTTGAAAACAACTACGTTTTGTATAAAATAGCCTCAAACAGACTCAAAACCTGTCTACACACACATAGACGTTATGTAATGATACTTTGATGGAACGTCAATAAGTGTGTAATCTGACTTGAGTGTGTTTGAGGTTATTTTCTACCAATGGTAGTCGTTTTTCAATTTTAAGCAACCGTAAAAAAGTCGAGTTTTGTTAGAAACTAGAATAGTAAATGGTAGAAATTAAATGGTCAAAATTAAAGAAGATAATTTGGCTTTTTAATTTTAGTTTCACCTTTCTAAAATTGGTTGAAACATTGAGAAACTCTTGTTTATGTTGGATTTAATACAAACTAATTTCATGACAAAATCTTTCAAAATATACTTTTCTTTTAACAAGACCGTTAAAATGTTTTCTGAACAGCTAATTGTCTAACTCTGCTTAATTTTGCGTTTCATAAGTGCAACACTAAGAAGAAATTGAAAGTGTGTTAGAAACTAGAACGGATAACTGAATCACTTTGTAGTATTTTTATGTTGATATTTTTCAAAATGAACTTTTTGTAGACAAAAAATTATAATAAAATTGTCTGCTTAAAGTTGAGACAATTTCAACTTTTTAAATTTTTTTTTAATATATCAACACGAAAATACACTTAAGTGGTTTAGCTACCCTTCTAGTTTCTAAAACACTTTCTAGTTTTTCTTAATTGTCCTCTTCTGAATGTTGAAATAACCTACGGTAAGTACGAGAGGTGTGTTTATATTTTAAAACAACTTTAAGTTCATTTTTAAATTAATATAACATCACGAAATTACTTTTAGCAAATTCACCTAACTATTCTAGTTTTTATGAAACTTTTGAATTCTTTTGCTTAAAGTTGCTTTATAAAGGAATTTTACATTATTTTTCTTACTGTTGCGCCACTGTAATACAGCTTTAATCTCTGTTATTTATTAATTTTTGATAATTGTTATCTGGTTTTGCATCAGATGTGGTGCTTTGTCCTCGATTCCCAATGTCACACGATGCGGAACCGTGTAAGCGGTCCATTCACTGCTTGAATCTAACGTGTAGTTCGGACCCAGATGCAGTCTGTACGGTGGATCCTTGTGACTGTCGTCCATATTTTATCGATTATGATGGGCTTCCAGTAGATTGCACAACACCAACAACAGGTTGGATTTTTTTTTTTAATATTTCACAAATAAAACTGTTAATCTTTAATCGTAATTTTGTAATTGTTGAAGATTCTTCGTTATATACGACTGCAACTGTTGTAAAAGCGACAACTGTTTCAGTTAAACAATCTCGATTGACTCCGTGCCAAAAGAAAAAAGTGTCTCAGTGTGACGATAAGGGTGCTTTCAATCCCACTCAGTGTGAAAACAATAGTGGGAATGATACAAAGTGTTGGTGTGTTGACGAAGCCGGAAAACGTATTCCAGAATCTCCGATATTTGCCAGAGGCCTACAGAAGTGTCGTAAGTTTCGTTTCGTTTTTGCACTAACGATTGAAACGAGAACACTTTACATTTTCTTCACTTTTTTTTGTCCAGATTTGACGAAGGTGGAAAATTTCCTAGTAAATCTTGTGTTTGAACACGACGATCGGTTGTTTGTCGAACGGAAGATGGAGGAAGTCAGAACTGAATTGATGACGATGTTGAACGAAATAACCGGATCTGTTCGACGAGATGACATCGTTGTCGAAATGCTTCCCAAAATGGTGCAGATTAATTTTACTCTTAAAGGTACAGATAAAGTGGACGTGGCGTATACGATCGAGGAAAAGATGAGCGCCGGAGAGATTGTCCTTCCGTTGACTGGACTTAACCTTCGATCTTCGGTTATCGAGTCTCATCTGAGTAATGCCGCAGCTCCCGAACATCCGATCGAAGAGGACATCTTAACGGAAGGAACCGTTGCTTTTTTCGTTTGCATTGCTATCGTCATTGTTCTCATGGTTATTCTATTCGCCACCTTTATTGTGGTTTGTATGATTTTATATTTTGGCACATAACCCTCATTACAAAAATAATCATAAAATTATGACAATCATAACTTAATGGTGTCACTGCTTGTGTGCTATATTATTTTATGGCTAGCATTATGATGGCAGTCATATGACATGGTTAAGAGTTAAATAGGATATATTTACTGTCGTATGACAGTCGTATTGCCTTTCTGGAACCGGCCCCTGTATACAATTTGTATTTTGAAAAATACAATCAACTTTCCGAGACTAGAAGAGTACATGTAAAAGTATTTTTTTAATATTTTTCATGTTTTTTTAAAAATATCCTTAAGTGATTTGGTTGCTCTTCTAGTTTCTAAAACTTTTTAAGTTCTTAAAATATTTTACAAACAGCTCATTTTTGAACTCTTTGATTGTTCTGTTTTTCAGAAGAAAAGAGAAACTAGAAAGTGTTTTGGAAACTAGAAGGGTAGCTCAATTACTTAAGGGCATTTTGAAGTTGATATTGTACAAGATAAACTTTTTACAGATAAAAATTGAAAACATCTTGAAATTGACATAAAAAGTTTATCTTAAAGGAAATGAAATGAAATGAAAATACTCGTGACTGAGCTAACCTTCTAGTTTCTAAAACACATAAAAGTTTCTTTTCACGTTGAACCCGAATGACAGAAGTTCGAGAAACGTTTACACTTTTAATTAATATATAAAACAGCCCTTAAAAAGATCAATCAAAACGAAAATTGTATCACAATTAATGAGGTCCGTATTTCTTAATAGGTTCACAAGAGAAGAAATCACGGATATTATCCTAGTGGCAGTTTGGACAGTCTTTCTCCTGTAACGAACTCTGCTTACGGCTACGATACGAGTTCGGGAAAGGGCACGACAGCAACACTGCCTAGAGTGTCTTATGCGGAAGTTGATATTAGTTCTGGTTACAGCCAAATTATGGAGAGGTCACAATTACCGGTCACTCCGCCGAGCATCTCTTCAGTCGAACATCATTACGAAATTCTGGAACGAACTGCAAGCTCGAACTAACTTTCGTGACGTGGAAAAACATCGTAAAGAAAAAGGATCGGGTTTTTTTTTTCTTAAGAAAAAGGTGTCGATGATTATACATTTGTGAAATTGAATCGTTAATTTATTACTTCGTATGTATTATATATAATATATATTTGAATAATTTCTACGTCCGATTATTCAATTACAGGTTATATACACACAATAATATGCACATTTGATTTATAAAGTGCATGAAATTCAGTCAAAATTACATATTCAAATGAGAAAATTTCAAATATATTTGTGTGAAAGTATTTTGAGGTTGACAAAAATGTATTTTTAAATTTTTTAAAATATATTTTTGATGAAAAAAGGACTTTTTTAATGAATTCTTTATACATTTCTCGGATGCAAGATATTTTTTAACCCCCCATTTTTGCAAATATTGGAGAAAAGTTTTTAATATTTTTTTAATTGAAACTCTTTATTGAGATTAAGTAGTAAGCTCAATGAGCAAAAAAAAGCATTTTTTAAAAATTATATTTTGTAGGATTATTTATTTCACTTTGGAATAAATTATGCAAATGAAACAAAATACGAAGAAAATTATAAATATATAAAAATATTTTCGTTACAGGTGAATATGAAGTTCGATCATTTTCTTGTTAATCGGTTCTAATCAATTGTAAGTTGATCCATTATTTTGATCGATCACAGTGACTAATAATTATTTTGATTGATTGAAAACACGGTAAACATATACAGTGGAAACTGTTTAACACGAAATGAAACAGATCAGACTAATTTTTTTCACGTTTAAATCAAGGGTGAAAATTGCACGATTTTATAAAAATCAGTAATTTTTTTATTGTCAATCAAATTTATTATACATAATTATGTAGGTAAGGCGAAAAAAGATTCGACAAATCAGGACACTGATTTAAGCATTTTCTTTTTCGTGAACAAAAAGTATCGTCTCAAAGCGAATTTGGAAAACTTCGCTTTAACTTTATTTCTTGTTATAAGAAAGATTTTTGATTGATTAGTATCTGTTGGATCGAAAATCTTGTTATCAAATTTATTTGCGTTTTTCCTTTCATCTTAAACGAATTATGCAAAAAGTTATCCTAAGAACCGAAGTTCGGTCACTGGACTTGAACATATATTTCGTGTTATCCGTTTTCATGTTTAACGGTTTCTACTGTACAATCTAAAATCAAGATAAAAAAATAGAGGTATCCTTCCTTCGCTGTAAAAAGACGCTTGTGACGTCAGAGGGGTTGACAAAAAATTAGGCTTGTCATTTTCTCGGGTTAAGTCGGATTGAGAACGTTTGCTATAATCCCCTTCTCTATCAGACTAATGACGAAATCCTAAATTTTGCTGCAACCCCGGTGACGTCACAAGCTTTATCTTACAATGAGGCAAGTATAGCCGTCTCTACTTAGAGCTCGATTTATAAACAGAAAACGACTGTTTATGTGAGATAAAAATACTAAAAAGAACCTTTAAGAGAGGCTAAACAAAATGCTCACTCAACGAAAACTTCCCCCCCCCCCCCGCCCCCGTCTTTAACATGGAGTTCAGCTACCTCTATATATTTATCTTGATTTAAATGAAAATCTTGATGATCAGCTCATTTTCGGATTAATTAATACTATTACCTTATGTTGTAGTAAGACCTTCAGTATGTTTACAATTAATTATTATTATAACTAAAAAAAAATTGGCAGGCGATTATTTTTTTAATATAATCCTCTCGCAATTACTTTAATCGGAATAATTAATTCCGTTTAAAAGTGTTACGCAAAATAAATTTAATTAAGAAATTAGCGCCAAAATGAAAAGCAAAAATAGCAAAAAAAATTTATTATTAGTTAATTTCCAAACAATTAATATATAAAAATTAATAACAAAAAAATCATATCTAAAAAAAAAACTGCGATTATAATGTGACTGAAAAAGCTCGCAACTTCCCCCCCCCCCTTTTTCCTTTCATAATATTTATTACAAATCGTTAATCAATAATTTTGGATTTTCATTCCTCTTCGGAACTAGAGCTCGAACTGCTGCTCTTGTGATGATATCCATGCAATCCGTGATGGAAGTGTTTGTGGCTGTATTTATGCGGTTTCATTGCTTTTTTCATCATTTTCTTTTGCTTTTTCATCATTTTCTTCTAAATTTTTATAAAAAAAAAAAAAAATCACGATCAATTATAAAAAAAAAAAATTTAAGCAATTAGTTGATAAATAATTTACATTTGCATGTCCCATTACGGCTCCTGCAACTAGTCCAGTTCCGATACCGACCGGAATTGCACTACTTGTAGCGTGATAAGGCCTCTATAAAAGAATAATTCACATCCCAAAAATAAGTAAGCGTAACTTAAAAACAGCACACGAACAAGTGCCGAATTGCAAAATAATTACTCCGGTCGGATACCCCGGATACACCGGGTTCGTTGAGTATGGAACGTGTGATCCTCCTCCCATCGGTATACCCATGGGAGCCATCGGAACGGATCCCATTACGGGTTGACCGTGCATCTGCTGAGGATACGGCGCAGCGTTCTGATAATATTGAACAAGGAACATTATATGAAAATGACAGACGAAAAAACACCTCATGCCATGCAATAAATAAGAAGATAAGTGAGGGAAAGGGGGTTTGGACCTCCCACCTCCATATAGAAAACACCACTTACAATTGAACCACCAAAGCCAAGTTGAGGAGAAGCAGAAACGATCGGAGGATTAATGGGTTGCATGGACATGAGCTGAAAAATGTTAGTTGTGTTTGTTTTTTTAGTTACGTTGTTCAAAAAGAAGGAAAGATCGAGAGAGAGAGATTCGTGGGGGCCACATACCTGACCGTCGAAACGGACCGATGTCAAGACGACATCGCCATCAATCGCCACGTAATTCACTCGTTGAATCGGTAACCGATGTCTGAAGTCTGTAAAGTGTAGACCGTTAAAGTAGATCTGAAACGAGAATCACGAGTTACGATAGTAAGAAAAATGACTTTTTTATATTTAATTTGAATAAAAAAGGTATTTCATGTTTTATAAGCAACATTCCAAGAAGAAATTGAAAGTGTCCTAGAAACTAGAAGAGTAGCTCAATCACTCAATAGTATTTTCATATCGATATATTTCAAAATAAGCTTTTTAGGTCAGTTTTAAAATGACCCAATTTTATATAGATGATATTTTTTTTCTAAATTTTTGTCTATAAAAAGTTTTATTTTGAAAGATATCAACATGAAAATATTATCAAGATCTACTATTCTAGTTTATAACACTTTCAATTTCTTCTACTAGAATTGCATTAAAAAATTTAAAATAAATTTTTAATTGTAAATTTTTAATTGATTTTTTTTTATCAAATTTGATTATTTTTATGTTAATATCTTTAAAAACAAACTTTTTATATGAATTTTCAAAATACTCTACATGAATCATTTTTACTCTTCTAGTTTCTATTCAAATGTTAATTTTCTTCTCAAAGTGAATAATATATATTGTTCACCTTGAAGTGATCGTGTTCGTTGTCGATGTGAATCTCGAAGTTGTTTCCTCGTCCGAACGACAGGTAACCGTGTCCCTCTTCCGTTCCCCAACACTGCATCTGTAAGTGGTTACGAGCCACGTACGGAACTTGAGCGTCGAATCGAAAGTTCAGATGGAGAGCGATGTCGTCACGAGGATTCGTGTTCGGACCACACTGAAGATTCACCGAAAACCTATAATAACATCCATTTCTAGGTTACGATATACGAAACAACATCGCGGATCTAAGCGATTAATTAGAAATTCTATTGATTAGGAGTTAATTAGCCTCTATGAATAAGCTCTGTAAAGCTCAATAGCCTTAATTAGCGCCATTGACGCCACCTATATGGAGATGACAGCTCCAAAGCCTTAGTACGGAGGCTAGCGCATCGTAATCAAAAGAGGAAACTCTTTCATTTAAGAGCTACCTATAGCCTCTATGTACGATTACTCTTTATAACGCGCCGTTGACGCAACCTGTAAGACAACTGTCTGCAGTCTGAGCTTGAAGGCTAGAGCGGCTCTTAATCGAAAGTACTCATACGTAGAGGCTAGAGCGGCTCTTAATCGAAAGAGCTCATACATAGAGACTATAGCCTCTACGTACGAGCTATTTTGTTTTATTGCTCACGTTTAGCGCAACCTATATGACAACGCCAGAGGCTTAGCAGCAACTTATATACTAATCGAAAGAATATCCGGATTTATACCTTGTGGCCGTCATGGGAACGTTCCCAGTCACAGTGATCCTTCGTTTAGACATCATTCCACCTGGAATGACACTTAAGTACGGCACCTGCACCTGTATTTCCACATAAGTATCACTTTTATAATTTATGCTTAATGAGTTAGTTATATAAATGAACTTATATACCATTTGGTGCATTAATCCAGGCTGCATCATTCTTATTAGGGTTCGGTCAGTGTCTCTCTCTTTCTATATATTCTTTCTCTCTCTCTCTCTCTCTCTCTCTCTCTCTACGTTTACCTCTTTTTCTTTTATATTAACTTTCAATCTGTCCGATTTGCATCACGAGGATGATTTCATGCGTTATTTTCTATATTATTATATGTTGGTGGTGTTGGTCATAATCTGCGGTCAATTGACGTCACACAAACAGGAATCATAACACGTAGGCGTGGTTAATTGGTACGATGACATCATCTAAAAATAAACAACATCATGGAGAATAGAAATACACGCATTTAGAAATCAGGGAGAACTTCAGTTGGCTCCGCCCTTTTTATGACAAACGCAACTTCTAATTGGTTGGTTATGTAGTCTGACGTCACATTCTCCGCCCTTTTTAATGTCGAAACACACAACAAACCAAATTAGAAGTTGCCAGTCGTCATAAAAAGGGCGGAGCCAACTTCTGTTTGTCCCGATTTCTAATTGCCTGTAATAGAAATGGGTTAAACTGCTTCTAAAAATGTGTTTTCTTATTCAACCACTAGAGTGGCGCTGCATGTAAAGTGGACTAAAATTAAAAATAAGCCAATAGGGGTCTGTATATACGTTTTGTCAAAATTTATCAATTTTAATCGAAATTACGCTACGAATCATACGCTAATACTTAATACACACCTAAAAAGTTAAATGCATTTAAATATTAAACACGTTCTATAGTGTCCTGTGAAGGGCAAACAACCAATATGTCAAATTCAATTTATTCAGTTAATAATCTCAAAATATTGAGTTAATAATACTTCATTATAATATATAAACTATTGACAAAATATTGATTTAGTATTTCAATTTAAAATATTAATAATAAAGTCAATTTTTATTTGTGATTTATGTCCTTAACTGGATTCCGTATAATTCACCTACACACATTTAATTTTGAATTCATTTAACTCATGTGTGTACAAGGTACAAATAACAAATGAAATTTGTGTAAATGACTGAAACAAAAATGCATTTTATTATTTTTTCAAAACATAAGACAATTATTTATCAAATTATAAGATTTATTTATTTATTATAAAACAAAAACATAGGCAATGTTCATTACGTGAACAAAAACAAAAAATTGTTCATTTCGAACAAAAAAAAAACATAAGAATCTGAACGAAAATTACAAAAAAATCCGATATAAAAGGTTGGTTTTCGGTGTGTTTTCTTGTCTCTTTCATTTGAGAAAATGTTCTTTGTAGATGCCACTCAAATGCTTCCTCAAATGTCCCTTTTGTTTTACTTTTTAGCGGTGATGAGGATGTGGGTCCTTGGAAGCCATGTGTCTCATCAGTAGGGTCGTTAGTTTTTCTATTTTCTTTATATCCTGAGCAGTTTCTGCTCTATACTGCAAACACTACAAGGAAAACGAAAACACGTGAGACACACATCTGTCATTCACTAAAAAAAAAGAGAAATCTCAATTTTGGTGCAATAAAAACTCTTGATATACCACTTGATCGTCTGTGATTTTCAGCGTTAACTTCCCTACATTATGACGATACTTGATCACAAATCGAGCCTACAAATAATACAACGAAACATATTAGAAATATTAAAACAAAAAAATCAACAACCAATGAATGAATGATACACGTGTCAATGTCGAAATCCGTTGATTTACAAACAACCCTTAAAACGGACCTAAAAATAAGCTAAATAATCGCTTTTAACGTCACCTTCATTGGATCTGCAAGATATAACTTCTCTGCAGCTTTTGAAAATTCATCCCATGAGTTTAAATAAGTCATCTTTTCTGCTCCAGATTAGAGAAAATACAAAATTAAAATCAAAATCTTAACTTATTTTTGAGAGAAACCAAAAAAAAAATTGGTTAGTTACGTTATTCATAAACTCACTAGATGGCGACACTTGCTTCTTTAATCAAAACCGGTTCTTCAGATTCCGAGAGATTAGATTACATGTATTTCGTTAAGAAAATAGTTTACTTGTAGCGTACCATTCAAAAATATCGCTACGAGTAGAGTTTATTTTTTGTTGTCTTTGAAATAATAAACATGTTTTGTTATTTTAACGATGAGATCATGACAGAAAAATTCAAAACAATTAAGATAAAAAACAGAAAGATAATAAATCTGATGAATACGTTCACTCGGTGTGCTCCGTGCGTAATTCCCACCCATAGGTACAAAGTAATTATAACAGTTTTAAAAGATTCGGTGCCTAGATTCGGAAACGCTTCTTTCATAATTAGTTTCAAGGATATGACGTCATTTTATACCGCGCCCATGCAATTTTTTTAGAATTTATTTAACAGTACTCTATTTATATGAAGCTAAATCTGTGTACTAATATGGCCGTTTTTCCCTATTTAATTCAGCAATGTTAGGACGCCACATTGGATATTTATTTAGTACAATTACATTGACATATAGAGGCACTTTATGGGCTTCAATAGTTCATTTCAATCGACTTCATTGTTGACACTTTACTCCATAGTGATTGTTTGCCGTGCCCATGACTTTCGTTTTGAGATGAGGTTCACAACACGTTAATTATTTGAAGCGTCGCTAAAGTGTACTAATATGGCCGTTTTTATTTTTTTGTGTAGTTATTTAAGTTGGTTTTAGACGCCATATTTGTATTTGTCGTACGTCTTTGTAAGGGTCGCTATTTTTGCTTCATTTTATTTCGTTACGTTGTTTTGCAATTTCCGTTTATCGTCGTGTGAGTTTTTGTTGTCATTACGTTTATGAGATTGAGCTAGCGAAGGAGGAGCACGTAGTGAGTGAGTGAGTGAGTCGCTGTCGGTCGGTCGTGCGGTGGCCGATCATCATGATGAAAAGAATGAAAAATATGGCGTCAAAATGTTGTTAATGATAGACATATGTATTGAATAAGAAAAAAATAAGTCTTATCTTTGTTATTTCGTTCTATTTTACAACGGATGACTTGAAATTTGATGTAATTAATGATTTGTTTTTAATCGTTTTATCGTTTAATGACTTAATTTTTTGAATGAAGAAGAAACTAAAGCTGAATCGGAAGGATTTATATCGGAGTTCAAGGAGTTGAAACACCTTTTTTTTCGGCTTTTCAGCAATGATGAGGTATATTATTAATTATTACGTTATTATTAATTATTATACAAATGAATTTTCTAGTTTTTAAATCAGAATAGGGTTCATCTGGATGAAAAAATGGTAAAATCTGCTTGAAAATGTGATCGAAATGAGTCATTTTGGTTTGATTTTGAAGCCAAAAAGGAGGAGGAGGATGAGGATGAGGGGGTGGAGGAGGAGGAGGTCTTATTAAAATGTGATTTACCTCTTATTAAAAGAGCGGGAGTGTGGGGCCCTCCCTCCCTCCTTTATGTGTTGTCGAAAGGGCCCCCCCTCTCAAATATTTGAAAAAAGGGGGGTCGTTGTTGTTATTTTTTTGGAAGTTGTTCAGATTTGAGGGTTGATTTTTTTTCTTTCAGCATGTGTGTTTGGATTCGAGCCCAGTGTCACATCAAGGTGGGGTAAAACGAAAGAGAATAAACCGACAATGTGGTAAAAATCAGTGATTCTACAGATTAACTAGTCAATGTGTGTGCACACAACTATAAATTTCGCTAATAAATATCTGCACATATGATTTTACGTTTTGTTCGTTTTGTGGCTTTGAAATGTCATAAAATGAACATTTCCGCGTGTTGGGTTTTTTTTTTCAGGCATTTTATACATTGCCTTCAAAACTGAACAAGACAAATTTGCAGATTTATTACAATGATACGTAATGGAACTGTTTAACACGAAATGTATGTTTGGTCTTATCACTTTGAATATAACATGATGTCTTTAAAAAAAATAAAGATTATTCTACCAATCCTTTGGCATTTCGTGTTAAACGGTTTTTTTTTGTTGCACTAGTGATTTGTGCAGAATGATTGATTTTCTACTTTTGACTAACATTTTATCTTTCGTAACTTTTGGTATGAAAATAATTTTAAACACGAAAACATTCTGGTTCCTTCCATTTCGTGTTAAACGGTTTTCTCTAGTAATTGTGTAAAATGACTTCATTTTCCACTTTGACTAAAGTTTCACCTTTTCGTATGAAAATGATTTTCAACACAAAACAAATATCCTTATTTTTATTTCGTATTAAACAGTTTTCACTGTATATAGTCTAGTGACGGTGCAAAATGATTTTAAACACCAAAAACATATTCGTGATCTCTTTTCCGTTTCGTGTTAAACGGTTTTCTCTAGTGATTGTGCAAAATGACTTAATTTTTCACTTTGACTAATATTTCACCTTTTCGTATGAAACTGATTTTCAACACGAAACGAATATTCTTATTTTTATTTCGTGTTAAACGGTTTCCACTGTATATTGTCTAGTGATTGTGAAAAATGATTTTAAACACCGAAAACATATTCGGTGGTTTCTTTTCCGTTTCGTGTGTTAAACGGTTTCCTCTAGTGATTGTGCAGAATGACTGATTTTCCATCTTGACTATTATCTTACCTTAACAGGAGGAGGTGGGGAGGGGGGGGGGGGGGTTGTGACGTCATATTCATTTTCCTGTTGATTTTTATTTTTTTTTAGGATTTGACTTCTCTTTTTTTTTTGTGGATTTTTTTGTGTTTGTTCTAGTTTTGGATGTTTTTTGATGAAGAGAGAGGGTAGGGCGGGGGGGGGGGGAAATAAGGGAGGGAGGGGAGAGAAGGGGGAATTTCGGGAGGAAAGGTGGGTGGGGGAAGGAGGGGGGTGGTTTAAGGTTGTGAATTGACATCTTGGAAGGAAGAAGAAGAAGAAGAAGAAGAAAAAACACACCTTGATGACGACTTCGATGATGTTTGAACAGGTCCAAAGATAGAAATCAGCTGAGTTTTAAAAAGATTATTAATATTCTGTTCTGTCTTTTTGCCAAAGTGTTTTTTTCTTTCTTCTTTCTGTTATCATTTTCTGTTCTTTAGAAGAAAAGAAAAAAAAAGTAGGCCGAATTTTTTTGTTGCTCATTCTGCTGCTGTCTTCATACTACTGCACAGTTAGAAATCGGGGAGAACTTCAGTTGGCTCCGCCCTTTTTATGACTACCGGCAACTTCTAATTGGTTTGTTGTGTGGTTCGACGTTGAAAAAGGGCGGAGCACGTGACGGCAGACTACATAACCAACCAATTAGAAGTTGCCGGTCGTCATAACAAGGGCGGAGCCAATGGAAGTTCTCCCCCGATTTCTAACTTGCCTGTGTGTTGTGAAGCCTACATGAAATCGTGTGTTGGGGGGGGGGGGGGGTATTTTGAGTTGGTCACTCACTAGAAAAAGGGTCAACAAACGGTGCTCTTGTTTATTTTTTTCTGTTCTCTTCTGGTCATTGAAATGACCAAATTAGTCATAACCTCTTACTAATGATTCAGGTCAAATATACACACAGAAAACAACAGGGGAAACACACATAGTGAAAAATACACCCAATACAAACACACGTAACAGTAAGAAGCATACGCAAACGTACATAATAGAAAGAGAAAAAAGTAAAGATGGGGGACGAATCCTGAATTTTCTCGAATCCGAATCCTAAAAGGTTCTCGAATCCTTCATATTAGAATCCTATATTATTCATTAAGAAAATACAAATAAATGAAATAATATTAAATATTAAATTATTATTTAAAAACAAGTGTGGCTTCACTCAGGTTCAGGCCACAAGGTGATCCATTGGTAATCCGGGTTGCAACAATCGCCGGTTTTTTTGTTAGTGAACGTTTCTATTGGACGTCACTGGAGTTAAAAGCTAATTTTACCAAAGTTTTTAACAGTTTTTTTAAGGTTAGGATTCGAAAGATTCGAAAGACGAAAAAAAGTGCGAAGATTCGTGTTTTCGAATCTCGAATATTTTTCATGATCCGCGGGATTCGAGGATTCGAATGCCACATCCCTAGAGAAAAAAGCAAAAAAAAAAAAGTGAGATTAGATTTATGCCTTGTTTCCATTGGGATGAAAATTTGAAATTTTTGAAAATTTTAACTGCTGAACAATTGAACAAATGTGTGGCCTTTTTGCCTATGATATTGAACTAGTGGGTAACCCGTCTCATAAATGACGGGAGCAAAATTCTAGTTTAATTTTGCTACTTAATATTGTTTGAGTTCTTGGATCGGGAGAGCGCAACATATAAAGTTGACCATGAGAAAAAAAAAACCGGTTCATTTAAATTGAAATAAATTCCGACCGTTGCTTAAACCTTTTTGGTTCCTTGTTTGTACAGCGTTATACACAGACAGACATACAGACAAAGCTATATATATAAAAAAAATGGGCAAGGGGTCCACGTTTCTTCTGTTTTTCACCAGTTAAAATTTTCAAAAAGTTCAAATTTGTCACCCCCAGTGGAAACATGGCATTAGTTATATTTGTGATCAAACATATATGACGCTTATGATAAATGCCTTGCAAAGTGGGATACAGTAGAATGTTGTTTCTTTCAGTGTGTGTGTTCTTTCCTTAAGACAAAAAAAAAAGCATTTCATATGCTGCGCTTATACTTCTGTCTCTCTGTCATAGGCCTTTCAGTTTTCATTAATTTTTTATAAATTTATTTTCGATTAAAAAATTGGCTTTTTATTTTCATTTTCTTGTTAAAAGGAAATACAAAAGTGATGAATAAAACACAAAAAAGAAAATACGTAAAAGGAATTTCGGTGCTTCCTGTTTCCGCAGATGACGTCATGTCGAAGATTTTTCTTGAAGTTGAGAAGAACAAAAAAACATAATCTTTAATTGAATTTTAAGAATTAACTTTGTTGTTCTCAGGCAGTTAGTTAAATGATCAATTTGAAGACAGCTGACATTATTACAGTTAAATGAAAATCATATATAATTATGACCTATTTTATTTCAAGTGGATGGGAAAGGGGGGGGGGGGTTTGTTACGTCATCAGTACGATATAAGTGGAGTAATGAGTAGTATTAATGACGTCATTTCGAGTACCGAGATTTGAGGGAGGAAGGGCGGGAATAATGACGTCATCATAGCAATTGATTGCTATAAATTTTTGCTTTTATAGAACGAGTAAAAATCGTTTTTACGGTTCTGGGTTCGGATGGTTTATGAACAGCAAAATTATGAGAAACTAGTTTTTGACGAATGTTCGCCAAATTTTTGACGAATGTTCGTCACATTTTTGACGAATGTTTGATACTTTTTTGACGAATGTTCGCCACGTTTTTGACGAATGTTCGCCAAATTTTGACGAATGTTCGTCACATTTTTGACGAATGTTCGCCACATTTTTGGCGAATGTTCGCCACATTTTTGGCGAATGTTCGCCACATTTTTGACGAATGTTCCCCACATTTTTGACGAATGTTAGCCACATTTTTGACGAATGTTCGTCACATTTTTGGCGAATGTTCGTCACATTTTTGACGCATGTTCGTCACATTTTTGACGAATGTTCGCCAAATTTTTGACGCATGTTCGCCAAATTTTTGACGATATCAATATCACAAGATGAAAATGTCTAAGTGATTGAGTTACCCATCTAGTTTCTAAAACAAATTCAAGTTTCTCTTTAGTTTGGTAGCTGAAGGACTAAATAATCAGAGTTTGTAAGGCATTTGCACCTTAAACTGACAATTTTAAGGGGTAAAATCTAAAAAAAATTACCACTTAAATTTGAAAGTTGAAACTTGAATCCTCTGTGTAGGGTTTCAGTACGAAAAAAACAGCCCTGTTTTACTGAGTATTCTTGAACGAGGTTTATTCACTATATTTGCACCCTGCTTAGAGGGTTAAAGTTTAAGTGTTGTGTTTATTTCTTGAAATTGGATCTTAGTTAACTTGAGTTCAGTAAGTGAGAAGTGGAACGAATTTCGTGGTTAATTTAATTTTGTGTCAAAATAAAGACATGAAAGTTGGAGAAGGGGGGTTGGAAGGGGGGGGGGGCGGATAATGAGAAATAGAAGTTACAGTCGCCGCGCATTGTGACTTCAAGCTTGTGACGTCAAGAGGTTTAATTAAAAATGTAAGCTTGTGTCATTTTGTCTGATAAAAAAGATGTAATAACGAAGTGAATATGTTTATTAATGATTCCTTTTAAATCAGACTAAATGTCAAAATGATACAATGCTAAATTTTTAGTCAACCCTGTTGACGTCACAAGCTTCAAAGTTAACATTGATGCAAATGTCAGTTTCGATTTTAAAAAAGTTTCGTTTTCTGAAACTTTGATCTTGTGTTGCTGTCGTCAAATTCGATTAAAATGAGGATGTTTACATTTTAGAGAAAGAAAAAAAAAACCAATTCTCAGTAGAATGCGTTTCTTTTTCAACTTTGTGTCAAAATTGCGATTTACAGAGAGAGAGAGAGAGAGAGAATTGAGCAATTTCGATTGAAAGAAAATGAAGAAACATTATTTTGGTGAAATTTCATAATCGGTTTTAATTTATTTGGAATTTAAAGGGAGGAAGAATGGAGTTTGTTTTTTATTCACTAGATGGCAGCACTTTGTCAATTATTAACACGCATGCTGAGTTTATACTTGGCATTTCGTAATGGTTTTTTTTTAAGATTTGAATTGAAATTGTACAAAGGTCTGGAAGGGATATGTGGGATTGTGGAATTTTTAAAATATATAAAGATCGCGTATTAATTTCATATACAAGGAGGAAGTAAATACCTACACTTTGTAGAACCCGAGGAAACAAGTCTTTATAGTAAGGCTCGGCCCACCAAGTCCCTGGGCTGATAGCCAATGAACCCCAGGTAACCCACCATAATCGCAAAGTCCACCAGAATCGCGAAGTCCACCAGGAAACCCACCAGAATCGCGAAGTCCACCAGGAAACCCACCAGAATCGCGAAGTCCACCAGGAAACCCACCAGAATCGCGAAGTCCACCAGGAAACCCACCAGAATCGCGAAGTCCACCAGGAAACCCACCAGAATCGCGAAGTCCACCAGGACCATAAAGCCAATGGGCTGAAGTTCTTCAAAAGCCTTTCAGATCCATGAACCCCAGAGAAGCCAACAGAATCACGAAGTCCTCCGGGTTCATGTGGCTCACTTCAAAGGTTTTTTTTCCCTACCAAAGTGACTAACCCAACACAGTCCATATGCTGGGCATTTGGCAAAAGACCACTGGAACAGGGGCTTCATGTAAGTTTTTAAAAGGAAGTACAACAAACAAAATATACACGTAAAGGTGGCTTTATAGCTATTTATTTTGTGTTTGTCCCCCTCCCCCCTCTGGAGGGCGCCACTGTACTGGCTAATGCTTTGCTACATAGACGTTTTTGGAAAATTTTTTTTAGAAACAACATTATTAAAAAACTCAAATTGTTTTCAAAACTAGAATGGTGAAATATTCTGCTAATTTTTTAATGGCAAAATCTTAAAAAATAAACGATTTTTATAGTTTAGTTTGAAAAATAACCCGTTTTTTTAGTTTTTTTTTTCATTGACATTTCATGAAAAACTAGATTCACCTATTTCAAATTTTCATAAAAGTTTATTTTGAAAGATATATCACTATATGAATCTGCAACTATTCTAGTTTCTAAACACTTGAGTTTTTTTTTTCTTCGTAATGTTTCTTCTGAAAAACGTTCGCTTGAAAAATATGAATTATTTCAAAACCTGGAGTTTCTGGGGGAAAGAAACCTCCTATTGAACATCACCTGCCACTGTAGTGGCGCCATCTGGGAAGACAAAAACAAAAGAAATATTTATTCAGGGGGACCTTAATGAATAAGCGCACACTTTGCATTATAAAGTGACAGAATTAAAGATACATTGAGAGAGAGAGAGAGAGAGAGAGAGAGAGAGAGAGAGAGAATAGATGGAAGTGGTGTTGTTGGGTGGTGGTTTCCTGAAAGGGCGGAAAAATAAGGTAGTTTTCTGGTTAAAATTTGACCGGATGATGATGATGATTGTGTATTGTATGGTGATTTTTTGTGTTGCCAACAAACATAGTTGTAAGTAGTAACATTGTACCAAATGTACCGGAACCAAACTTCCGCGTTCTTCTTCTTCTTCTCCTCCTCTTGATTCAAGTGGTCATTTGGTCATCTCTTTAACTTTTTTTTTATAAAAAAAAGTCAGCTTTTAATATTATGCAAATGAGTTGTGTTTCTTGAATTGAGTGACAGGTTGACAGCAACCTAAGAATTCTGGAACCAACCAAAAAAAAAAAAACGGAATGGTTTTAAATTACAAAACAAACAAAAAAATTCAACTTTTAATCACCGAACTTTGCGGTTTCAATTTTGATGAACTGAATCACGACATATTTTAGTTTAGAAAAAAAGACCCTCCGTTTTTGTTCAACCGTGAATTCGATTCGCTGCTTTTAAACTCCCATTTTTCTCTTTATCTGTGTTTGGGTTTCGAGAACTCGAGTTTGGCCCATATTTGAGGTTTTCCTGTCGATTCTGTGGATTTCCTGTGGATTCATAAAGTCAGTTTTAAATATTTTAGGATAAACGCTGAAGTTGCATACTTTGCTGAGGAGAATGCATTGCATCCAATATTTTGCATTCCCGCACTTCCGGTTCATTGGCAATGGATTTTCAAAGTCGTATTTTCTTGAGCAAACCATATACAGAGATCAGCCACATCCACTTCTGAATTGGCCTAACCTTTGAGGCGCGTGTTACACACAGGAAATGAAGACATTTTTGTCTTGCAGATCTCAATGGGAATATTTTGCATCTAACATTTCCATTCCCGCTCACAAGCAAGAATTTTTTGATTAAATTTCAATTTGCTTCACACATTTAATTAATTATACCTTCGACACACATACACAGTTAAATGCATTTAAATATTAAACACGTTCTACAGAGCCCCGTGAAGGGCAAACAAACAATATGTCGCATTCAATTTATTCAGTTAATAATCTGAAAATATTGAGTTAATATTTAAATATAAAATATATAAACTATTGACAAAAATATTGATTTAGTATTTCAATTTAAAATATTAATAATAAAAGTCAATTTTTATTTGGTGTTCATGGGTCCTTAACTGGATTCCGTATAATTCACCTAAACACATTTAATTTGAATTCATGTGTGTACAAGGTATTAAGACTAGTGCCGTTTAATTTCAGTTGCCATAATGTCAGCAATTATCTTAAGATTAATATTAAGATATTATGCATATTTCTCTTCTTTTTGTATTCAACAAAGGTTAAACACACGAAACAAACTGGGGACAGTGACCACAACAACAAGTGGTTTATTATGATTGTGTGGTCAGCACAAGAGAGTTATGAATACTGTGACCACACCCTTGAAACAGTAGATTATTAAATGAAGTTGTGTCATAGGAGTGGTCTTGGAAGAGGCTAAGTTTACCACTAAAAGGAACAGGCATTTAGAAATCGGTGAGAACTTCAGTTGGCTCCGACCTTGTTATGACGACCGGCAACTTCTAATTTGTTTGTTGTGTGGGTTCGACGTTGAAAACGGCGGCGCATGTGACGTCAGACTACATAACCAAACCAATTAGAAGTTGCCGTTCGTCATAAAAAGGGGCGATTTCTAATTGCCTGTCTAAAAGGAGGGAACGGTCCAGTGTGATGATGGACTGAGCTGAGAGAGAGAGGGAGGTGGGATTCGAACTCCTCCTGGGTTTGGAAGAAGAAAATAAAAGAGGATTGCGTTGTGATTCAGTGTGTTAGGAATTTTGGTTTTTCTCTTTTCCAAAATTATCTTTTCTATTTCAATTCTCTCGTCTGAATTTGTGGCCCTTTTCCAAGGAATTTCACACTGAAATTGAAAGTTCAAGTCCATTGAAATATGAGGTTTTCAGTTTTTTGCCCTCTTTTTGTTTTTTTTTCTACGCTTTTAATAATAAGGCAACTAGAAATAAATGCGTTTTGCAGCCAAAGAACCTTGTTAGAGGCTACACTAGTGCGAATAATATTTGTTCTAAATTCTAGTATAACTTCGGAGCCTCTAAAAAGGTTCTTCGATTGAAAAACGTATTTTTTTCTTGTTTTGTTGGGCCTTACTTATTAAGATCTACAAAGATGCGTAATGGTTGTCTTCCGGTTGCCATGGCAACTGTATCTCCATTATCTTTCAGGTAAAATACTCTGGATGTTTTTTTTTCCTTTCAGGTTAGACATTATTAGGACTTCATGGTCCAAATTCAAGATTGAAAGTTAGTGCTTGAACTTTCAACTTTTTGAATCCTCTCTAAACAGGGTTCCAAATCTAGAAAAATCTTGAAATTTCAATAGTTTGTGTTTGAAACTTAAAGAGGGTTCAAGTCAAGTGCAAAGTTTTCTTTTGAGGAATTTTTGAGCCTAAATAATTTCCGGTCCATTCCAATTTCGTGTTAAACGGTTTTCAATTAAGGAAACCTTTTAGCACGAAATTGGAATGGACCGGAAAATACACGAAAAAAAAATATTCCGGTCCATTCCAATTTCGTGTTAAACGGTTTCCAATTAAGGAAACTGTTTAGCACGAAATTGGAATGGACCGGAAAATACACGAAAAAAAAAAATATTCCGGTCCATTTTAATTTCGTGTTAAACGGTTTCCAATTAAGGAAACTGTTTAGCACGAAATTGGAATGGACCGGAAAATACACGGAAAAAAAAATATTCCGGTCCATTCCAATTTCGTGTTAAACGGTTTCCAATTAAGGAAACTGTTTAGCACGAAATTGGAATGGACCGGAAAATACACGGAAAAAAAAATATTCCGGTCCATTCCAATTTCGTGTTAAACGGTTTCCAATTAAGGAAACTGTTTAGCACGAAATTGGAATGGACCGGAAAATACACGAAAAAAAAAATATTCCGGTCCATTTTAATTTCGTGTTAAACGGTTTTCAATTAAGGAAACCTTTTAGCACGAAATTGGAATGGACCGGAAAATACACGAAAAAAAAATATTCCGGTCCATTCCAATTTCTTGTTAAACGGTTTCCAATTAAGGAAACCTTTTAGCACGAAATTGGAATGGACCGGAAAATACACGAAAAAAAAAAATATTCCGGTCCATTTTAATTTCGTGTTAAACGGTTTCCAATTAAGGAAACTGTTTAGCACGAAATTGGAATGGACCGGAAAATACACGGAAAAAAAAATATTCCGGTCCATTCCAATTTCGTGTTAAACGGTTTCCAATTAAGGAAACTGTTTAGCACGAAATTGGAATGGACCGGAAAATACACGAAAAAAAAAAATATTCCGGTCCATTTTAATTTCGTGTTAAACGGTTTCCAATTAAGGAAACTGTTTAGCACGAAATTGGAATGGACCGGAAAATACACGGAAAAAAAAATATTCCGGTCCATTCCAATTTCGTGTTAAACGGTTTCCAATTAAGGAAACTGTTTGGCACGAAATTGGAATGGACCGGAATATTTTTTTTCGTGTTATATAATGATGGTTTATGAAACAGTCAATTTACGAACTGTTGATTATTACAGAAACAAAATTAAAGAGACATTAGAAAGTGATTTAAAAACTAGAAGGGTAGCTTAATTACGCAATGGGGGGGGGGGTGGTTTTCAATGTTGAAGATCTTTCAAAATAAACTTTTTATAGAGAAAAATATCGTCTGCTTTCAATTAAAGTTGGGCAATTTTCCAAACTCTTGATTATTTTGTCGTTCAGAAGAGAGCAAACTTGAGAAAAACTAGAAAGTGTTTTAGAAACTAGAAGGGGGTAGCTTAATCACTTCTGGCAATTTTCATGTTTTTGATATTTTTTTTTAAAAATAAACATTTTATAAACAAAAATTCAAAAATGGCGTCTGCTTAAGGTTGATTCATTTTCAAATTTTGCTGAAAAAGTTTATTTTGAAAGATCAAACATGAAAATACACTATAAGTGATGATGCTTCCCTTCTAGTTTCTAAAATACGTTTAAGTTCGTTTTTAAAGTTGTGTTGGTAAAGCTGTAAAAGCTTTAAAACCTCCTTAAACGGAATTTCTATGCTTTTCTGAATGGACCGGACCAAACAGTTATTTCGTGTTATCCGATTTTTTTGTGTTCGTTTTCGTGTTAAGTGGTTTTCTACGGAGCCCTGTAAAAGATAGGCGAGATTTTTTTTAATTTTGCCATTTCGACTATAATCTCGAAAATTCGACTTTTAATCTGTTTTATTCGGCCATGTTAATTAGGCCATGTTGTGCGCACCATACTCTTAATAATTAAATTATTGCTGCCACAAGAGGGCGCTTGCAATAATTTTATTATTAGAGTATGGTGCGCGCAACATGACATAATTAACATGGCCGAATAAAACAGATTAAAAGTCCAAATGTCGAGATTTAAAAAAAAAATCTCGCATGTCCTTTACAGGGCTCCGTAGTTTCCACTATACATGAAGCAATTTTCATCATTTTTGGGGTTTTTTTAAGGCGAACTAAGTGTTTTTTTTTTAGTTTTTGACACATTTTTGTTTTAAAATAAGCAGAAAATAAAAACTATGTCGCAAACTTTCTATTTTTAAAACAGTGACGGGTTTTTTTGATGTGGATTTGGGGTGAGTTTTGAAATAAGAGGAGTTTGGGGTGGTGGGGGGTGGTCCTATTTTTTTTCTGTAGTCATAATTTTGGGCCTGGACTGACTGACTGACTCTGGATCATCTTATTCTCTGAGAAAAATCATTTTTCTTGTGTAGTTTTTTCATTGTCAGAGTCTCTCATTGTGAAGAAATGTTTCATTATCCATGTCAGATGGTTTTCATTGATGAAGATTGGTGAGTCGTTTTTTTAAAGGTGAATTTAATTAAGAAGTCAAAGGGGAAAAAGGACCCCCCCCCAGTGAGGGCCCTCTCTTCGTCATTTAATTAAGCCCCCGTCAAAGTTCAGCTTTTCTTCATAGCACCATTCTAGTTTCTAACACACTTTCAATTTCTCCGTAGTGTTTCTCCTAAAACACAAAAAGAAGATATTGAATGTGTTTTTTTTTTTATAAACTAGAAGGGTAACTCAACCACTTACGGGTTCATCTTTCAAAATAAACTTTTTGTGAACAAAAATTTAAAAGAATTAAAATTGAGTGATTTTTCAAACTGTCGTTAAAAGTTTATTTTATAAGATATGACTCATAAGTGGTTGAGCTACCCTTCTAGTTTATAAAAAAAAACATTCAATATCTTCTTTTTGTGTTTTAGGCGGGAAACACTACGGAGAAAGTATGTTAGAAACTAGAACGGTGCGCGCGAATCACTTCATAATATTTTTCATACTTGATATCCTTCAAAATAAACTTTATAGCTAATTTTTTTTAAAAATAATATCGTCTTGCTTTTTTAAAGTTGAGTCAATTTCAAACTGACATAAAAAGTTTATTTTAAAAGATATCAAAACATGAAAATACCCTTACATGACTGAGGTGTCATTCTAGTTTCTAAAATACTTTTCAATTAATTTTTCGTTATTTTGCTTTTCTGAAGAGCAACACTAACGAGAAATTAAAATGTGTTATTAGAAACTAGAAGGGTATCTGAATCACTTAATAGTATAATTTTCATGTTAACATCTTTCAAAATAAACATTTTCAAACTGAACATAAAAAGCTTATTTTAAAAGATATCAAAACTTGAAAATAGCCCTTCTAGTTTCTAAAATACTTTCAGGTTACTTTTCATTTTTTTTTTAATCCTAAAAGACAGAATAATCAGAATTCTAGGGCCCCGTTTACACTTTACACAAGTGTATTTTAAATGAATTTTTTCTCTTTCTCTCTGTGTGTGTCTGTAGTGAGCAGTCGATTGCGTCCGCTCGGGCGTCGGTGATGATCTACGACGACGTGAACAAGAAGTGGGTTCCGAGTGGCTCATCGAGCGGCCTCTCTAAAGTCCACATCTATCATCACGTCACTCAGAACACGTTTCGAGTGGTGGGTCGCAAGTTGCAGGACCACGAGGTGGTCATCAACTGTGCCATCCTCAAGGGGCTCAAATACAACCAGGCCACGCCAACCTTCCACCAATGGAGAGATAACAAACACGTTTACGGACTCAATTTCAGTTCGAAGGAGGACGCGGACGCGTTCGCAATGTCCATGATGAGAGCGCTCGAAGTACTCAGTTGTGCTGCGATGGCCATGAGTGGCGTTGGTGGCGTCGGCGGCGGTGGAGTAGGAGTAGGAGGAGCTCAGCGTCCACTTCCACAGATGCCACCGCAACAGCAGCAGCAGCAGCAGCAACAACAACAGATGTCGCAAGGAATCTATCAGTACGTGAATGGACCGAACGCAGACTACGAGGATCTCGACTATCAGCGTGTCAGGTGAAATAATAGTTCGCACTTCTTCTATATAGTCTTGTTGTACGCATGGGTTTCTTACTAGATTGCAACCTCGTTCGTTACCTTCTTTTTCGCTTTGCATTATTTTTTTTAACCCTTTTTCCTTATCTGTAATACGAAAAAAAGAGTCGTGTTTGTTGTTGTGTTGTAACAGGGGCCAAATGCAACGGGACGACATGGATCGTAGGGTCATGGTTCAACATGCTCAACCTCAGAGTAAGTAACTATTTTCTCATTTCGATGTCCGATTTTATCACGATGATGATGATTAGGACTCCGATTTTTATGCAATATTTCAAGCAAATGTGTCTCAATTTGTGGCCCCCGAGTGCCATTTGTGCCGGTAATAATGATCATTAGAGCAACCTACAATTATGCTTCTTTTTTTAATTAAAATGCTGGTTAGAGGCTAGATTGTCTTGATTACTATCAGTTGTCAACTACAGTTCCGAGCCTCTAACTGGTCTTTTTGATTAGAAAAAGGCTTAATTGCAGTTGCTCTAATGATGATTACTTCATAATTGGCACTCGAGCCACAAATTGAGAAACATTTGCTTTGATATTTTGCATAAAAATCCGAGCTCTTGTCATTACTCTCAACGTTCCGCAAAATTTTAAGACAACGAAACAAAACAAAAGTGACTTTTTTTTCTACAAATTCATCAAATTTTTATTAAGAAATTGATTTTGAATAATTTTATCGTTTTTTTTCTTCTTCTTCACAATTTTCAAAAACAAAATTAACTGAAAAAGTTTTTTTCAAAATTGATTTGACGGGCTGAACTTGTTACTGATATATCGGTTTGTGGTGTGACATCATTGTTTTCAGGCAACAATCATTCAACGAGTGGACCTCCAACACCTGCTGCCCCTCCTCCGCCTCCAACGGCGGTGAACTCTTCTGCGGGTCACCACCGTACTTCATCAGCCCCTCCCGCACCCACGCCTCCTTCGGGTGTTGGTACGGGTGGTCCCGTTCCTCCTCCTCCTCCACCTCCAACTCCTCCGGCCGCTCCTCCAGCTCCACCTCCGATGCCTGTCTGTATCGGAATGGTTCAGGGAGGAGGTGGACTCGGACCCGTATTAGGAGGAGGAGTAGGAGGAGGATGTCCTCCTGCTCCACCAAGTAAGGCGCCTCCACCACCACCTCCTCCTCCAGTCCCTGGGAATTTACTCGGGGGAGGGTCTGGTAACGATACGAATGGAGGTTCCTTGGCGAATGCGCTTGCCAATGCCAAACTACGAAGGACGTCCATCAAGGTAACATAAGTTGTGACGTGTGAGGCTGAGATCCCGCTTGTGCTGTTTTAATGCTCGTGTTGTACCTACTAACAAACTCTGCAGGGTGGTGATCAGACCGAGAATCCTTATGGCACACTGAAGGGATCGTCCATGGAACGTCCACAGTTGGGTGGAATGGCCAGCATGATGGACGAAATGGCCAAAACGCTTGCACGAAGGTTTTTCTCTCATCTCTTGAACTCTTGAGTGTTTCTACAAGAATTAGTCATTTTATTTAAAAAAAAAGACGTTTTGCACCTGAAAGACAGAGAAACTTCTATGTGTTTTAGAAACTAGAAGGGTAGCTCAATCATTTAAGGTAGAGGTGGGACGAATCCTAAATTTTCTCGAATCCGAATCCTAAAAGGTTCTCGAATCCCTTGAATCCTTCATATAAGAATCGTATATTATTCATTAAGAAGACACAAATAAATGAAATATTAAATATTAAATTATTAATAAAATACAGTGTGGCTTCACTCCACAAAGGAGTTAAAACTAATTTTACCAAAGTTTTTAACATTTTTTTTAAGGTTAGGATTCGAAAGACGAAAAAAGCGTGAAGATTCGAGTTTTCGAATCTCAAAATTTTTCCATATTCGCGGGATTCGAGGATTCGAATGTCCCATCCCTAATTTAAGGTTATTTTCATGTTTGGTATGTTTTTTAAAAAAAAAGCTTTTTATGTCAGTTTGAAAATGACCCAACTTTTAAGCAGACGATATTTGTCAATGAAAAAGTTTATTTTGAAAAAGATATCAACATGAAAACACTATTCGATGATTCAGTTATCGTTGTTATAGTTTCTAAATTCTAATACTTTCTTCTAGTTTCTCTTAAATTTTGCTCTTCTGAAAGACAGAATAACGAGTAGTATGTAAAGCAGTAGCTCATAAAACATCTTAAATCTCTGCAATTTTGAACTACGTACTAGTACTACTTACTAGTAAACGGAAAACAAGTGTTTTTTTAAAGTATTTCGTTAAACGTTTCAGGAGGGCAGCGGCCGAGAATCACGGAGGACCGATTGTAAGTCGACTTAATATCGACGAATAAAGACGGCGACAGAGATGTTGATCGAAGTTAAACTTTTCTATCGTTTTGTTTAGGATGCAGAATTGACAACACCTGATGGCAAAAGGAGTTGGGACAAAGCCAGTAACGGAACGAACGGAAAAGGATGTTCGACATCCAATGGTGGTCCGGAATCACCGAAAGGAGGAAGAAGGTGAATTCTATTTTTTTTTTATCAGAATTTTTTTTGTAAAATGAGTGGGGAATGTTTTGATGCTAATGTTATTTAGTAATAGGTTTGGATCGATAACTGGCTCCGAAGAAATTAGATTGAACGGCGGCGGTGTTGAACTGTTCGACACCGAACGCCTCAAAGCAGAAATTCTAACCGAAATCAGAAAAGAGATGCAGAAAATGAAGATCGAAATCATTGAAGGTTTGTTATTTTCTCGTTTCGATTGTCGAATTTGGTGACTTAAAATATATTATTGTTATTTTAAATGTGTTTTTCAGCGATCAAAGTGGAATTGAACAGGCGGTAAACAGGATTAAATTGTGTTTTACCCATGGTCCTTTTTTAAAAAAAAAAAAAACAAACAAACAAAGAAATCGTAAGAGAGTAACGTGTGTGTTTTTATTAAGTTGTTCTCGAGATTTTAGTTTTTACGTTTTGTTGCCATCGAACTTCCTTTCTCGTACTCATTTGTGTTTTATTATGTTTTTGGGCTGATTATACGGTCGGTTGTGAAAATCTTTCATCGAAAACGTCTCTCAAATACATGATTTGTTTCTGAACAATATTCTCCGTATCAGTTTCGGAAATATTCATGTATGGAGTTTATTTTTGAGGTTTTTAGTCAAGAACACCTACATTCATTATAAATTATTGAAACTGATGCCGAGAATAATGTTCCAAACGGTTGTTTTTCCGAAAGATATTGTCCGTAATGGGTCTTTGAGTGGTTTTTAAGTGTAAACGCTTCTGGAACTTTGGTTATTCTGTCGGTCAGAAGCAAAATGAGAAGAAACATGAATGTGTTTCAGAAACTAGTAAGGGTAGCTCAATCACTTAAGGGTATTTTCGTGTGGACATCTTTCAAAAATACACTTTGTATAGACAAAAGTTGAAAAACTATGGTCTGCTCAAAGTTGAGTCATTTTTAAACTTGAATAAATAGCTTATTTTGAAAGATATCAACATGAAAAAAACTAGAGGTGGGACGAATCCTAAAAGGTTCTCGAAGCTCACGAACCCTATACTGTATTATTCGTTAAGAAGATACAAATAAATGAAATAATATTAAATATTAAATTATTAATAATAAAAAAAAAGTTTCAGGCCGCATGGTCAGGCCACAAGTTGATATTGGTGATCCGGGTTGCAACAATCACCGGTTTTTTGGGGGGTTAGTGAATGTTTCTATTGGACGTCAATGAAGTTAAAACTAAATTTACCAAAGTTTTTAACAGTTTTTTTAAGGTTGGTATTCGAAAAACGAAAAAAGCGCGAAGATTTGAGTTTTCGAATCTCGAATATTTTTCAAGATTCGAGGGATTTGAATGGCCCATTCCTAGAAAAAAAAACCCTTAAGAGTGATTAAGCTGTGCTGCTAGTTTCTAACACACTTTCTAGTTTTTCTTAAGGTTGTTTCAGAATGTAAACGCCCCTCGAACACTGGTTATTCTGTTTTTCAGAAGCAAAATGAGGAGAACAACGTGAATGTGTTTTAGAAACTAGAAGGGTAGCTGAATAATTTTTAAGGATTTTTTTTCATGTTTGATATCTTTCAAAATAAGCTTTTTATTTGTGTTTTGAAAATATCCCAACTGTAAGCAGACTATTTTTTAAATTTTTTGTCTATAGCAAGTTTATTTTGAAAGATATAAAACATGAAAATACCTTTTAAGTGATTGAGCTTACCACCCTTCTAGTTTCTAAAACACTCTCTAGTTTCTCCTGATTTTGGACTGTGAAAGACAGAATAACAAGAATTCGAAAATCCACAACGGTTCATAAAACATCTTAAGGTTGTTAACATTTTGTATTCGTTGTTGGTTCGTTTTTTTTTTTCTTCGTTTTGTTCCGAATCCCTTTTTTTTGTTTTCGTAAGGTTTTAGTACAGTTTTTTCAGTCTTCCATTGACTCATTCGGTTCTGGATTCAGTGGAATTTTTCACGAAGAAGAAGAAAAACAAAAATCTCTGACGGTAAATAGAACAAAAAAAAAAAGCCGCCGCCTTCAGTTTGCTCATCACAACAAAAACAACAACACAATCTTTCTTATTGTTCTTTTTCGTTTCCCGTTTTCGAAGTTTTTAATATAATATATATATATACGAGTATATATCAGCGACCGATCGAGTGTTCTTCTTTTCGATCTTATGTGATATATTAACATAGCAAATGAACTATTATTATTCTTAGCCGCCATAATTATTATTAGAATTCGTTGATTTCTACTTCCTTACTGCGTGTGTGAACAATTAATTGTTCTCGAAAGATCAATTAATTAATTATTTATGACAAAAACTTTCTCTCCTTCGCTTTTTTTTTAAAGTTTTCCTTCAATTGAGGTTGTGGGGAAACTAAATTATTTCTCTCCTTTTTCCCTTGGAAGAAAAAAAAAAGTTATTTGTAGAGTTTAATGGAAATCTGTGCTTTTTAAATCTGAAAAACAAAAAGAAAAACCAAAATTGCCCGTGAAACATTTACGTCAATGTTTTATATTCTACATGTTTGTGACTTTCGTGTACGTCTGTCATTATGCCATTTGCGGGAAAACAAATTCGGTTAACTTTTTTTATAAAATTTAATAATGTATTTCTCATTCGGAGAGAGAGAGAGAGAGGGGATCTCGTTTGGTTTGGAGATGAAATTTAATCGGACCGAATGTCTTTTTGGGGACAGTAACGTTATAGAAAAATCACGATATTACGAATGATTGTTACCCCTTGTACCTATTTCTCAAGAAAAATGATGAGAGCAAAGAGTTGTTTTTTCTTGTCTTTCTTTGCTGCTCTTTAAATTTGTCTTGAAAAAGTGTCACCTTTTTTAAAATTTGAAATGAGTAACTGTTTATATTGATATTTACATTTGTAAGTGTTGTTGTGTTCTAAAATATCGGATGTGTCGAATCGAGAGTAGTTAGAAAAGAGTTAGGTCCGAAATTTCGGAAGGAAATTTTTTTTTTGCACTTAGGTATCTTTCTTGTCAAACTGCCCACTTTTCGAGTGTAAAATGAAGTCGGCTTGTCGCCAAAACCGACTACTTCGGTTCTGCTGTGGTGGTTGGAAAGTGGTCAAAATATCTCTCCGTATGTCAAGAGCCGAAGTGGTCGGTTTCGGCGACAACCCGACTTCATTTTTGCCGTCCAAATGTGGTTCGTCTGACAAGGGTATTACTTAAACTTTTTAACCCTCTAAACAGGGTTTCAATAGAGAAAAATTCTGCTTTGTTCTCTACTTTCTTGGTTTTTGGTGAAAAGTCTCTTTCGAAACCTCTTGAATCGGCTTTTTCTATGTTAAGATTCCTGCTAAGAGGGTTTTAAAAGTAGAAATTCAAGTTTCCTGCTTAAATTTTGGTAGAAGAAGACGAGTGAGTTTTTGTTTTTTCAACCTCACGATTGACAAGTTTTGGGTTTTTAAAATTTGTGTGTGCGATAATCGAGAGAATTAATGCCGCTGGTGTATATATTTACATTACTGTGATGTGGCATATATTAATTAATTAACCAAAGTGTTTTGTTTACACAAGAAAAGAATGAAATGGAATTTTAGCGATTGTTGATTTTTTTTTTAATATTATTATTTGGTCGTTTGGTGCAATGATTTGTCTGCATCCGTGATTCCTCTGCTTATTTATTGTTAATTCTTTCTTTTTTTTTCGCTTAGCGGAAATAGAAAAAAAAATTAATTTTTGGTTATTAATTATTATTATCCTCGATGGTTCCTTGATAATTTGTTTTTTTTTTTTTAAAAAAAAAAAGAAATTCCTAATGTTTTGCAATTGTTTAATTTTTTTCTGTGCCAACTACTAACTAGAATTCGTGGAACTGATCAAAATAATTATTACGAGGGTTTGTTTTAACGAAATAGAAACCGAAATTGAACCGTTTTTAACTTTGTGGCGAGGAAGAAGAAAAAAATGTTTTGTCATTGAAACTGTTTTTGTCCAGTAAATTGTATGGGTGTTAACATTGCCAAGTCCCCTCTCCTTATTTTATTCGTAAGCCTTTTTACGAATGAAAACCACTGTTTCTTTTTGGGGGATTCGTAACGAAAAATAAAATAAAATGGGAATAGTAAATATGATGGTTGATAATTTAATTGCAACTCTAAATTCTCTATTCATTTTCGTAATTTACAATTTTTTACATTTTTTAAAGCTTCGTAAGTAACCAGACTTATTAAACAGGTTCCACTGTATGTAGCATATAAATTTACGAAATAACTTTGTTTTTTTAAGTTGGTTTTAAACTTGAACTCTTTTAATTATTTTGTTTTTGAGTTTCCAATTGATATACAGGGTGTCCATAAAGTCTTACTCTGATTACAAAAATCCATTGTACACAAACTATGCAAAGTACAAGCAAACGGTTTTCACCTATTTGTAGCCACACTCATAAAGTTTTTTCCTGCCCGGTTTTTCAGCCCGTGAACAGTCCAGGCGGCGCTGCGGTCATCAAAACCAAAATGGCGTTGTTGCAGGAGAAAGCGCAATGTGTTTTGTGGTGTCATGAAACAAAATCGGCAACTACAGTTAAGGGAAACGTTAGAACGGAATATCGAAGAGAACCACCGGATGTTAAAAGCATTAAATAGTGGTATCTGAAGTTTAAAGAGACTGGTGTTAGATATTTGAAAAGAACTGGATGACCAACTGTGACTCAAGCCAATGTTGATTTGGTACAAGATTCTTTTCAATGCAGTCTTGACAAATGCACATGTCATGCCTCACGTGAACTTGGCGTGCCCAGGTCCACAGTTAATAAGATTCTGCATAAACAACTTCATTTGTATGCATACAAAGTGCAAATTGTTCAAGCCTTGGAGCCGAATGATCGGCCGCGCCGTGCTGCTTTTGCTACAGAAATCTTGCGTCAACGATAATCTAACAGTAATCATTCCATTCTAAAGTTTGGCTGAACCGTAGTTGCTGATTTCGTTTTATGAAACCATAAAACACATTGCGCTTTTTCCTGCAACAACGCCATTTTGGTTTTGATGACCGCGGCACCGCTTGGACCGTTTACGGGCTGGAAAACCAGGCAGAAAAAAACTATATGAGTGTGGCTACAAATAGGTGAAAACCGTTTGCTTGTACTTTGCATAGTTTGTGTACAGTGGATTTTTGTAATCAGGGAAAGACTTTATGGACACCCTGTATTTCAAAATAAACTTTTTATGCAAGTTTAAAAATGATATTCTTTTAATTTTAAGGGATTGATATTTTTATTTGGTAAAATGTCTAAAACACTTTCTAGTTTTGCTTAATTTTGCTCCTGAAAGAAATAATCAGTTTGAAAATTAACATATTTTATTTTAAATGTTATAATTTTTCAATTGTTTTAATGATTTTAGGTCTTTTCTCTATATTATGGCTTAATCAAAAAGTAGGGGACGTATATAAGCGCTCGTAGCGGCGATATATGTCTCTATTTTAACAGTTTTTCTTATACACTACACCTATGGCAGGCCTTGGAGATAATAAATAAATAAGCTTGAGAAGCCTCCATAGCCTCTTATAGGAGGCTATGCCCAATCAAGTGACTTCTATTGTCCAATGGAGTTATTTCCCGCTCTAGCCTCAATACAGGGATAATACGTATGGAAGGCAAGCTTATTGCATAATATTATAAGAGGCAGGCTACAAAATGCACAGGCATCTGTAGATAGCTTCAGAATTTCGTTGGCTCCGCCCTTTTATGGTCGTCATCAATTTCTAATTGGTTTGTTACTAGGTCTGACGTCGCATGCCTCGTTTTTTGTTATTTCTAATTGGTTGATATTTGGTCTGACCACATCATAAAAGGGCGGAGCCAAGAAAATTCTATAGCTGTCTACAGATGCCTGTCTATAATGCCGACAGGGATAAGAGGCTATTCTGTACTCAACGGAGAAACGGACGCCGTTTTTTAAGCCTTGCCGTCGCGTGTTTTCACGAGGATTTTTTTAAATCTTTTTATTGGTAAGTTACCATCATTATTCCTTCAATTTACAATAATAATTATCATCGGTAAGCATAATAAATATTGCACGTGTAGTTTTCAGCCGTAAATTAGCCAATTTTCATCAAAGTTGTGACGCGGCTAAAATCTGAAATTGGCGGCTTTGTTCAATGGCGTAAAAACGACTTGTCTTTTTTTTTTTTTTAACGATTTCTTATTTATTGAAAGCAAGATGATTCATATGATTTATTATTTGAACTGTTTGACCTTTCTAGACTTCGTTTACAAGCAACTGCTTTGAGAGAATGAAGAATTTCAGTTGATTTCAATTCAGAAAAAACGAGTTGGACAAATTTAGAAATTTATCCGCCGCAAAATTTAGGCCTAAAGCTGGTTCCATACGATGCGTACACTCCTCACATTGTTTTAATTTGAATCTCGTTTATACAGGCTTTTTCAATAAGTAAAGAATTCAATTTGATGATTGTTTTTTTTTTTAAATATGGTTTTATCTATGTTGTTACATTTAAGTATAGAGACTTTGAGTTTCAAGATTGAAAATGTGTGACAAGTGGACGCATCGTAGGGAACTGGCGTTATAAACGGCGCCAAATATTGGTTACATTAAAAATTTCGAAAATATGTTGGAAATATCTACAGAAAGTGCTAAAAGCAATTGAAAGTATGTAAAAATAAAACAGTATTTTTTACATTTTTATATTTTTATGCTGTTTTTTGTGGAATTTCTGCAGTTGTGTCTATATTTCGTTCAGATTGTCTGAAATTTATACGAGTGTCTGCGTCTTTTCTATAGATTTCGTAAATTTCTTATAAATTTCAGGTATTATTTCGGCTAGGAGCCGCTAGCCTTCAAGGTAAGGCTGCCTAGTTGTTAAATAGGTTGTGCTAAAGGTGCAAAATAAAGCTAAAAAGCTGTACAATCGCCGGTATAGAGGCTAAGCGGGCTGCTTGTTGATTTGAATTAAGTTAACGGTATTTCATATTCTAATTAATTTTTTTCGTTTTTTATGTTTTTTAGAGATCGCTTGCTATTCGAAATGTCGAAATCCAAAGAAGTATTAAAGCTGAAAGTTGGCCAGGAAGTGACTGATTTAGTATCTGTAACGAAACAGTCATCGAAGGTCAAGATCGTCAACAACGCGAGCGACTTACCCAATGTCAAAGTAGACAAAACTAATGAAATCGATCAAAGAATTCAAATTTACCTATGATTTATTTTTTCGTGTAGTCTCCTGGAAGACCGAGAAAAACAGAAAGTGGTAGCAGATCTAAACGTCGTTCTCGTTCATCTTCTCGTGGGAGAACGAGTCGCGTTACCAAGAGTCCCTCTAGAAAGAGTCCGGCGAGATCTCGTACGTCTAAATCGCGATCTCCCGGTCCGACGAGGGCTCGTTCGAGAAGTTCAAGTCGTAGAATCGCCACGAATAAAGTAAATCAGCAAAATTCGGTGTCAAAACAGCCAACGACAACGGAAACCAAGAAGACGAATGAGGTGGAAAAAGTGGAGGAGAAACAGGTGAAGGTGAATTCGACTCGTCCTCTGAATTTGACTCCGACCACATCGTCTGACGGCACGACGAGGGAGGGACTTCGTCCTCGTATGTCGGCCAGAGTTGCAGCTCTTCAGACGGCACGCGTTAGTATTTGTTTTCGTCTTCGCATCTACGTCTTCACGAATGAGGGTTTATATTATTAGGTTGCTGGTGTTGTGACGCCGGGTCTGATCTCCGAGGGAATGGAGGAAGTCGATTCGAAACAGACTCGGATGGATGGCAAGGGTAGTAGTAAGTCATCGAATAAAAGTTCTTCCGGTCGTAACATCCTTGGAACGTTTTGGGCCGTTGTTTTTACTTTGATGACACCTCCAGTTATTGTTTCGTTGTATCTGATGTGCAACAAGGTTCGTTTTAAATATCATTTTCAATAAAAGTGCAATGAGAACTGAACAATTCAGTTTTAATATGTAAGAAGTAGAAAATGTTTAAGAAACTGGAAGAGTAAATGAATCACTTAAACTGGATTTAAACTAAGAGTAAATGAATCGTTTAAAGTGGATTTAAAGTGTGAACGTCCTTTGAATTTGTTTATTTTTTTTTTCAAAAGAAACTAGAAAGTGTTTTAAAGACAAGAATTGTAGCTGAAAGTGTTTTAGAAACTAGAAGAGTAGCTGAAAGTATTTTTTTAGAAACTAGAAGAGTAGCTGAAAGTATTTTTAGAAACTAGAAGAGTAGCTGAAAGTATTTTTAGAAACTAGAAGAGTAGCTGAAAGTGTTTTTAGAAACTAGAAGAGTAGCTGAAAGTGTTTTGGAAACTAGAAGAGTAGCTGAAAGTGTTTTGGAAACTAGAAGAGTAGCTGAAAGTGTTTTGGAAACTAGAAGAGTAGCTGAAAGTGTTTTTAGAAACTAGAAGAGTAGCTGAAAGTGTTTTTAGAAACTAGAAGAGTAGCTGAAAGTGTTTTTAGAAACTAGAAGAGTAGCTGAAAGTGTTTTTAGAAACTTGAAGGGCAGCTGAAAGTGTTTTTAGAAACTAGAAGAGTAGCTGAAAGTATTTTTAGAAATTAGAAGAGTAGCTGAATAACCAGAGTTTGAAAATCAGCTGTTGATAAATTATCTTATTTGAAGGTTGATTTTTAAAAATAAACTTTTTATATAATTTAAGTTTCAAAAATAATGAGGAAATAAACCTAAGTACTTCGTTTACTCTTCTAGTTTCTGTAACAATTTCTAAGTTGCTTCTGAAATGCAAAGTGAATAAAATTCTAAACCTGTTCCTTTCAGCAAAGTTGCTCTATTTCGAAGTTGCCAGTTTTTCCGACCCGTCTCTCGAGTTACTTTGACGTCGAAGCGATTTCATTCTTCTTCGGTTGGTTGGCGTTTCAAGCCATTCTTTACGTTCTTCCGATCGGACGTTTGGTCGAAGGGCAGCCATTACGTGACGGATCGAGGCTTAAATACAGGATGAATGGTTAATATTTAACAACAATTGTGGGATGTTTAATTTCTTTCCCAATTTGTAATTCGTTATTATGTCGTTTGTAGGGATGCTTGCACTTGTTATTAGCTTGGGAGTTCTGAGTTCCATCTTGTATTATTATCCTCGAGTTATAAATCTCGTTTATCAGAAACAGTTTCCAATTTTCATTACGTCCACGATCTTCTCTTACGTTCTGTCGCTGCTGCTTTACATCAAATCTCGTTGGGCGCCATTGTATCGTCTTAACAGTCTGACGCTTAATCGCAGCTTCATCTACAGTTACTTTATGGGTCGAGAGCTTAACCCACGTCCTCTCGGATTCGACCTGAAGTTTTTTATGGAACTGCGACCGGGTGTCATCGGATGGGTCGGTGTCTAATTAAGATGGGGTTTTTCAACAGCTTCATTTATCGAACTCTTATTTAATTATTCTGTCTTTCAAGAAAACAAAATTAAGGAGAAATTGAAAATTTGTTTAGAAACTTTAACGGTTTAATCACTTAATAGTATTTTCATGTTGGTATCTTTTAAAATAAACTTTTTGTAGGGAAAAGTTAAAAAAGATTGTCTGCATAAAGATGAGTCATTTTTAAACAAGACATACTAGTGTAAAAAGCTTATTTTAACAGATAACAACATAAAAATCCTCTTTAGGGATTGAGCTAATCTGCTAGTTTTTAAAACTCTTTCATATTTCTATTTATTTTGTTTCTTAAAGACAGAATAACCAGAGTTCAAAGAGGTGTTTATTTTTTAAAACCGGCATTTTAGTCAAGATGTGTATTCTTTAGGCGGCTTTGAATCTAATCATCATCTGGAAGGATTATGTTGATCACGGAGGCGACTTGTCGTACACTCTTTTGCTGTCGGCTACCCTTCAGATATTTTACGTCGCGGACGCTTTGTGGTTCGAGGAAGCCGTTTTGACCACTTTCGACTTGACGACCGAGGGATTCGGTTTCTTGCTTGTATTTGGAGATCTCTCGTTCGTTACGTTGGTCTTTACGACACAGTCTCGATTTTTACTGGAACATAGGCGTATCCTGCCGTGGTACGCTCTTGCTGGCATCGCCGCTTTGTTTTGTAAGTCGTTTTGTTTGTGAAATATATAACGATATTGATTACGAGGCGTTTTTTCTTCGCATACTTTTTGTAGTCGTTGGATATGTCATCTTTCGCGCGTCGAACTTACAAAAGGACGTTTTCAGGCGGAATCCCTTTAGTCCTAACGTTTCGCGTACGATTTGGTTCACGTTCGGTAGGAACGTTCTCGGATAAAACTAATTTGTTTAATTAATTCTTAGAATTGCATACGATCAACACCGGATCTCCGAAGAAGATATTGGCAGGCGGTTGGTGGGGTTGGGTTCGACATCCGAATTACTTTGGAGATCTTTTGATTGGACTCGCGCTCTGTCTCCCAGCAGGTTTGATGCTTTAATTGTTTTGTTTTTCTGACTTGAGGTTTATACACGGTACGAAATGTTGCTATATAAGATGCTAAGCGCAAGGTGTCGTTATATTTTGTTCGATAGCGAAGGTGTGTACAAACGAGTAAAAGTTTGCGTAAAATTCACAATGAGGGGTACCCAACCCTGTTTGGGGGGCAGTTACTATCAGTTTAATCTAAATTAAAAATGCGTAAACTGCACAAATTGCTTGAATGTGTTTTAGAAACTAGAAAGGTAATATCAAGAGTATTTTTATGTTGATGTCTTTCAAAATCAGCTTTTTGTGTCAGTTTGAAAAATACCCCAAATATATTAACGTGGATAGAGATGAATACCCTTAACCTTAAGTGAGTGAGCAACCCTTCTAGTTTCTAAAACACTGTCTTGTAATTAACCTTATAAAAAAAACAGAATAATCGGAGTTCTAAAATCAGCTGTTTGTAACGCCGGGTATTCAACAAGAGTGAGCAAGCATTCTCACTCTATAATCGTCTGGTAAGTATCGGTGGGCGAGCAAACAAACATTCGCTCGCTCGGAGTCAAAAAAAAGATTTGGTGGAATGCCGGTACATAAAGAAAAAAGACTTCTTTGATGCACCGCCATTCCACCAGATCTTTTTTTGTTCGTGCTTAAGTGTGGATTGTGCTTCTTGTATTTTTGAAATGCTTGTTGGGGTGCAGTGCAAGTGCTCGCTGTAAACGATGGAGCAACCTGCGAGCAAGAACATGGACACGAGCACAAATTATCGGTGAGCACGAGCAAATGTTCCCTCTCGCTTGCTCTTTTGGTGAATACTCGGCTTAAATGGATTAGCCACTGCTAAATATCGAAATACAACTCTTGGTTTACTTTGTGTTAAAATACAAATTTATGAAACAATTTAAAGTTGTTTTAGAAACTAGAAATAACAAATGAATAACATTAAGTAGATCTTCCTTTAAAAAAGTTAAATTTTTTATAAAAAAACTAGTGGGGTAACCCGTCATAAATGACGGGAGCAAAATTCACAGGCAATTGTGCCCAGCATTAGAATTTCTTTTCCTTATAATATCTTTAAAATATATCAACGTGAAAATCGTTTGCATGATTCAGTTACTCTTCTAGTTTCTTAAACACTTGAAACAAAAACACCTAAATTGTGATTGTATTTTAGCGTTGATTTCTTTTTTCTTATTTTTTTTGGTTCGAAATTAGGTTTTACACATTTGCTTCCATACTCTTACTTCTTCTACTTGGTTATCATTTTGGTTCACCGTTCAATTCGAGACGACGGTATATGCCGACAGAAGTACGGAGCGGCGTGGGACGAGTACTGTTCTCGTGTTCGTCATCGTATCGTCAAATACGTTTTCTAACTTAAAAGGAAAGTGGTAATACCTAAGAAAACAGAGAGAGAGGTGGGTTTTTTTATTTGTATAAAATAATCTCAAGAACAAACATTATCGTCCGATCGTTTCGCTTTGTGAGTTTTTCCCATCTGCGAAAGAAGCGATTCCGAGATCGTTTTCGTTGTCTATTGACATTTTTTCTTTTAACCAAAGGATATTTTTGTTTTACACAGTTTTAATCGTCGTGTTTTTAAAAAAAATCGTACTTTTTGATCTCCTAACTTTTTTGAAATATTTTTAAAAGGAAACTTTTTTTTTGGTTTGAACTGGATTCCTTTTTCGTTAGATCTTAGTTTCGTTGAATCGCAAAAGTACAAAAAAAAAGCATTTTCATCATCGTTTTATAAATACAACTTGTGTACACTTAATAACTTCATACGTTGGGTCGTTTTGCACTGGGTCACCACAAGACTCCCCTAATTTTTTTTTAAAGTTTTAGCAAACACAAAAAAAAAATACTTTTTCAAGTAAATTATTAAAAGTTATATGTGGACCTTCAAATATAATAATAATTGGGATTTTGTTTAATTTTTTAAAGGTTCATTTAATTCTGTAAATATTTCTAAACAACTCTTTATGAGATGATTTTTTTTTAATTAGCCTCTCCCGTTCTTCAGAAATGGTTAAAATTGTTGGGTTTTTTCTTCACTGCAGTATTATTTTCATGTGGTTATTTTATAAATTTTCCATTTCTGTTTTCAAATTTTCGATCATAATGAAACAATAGTGTTAATATCTGTGTGTATCACGTCCCCTCCCCGCCATTTTATTGAAAGTACAGTAGAACGTCGATTATCGGAACTAATGTCGGACATGGCATAGTTCCGATAATCGAAAGTTCACATAATTGAACTCCCATTAAAACAAGTGGAGAAAAATAAGAAGAAAAAAAAACAATTTCAAAGAAATTTTTTTAATGCCATAAGTAGTATTTCCATAAGAATCAGTAAAAAAAAAATTGGTTCCGATAATCGACGCTCTACTGTTGTGTGTAATTGGTAGCCTTCGAGTAAATTTTTTTTTTGGTAGAGTTATGGGTAGTACTCAGATTTTTAGAAGCAAATTTTAAGTTTTTTTTTAAGATTGCGAACAAACCAAGGGCCTCGTTAGGACCAAATTTAATACAAAATGACTCGACTGTGCCATGTGCGTTATTTACAGCAAGTTCTCATTATTTGCTCGGTTAATACGTTGCTGGAGGTTCCCGTGCAAAGTCGAAAAACCGCATAAGTTGAAAAATAAAATAGTTGTGATCACAAATCTTTACCAACCCTAGTGATGACACAAATTAATGGTTGAGATTGTTTTCAAGGTTTCCATTAAAAAATATTAGTTAACTAGTGGGGTAACCCGTCATAAATGACGGGAGCAAAATTCACAGGCAATTGTGCGAATGCGCGTCGTTTTTTCCTTTTTTTACTCCTTTCATTTCAATTTCAGTCACCCCCTCCCACTTTTCTCTCTCTCCCCCTTCTACGCTTTCCAACCTTTTCCCCTCACCCCCTCCCACTTTTCTCTCTCTCTCTCTCTCCCCTTCTACACTTTCCAAACTTTTCCCCTCACCCCCTCCCACGTTTCTCTCTCTCCCCCTTCTACACTTTCCAACCTTTTCCCCTCACCCCTCCCACGTTTCTCTCTCTCCCCCTTCTACACTTTCCAACCTTTTCCCCTCACCCCCTTCCACTTTTCTCTCTCTCCCCCTTCTACACTTTCCAACCTTTTCCCCTCACCCCCTCCCACTTTTCTCTCTCTCTCTCTCTCCCTCCCCCTTCTACACTTTAGAAAGGAAGAGTTCAACATATAGTTGACCTTGAGAAAAAAAAACGGTTCATTTATTCAAATTTATATAAATTCCGACGTGCTTCAATGGTTTTTGTTACTCCCCACACACACACACAGACCTGGGATATTATATATATAATTTTTCTGTGTGATTTTGTTAAAATTTTATTGGGTTTCATTATGAAAAATTGGTCCTAAATTGAAAAATTCCGGCTCTCAAACGGAGGGGTCCGTCGGTTAAAATGTACAATAGGCCAGTACGATGATTCCATTTGGAAACTTTAGATATACACGGGCACAGTTTCAGTCAAAAGTAAAAAAAAGATTGAGAACAGTTCTCGCCATTGCTTAAGCAATTGTAAAGTTCAAATAAATGACTTTTTTTTTTAAAAAAAAATTGCTTCTAAAAAGCTGAATCTAGTTTTATCGCCGCCCCTCCTCCCTTTCCAGTAAGTGTTGAAAAATCCTCTTTTATTATATTTTTAAAATGTCATTTTTTTTGTAGAATCCATCCATGCATTCACTTTTTTTAAATTAGCATATTTGGTTTGTAATTTTAACTTATCATTTCTTTTTATGTAATTTAGAACCTTGTGTTTCATTCTTGAACTAAAATTTTGGAATTAAACTAAAAATTGTAATTTTGATTTTCAGGTGGCTGATTAGATATTTGTTTGGTTTTCGTTGGCTAATAATGTTCTATAGGTTGATCTCTTCCCTCCACCTGTAGTTTTGAGAAAATTGGTGTTTTTCAAGCGAACGTTTTTCAGGATTAACATTGCGAGAGGGAAAAAAATTCAGTGTTTTAAAAACTAAAATAGTTGGTGATAATGCTAAGTTTATTTTTCGTGATATCTTTCAAAATAAACTTTTTATTATAATTTGAGAAAGGCGAAAATGTTTTTTTTTTTATGAAATGTCAACGAAAAAAACCTAAAAACGGGTCATTTTTCAAACTGAACTATAAAATGTTTTATTTTTTAAGATATTTATCGAGATAAATTTATAAAGCTAAATCAACTCTCCTTGTTATTAAAAAAACGTTAAAAATGAGTGAAGAATCATCTGCTTTTTAAAGCTAAAAGAAAGACATCGTAAAATTGTAATTCATTTTTTGTACGTCCATTGGATTGTATAATTACAAGCTCTAAGTATAGTTTGCGCCATCTATCGGTCACACTCAGCTGTGACACGAAATGCTCCATTGGTCCATAGCAAGTCACATACACACTTTATACAGAAATAAATCAACTAAGAGCATTTCGTGTCAAAACTCAGTGTTGCCAATAGAGGGCGCAAACTGTACTTATAGCTATACGATTACGGACGTAAGAGATTTACCAATAATGTCGTCCCCCATTAAAATAGCTAGCGATACCGTACGAGATTCACTCCTGTGTCTTCCTTAACAAAATATTTTCCTTTTTAGCTTTAAAAAGCAGACGATTCTTCACTCACTTTTTGGCGTTTGTTTTTCTATTCTGGAGTTGCTTTACCTTTATAAATTTATTTTGCTTGCTATTTGCATAGCCTTGTACTGTTGTACACACATGAGTTAAATGTATTCAAAATGTGTTTAGGTGAATTATACGGAATCCAGTTAAGGACATGAACCAAATATAGATTGACTTTATTATTAATATTTTAAATTGAAAAATGCTAAATCAATATTTTGTCATTAGTTTATATAGTATATTATATTTAAGTATTGACTCAATATTTTGAGATTATTAACTGAATAAATTGAATTCGACATATTGTTTGTTTGCCCTTCACAGGGCTCTGTAGACCACATTTATTTTTTAAATGCATTTAAATTATCAGGCGTGTACTAAGTAATCGGTGAAGGAGGCGATCTATTTGTATGCTGCAATCGATATATCGATAAGTATTTTATATGGATATCGACAACATTAATCGATGCTATGTAATATCGATGTTAATCGATTTTCTTTAGTTATTGTGTTGGTTTTTTAGTCTTTTTTTTCGCGAAATCAAACTAAAAAAAAAAAATTAATAGAATATTAATTATTATTATTAAATTTGGTTAGGATTAGACATCAAAGAAGATAAAGAAAGAAATGCCGAACAAGAAAAAGAAGAAATATAACGCAAGATTTCCTCCCGTAAGTGATGAATAGAAAGAAAGAAAGGAAGAAGCGTCAAAGAAAAGAAAGGAATTTCAACGAAATTGGAACTGAATTTGAATATTCTTTTATATTTTAAACGATTTCAATTTGTACTATTTTTGTGTGTTGTTTTTTTACTATAGGCTAGAATCAAGAAAATTATGCAGAAAGACGAAGAAGTTGGGAAAGTTGCAGCCGCAGTTCCGGTCATCATCTATATCCTTTTTTTAATTCTGACGCTCTTTTAATCCACATCAGAAAACGGGGTAATTTTATGTAGTAGAAAGTTCAATATTTGGCTTTAGAAACTAGAAGAGTAAAAGATATGGTTTTTAAAGTATGTGCAAGATTAAGGGGGATCTCGTGACGACATCTTTCAAAATAAAGTGTTTTATGGCCGAATTAACGCGAAAGTTCACGTTTTTTTTTGCCAAAATATTGTTTCTAGAAGAAATTCAAAGTTTGGTTTAGAAACTAGAAGAGTAACGATTTCCGGAAAAGTAATTTTGTGACAATATCTTTCAAAATAAACGTTTTATGATGTTAAATTATGAAAGTTCACGTTTTTTTTCCGCCAAAATAAAGTTTCTAGAAGAAATTTAAAGTTTGGTTTAGAAACTAGAAGAGTAACGATTTCCGGAAAAGTAATGTTGTGACAATATCTTTCAAAATAAACGTTTTATGGCGTTAAATTATGAAAGTTCACGTTTTTTTCTCGCCAAAATAAAGTTTCTAGAAGAAATTTAAAGTTTGGTTTAGAAACCAGAAGAGTAAAGATTACCCGGAAAAATAATTTCTGGATGACATCTTTCAAAATAAACATTTTATGGCTGAAATTCACAAAGTTTCACGTTTTATTATCGACTTTTGATTTTAAAAAAATGAACGTATCAGATTTTATACTACAATAAAACGTTTATTTTGAAAGATATCATCAAGAGAAATTACTTTTCCGATAATCCTTACTCTTCTAGTTTCACACTGTTAGTTTGAAACTTCTTCGTCTGTCCGTTCTTTTCTTTGATTCTTGCGATCTTCACCTCGAGCGCTCGAGCTGTTTGTCGAGTCTCTGATCAGAAAGACGAGCGAAGTGACGCAGACACGGAACGCAAAGACTCTAACGACGACCCATTTGTGAGTTTGACGCGGTTTCGTTTGGTTTTCTCGATTCCATTTTCTGCTCTCATTTAAACAGGAAGCAATGTATTCTCAACGAGAATCAGTTTGACTTTTTAAGAGATCTTGTTGCGTCCGTTCCGGACGTTCAAGGTGATGACGATAATTCGAATCCGTTGCCGTCTTCGTCGAACGATGCAACGGCCACATCGAGGTTAACCGTAACCAGAATGAAAAGACAGAGGTACGTAGCGAGAGTTCCCCTCTCTCTCTCTTTATATAAATGTTTGTTTGTTTTTATCGTTGTATTGAATTTTAAAGCACAACTTAATACTTAAAACCACGTTTCAGAAGCAACTTTAAAAGGAAATCAAACTCGTTTTAGAAATTACGACAGTTAATGACTGAGTTAGGCGAATTTTAACGTTGATATCTTTCAAAATAAACTTTTTTTATGACAAGTTTGTGAATATAAATAATCAAAACTTTCAACTTAATTGGAGATATTGTCGTAATTGTTTATTTTTAAAGTTGTCAAACATGAAAATCCCCGTAAAAAGGTTTATTTGCACCGAACAAATAGCAAAAAAACATTGTTAGTAGTAAAATGTTAATAACAATTAACAATTTTTTGACTGTTTTGATAAATGTCGATAACGAAAATGCTAAGAACAATGATAAAACATTTTAAGTGAATATTGCTTCTGAATCGCAGAGAATGATCGGAGTTCTATTCGATTGTTGACATTCATATTACATATTTTGTATTTTTTTTTCAAAGGATGACGAGGACAAAAAAGTACGGCGGTTTGAACGCCGGTCCGAGCCACACGGGAACTGAAGAAGATTCCGAGGATGACGAAGAAGATACGGAAGAAGAAGACGAAGATGACGACGAGGTTTTACGAATCTAATCGAACCGAGAAAGTTTTCAAAATCTAATTGTGATGACGGTGATTTTGTTTTACTTCGTCCGTAGGATGGTACGAGGAGTGAAGACAGTTTACCGTCGACTGGACTGCCATATTTTAATCATCAGGGATTCACGGGACACATGTTAGATCTTTCTCTCTCTCGAAAGCAACAGATTCTAGTTTCTTGCAGTTAATTTTGGGTTTTTTCTTCTTCTCGTTTTTAATACTAAAAAAAAAAGGTACGGAAAACCATCTCCGAATGGAGTTCCGATACAACCGACGTCCGAAACGGTGAATAAGAACTTGTTCGGTTCGATATCGGTATCGAAATTAGACACACCTACACTGGACGAAGACTACGATTCCTGAAAGTGGTTTAAAATAATCGGTTCGCGACGAAAGGTTACGAATAGATTCGGTCGTGTTCTAGTTTCGAGAGACTTTCGACGGGAACTCGTGACACTTCGTTATAACGACGGTCGGAACTTTTTTTTTACATTGTGGTTACAGGAGAAGAGGAAAAAAATGGTGACGTGTTTGGTTTTCGAAAAGGTTTGAAGGTTCTTTATTTTTTTTCTGGTTTTGAGCGCTCAATTCGTTTCGTTATTTTAGTTCGTGCACTTTTAGCTCGACAAATTGTATAGAAATGTCTTTTTTTTTTGTATTTTCAAAAACGCGTGTTTTAAAGTTTTAACACTTTTACTCGTTTTGGTGTTTTTGTTGCGTTTGGTAAAATTAACGCGTTTTCGGTCCGTAAGGTTCGCACGAAGTGAAACATAAAAGGGTTAAGGTGGTTTTAAAATGTGAATTCGTCTCTCGAACTCTTGATTATTCTGTGTTTCGAATGCAAAATGAAGAATCTAGATGTGGGGTAACTTTCAATCACTTAAGGGTAATTTCAATGTAAGGGTAATTTCGATGTATCATCTTTCAAAATAAGCTTTTTATGTCAGTTTGAAAATAATCCGGCTTCAAACTGACGATATTTTTTTAATTTTTGTCCATAAAAAGTTTATTTTGAAAGATACCACCATGAAAAATACCCTTGAAGTGATTGAGCCACCCTTCTAGTTTCTAAAACACTTCCAAAAGAACAACATTAAGAAGAAAATGAAAGTGTTAAGATACTAGAACGGGTAGCTGAAGCACTTGATGGCTTTTTTTCAAAATAAACTTTATAGACAAAAATAAACACTTGTCTGCTTAAAGTTGGGTCGTTTCAAAATTTGACATTTTTTATGTCAAGCTTTTATTTTGAAAGATATTCAACATGAAAATATCCGTGACTGATTGAGCTACCCTTCTAGTTTCTAAACTTTTATTATTCTGTCTTACAGGTGCAAATATAGAGACTAGAAAGGTTGCTGACGATATTTTTCAAAATAAGCTTTTTGTATCAGTTTGAAAAAGACGATATTTTAATTTTTCTCTACAAAAAGCTTATTCTGAACGATATCAACATTAAAATACTCTCGAGTGATTGATCTACCCTTCTAGTTTCTAAAACAATTTTTTAGTTTCTCTTAATTTTGCACCTGAAAGACGGAATTAATCAAGAGTTTGAAAATGATCTTATTTCTAAACGATCTTAATTAAAATAAGAACGGTTTTTTATTAATTATTAGTCCTTTATTATAATAATAATAATAATAATATCATCAACTTTTCGTCATACAAAAAAGAACATACTCGATAATAACGATTTCTAAACATTTAATCGATTTATATTATTTAACTACTTCTGAAATAAGAGAAACGAGAGAAAAAAAAATGTGGATCTTCTGGAGTATTATTATTAATATTACCACTTTTAATATTTACATTAATTATATTATCTAAATCATGGCTGAAGAAATGGGATTACAAATTAATCGAAAACCTAACTTAAAAAAACAACTCACTTTCCAAATCAAGTGACTGGTTTTGACGACAAGTCGGCTACATTTTGTAGTTGAACTAAACCACCAAAAGTTAACGTGATAAAGGCGTTCACAAGATGGATTGCAAAAAAGTGATCGGCGTTTGGAAACACAGACCATTCGAGTCAAACTACATAAAGCCAAAAGAGCGAGCAAGAGCAAACATTCGCTCGTCCTCACCTATAATTTGCTCGTGGTTCCCTCGAAATGCTTACCTTGCGTCCATACAGGAGTGATTATGTTCTTGTTTGCAGTTAAAATCACAACAAGCGAACAAGTCTTTCTCTTTGATACACCGCCATCCAACCGATCTTATTTGAACACGAGCAAACGTTTGCTCACTCGTTAACCGGTATTTACCAGTCGACTGGTGAATACCCACAGCTTTAGAATTATTTTTCCCCAGTTCATTCGACTACAGTAGTAGACTCATGCGATTGGTTTACCGACCACACGCCAACAACCACTTAGCAGCCAGTATCGACCACTAAAAGTCGCTCGTCATTAAAGTAAAATTATTTTGTCAATTTCAGTTACAAACTTGATTTTAAGGATTTCTTTTTCAGAAAATAACAAAAATATAAAAAAGTACGCAACTTAAAAATCATAAGAAACTGAAAAAGATATTTGCATAATTCTAAACAATAACAATTAAAAGTTACTCAATCAACCCGTCGATTATTATCTTTTTTTTTTTACATGCATTGCAGGATTGGCTGCAAAAGGGCGGCAGCTTTAATTGATTCCGTTTGATTAGAGAACGATTCGCTCGTCGTCCATGGCTCGCCTTCCTCCTCCTCGGTTGCCGACCGACCGTCGCCTTCCATTTCTCCCTCGTCTTTTGAAGAAGATTCCATTTTAACTGCCTCTAAGAAGATCACGTCTCGTCCTTCCGTTCCGACTCCGATCGAAATGCAAGCGTTTTCATCCGCTTCCCCCATCTCGCCTTCGTTCTCTTCGTCGTTTACCGCTTCCTCCTCCATCATCATCCCATCTTCGTCTATATAGTTCTTTGCCGAGATTTCTCTCATGCGTCTCAATATATCCGGTTCGGTTATAACTTGGACTCGTACGTTGTTACCGGCTGTCGAGAACATTCCCGAATCGATGTCCGCCATCAGAGGTATATTGGACATGGCCATAGTCTTCAGGCTCGAGCTGGTCGTTGGTTCCGGCCATTGCGTCTGTTGATCTTTCTTCGGACGCGGCTGATTCTTCATCTTTGGGTTCGTTTTCACCAACATAAACTCTTCGTTAGTCAACATAACGATTCCGTTTACAGTCAGAAGCTTCCCGTGTCTCGTCTTCAGGTGACGTTTATAAGTGTTTCTGGTCTTGAAGCTGAAAAAGCAAGTAAACGTTATCGTGAATCGAGCTTACGAGAAGTGATTTTTTTAATATAGAATAAACCCGTTAAAAGAATCGCAAAAAAAATTCCCGTCAAATATCTTCTATCAACTTCGGAACTCTTGAATGAGCTACCCTTCTAGTTTCTAAAACACATTCAAGTTCTCTTCATTTTGTGCTTGAAAGATAGAATAATCAAGAGTTCGAAGAGGCCCCCGTTTACACCTTAAAACCATCTTTTCAGGGATAAAATTACTCTTCTAGTTTCTAAACAAATTGGAACTTCTTTTCTAATCTGCCGAGAGACATGGGAAGAAGAGGAGGAAGGATTCTTATTTACCGAACTCCGCAATCGGTGCATTCGAAAGGTGTTTCGCCAGTGTGACGTCTCAAGTGTTCCTTGAAGTGGCTCGGATGACGGAACTTCCGTCCGCAATCGCCACAAGTAAAGCGACTCTTGTTGTTATGAATGAGCATGTGATAGTTGAGGCTGTGTTGCCGAGTAAAAGTCGTGTTGCAGATGGTGCAAAGGAACGGTTTAATACCTGTCGTTGACGAGAAAACAACAATCGGGTGTTGAAAAAGTGTCCACTGCCCCGCCCTTTTAAGCGCTTAACGGTGGGTTACCTGCGTGACTTCGGTAATGATACATCAAAGTTGCCTGTGCCGTGAAACGTTTCCCCTGACAGATCTTGCACACGAGCGGAACGTGTTCGTCCTTCCTCTTGGTACGAAGCATACGGATGCACTTCAGAGCTAATCTCTGAAGAAGAAAAAAAAACCGAACGAGTTTTATATTGTTCGTTACGACGTTCGTAATCTCGTACGATTGGAACTCACCCTCTCCCATTCGGGAGATCCCTTATCTTGTGCCTTTCTTTCGGAGTCGGAATCCATGAGTTCGTCCTCCAACTCCAACAGATTCCGTCTCGTTTCCGACTTGGGAAGAGAAGCAGAAGGAGGCGGATTAGGAGCAGCAGGCGTCGAAGTAAAATACATGGACGTAGGATGGACGGGATAAACGTTAGATTCCTTTTTATTCTTTTGCATCTGAATCTGTCGGATTGCTTCTAGTTGTCGAAGCGCCATTTCTGAAAAAGCAAAAAAAAAAAAAACCGGAATTGAACGTTGTTCGGGTGCAAAATGAAGATAAACTTGGTCTTGCTTTTTCCGAAATGTATAAATAACCAGAGTTTATTAACGTAAACATATCGAAATCAAACGTATGCCGTCTTTGAGCAAGAACGAAATGCCAACCTGCTTGTTTACTACGGAAGGTGGTCTGAGCTTCTTCGCTCATTTCGGATTGAAGCTCGTCCATCTGCGCCACGACAACCAGCCCCTTCCTCAAGTCCGTCATATTTGTATCTTCTTCACCTTCCTCTTCGTCATCTTCGTCGTACTCTCCATCTTCCGAACCGTCGTCGTAATCTTCCTCGTAATCGTAGTGATCTGGAAGATTCTTTCCACCTTCTGGAGTCGTGTAGCAATGATCGTGAACCGGTTGCTCATAAGAGATTGACTCCCTAACCACCTGCAACGAAGACGTTTCCGTCGCAACGGTTTCGGTTTCCTTCGAGACTTTTCCTTTCGAAACGATGCCACTTTGCGAGCTATTTTTTGCCGCATTCGATTTTGACGCCTTGTTTTCCTCCTCCTTTTCGTCTTTATTTTCTTCATCCTCCGCTTTCTCCTCTTCCTCCTCCGATTCTGAAACTTCTAATTTCAAGATCTTCCTTCCTCTCGTTCCTTTTTTAGATGGTTCTCCAGTTGTCGTCTTCGTGTTTGACGCCGTATTTCCCTGCACCTTACGTGCAGCTCCGCCTCTCCGCTTGTTTGTTACAGGTAAACTCTCTTGCTCTACGGCTAACCTTCGTTTGCGTGCCGTCACCGGTTCGGCCGTAAACTTTCCCTTTTGTGATGCCCGACCAGCACCTGAATATTTGAAGAGAAGAAAAAAAATTAGAATTGGTTTCATTTTTTTTTTTTTAAAACGTCAAACCGTTTGCTTCCGAAAGTAGTTCGGCGATGTGTCCCAATAGATGAGTCTTCATCTGCATCCGAGCTCTGTTCTCGTTTCCGAAACTCGTGTACCTCTGAAGACATTTCTCCGGAAGAAGAAAACAAGCGTAAGTGTAGTTCCGTTTGATTTCGTCGGCCGTCATTTCGGCAAACATATTCAATAACAGTTTATCTGATAACATTCGGATCTGATCTAGACTCAGATGTTCTGGTTGCGCCGATCGTCTCTGAATCTGAAACAGAAAAAAAAAAAGATGAGATAAAGGTTTGCATCGAGCAACCATTTGAATACGTTTCTCGGTTATTTGTACCTTAGATCCTTTCGTAGCAAGAACTCCGCTTCCGCTTTTCTTTGCAGATCGTGTGTTCATCTTCCTTCTCCTCCTCAGCTGTGTTCTGATCGAAGGATCGTTCTTGAGAGTTGCCGAAGCCACTTCGGCCAACATATCCAAAAGAGCAACCGGACTCGGATCTTCGGCTCTCTCTTCTAATTTAGACCTAGTTCGTGTTCCGACAGTTGTCGATTTTAAAGGTATTTTCTTTTTTCTTTTTGCCACTTGTTGTTGTTTTTGCTGATCTTTAGTAACTCCTTTTCGATTTCCACCTTTTCCTTGTGATTGAATTCCGGTTTGTTTCGTCTCGTTTGATTTTGGCGCTGTTTTTCGCTTTCTTGCTTCCGAATTGTCACCACCAATGACAACTTGAACTGTTTTGGAATAGAATAATTTAGAAAAAAGTTAATTAACCATGGGAATGATGGCTGATTAGTCAGGAACAAACATCCAAGTAAACCAGGAAACGTTAAGTTCGATACTAAGGGGAAAAAAAGCCGTAATTTTTATCGAATTTAACGATAATTTTTAATTAGCATATTTCGCCTTTTATTTGATTTTAATTTAATTTCGTTATTTTAATTAAAACCTCAAAAAAACCTTTAAAACTCACATTTTTTTCGGGGTTTTTTGGTAGCTGTGTACTGATTGTATCATCAAGGGGGAAAAATACTAACAAACTCAAGAGTGTACGGATAATTAATGATAACATTGAAATCAATGTAAAAAGGGAAAGTTCAAATCACTCGGAGCTGAAACCGATTTTGTCCAGGTTACCTATAAACAATAACTAAAACAGATTTAACTCTTGAATAAATGTATACTTCTGATAACATTAGAATCAATACACAGCGAGAACACTCGGAGCACATAGAGCCGAAACTGATAAATCCATTTCAAGCAGAAGCATTCGTGATCTAATTTCAAAAAGAGGGTACAAGCAACCTCACTATATATAACCAAATTGAAGCATACGACATAGTTTAAAAAGTATTATTAATGAATGACAAGGGCAAACAAATATGGCGACCAAACATATATAATTCATCGTGTAAAATACACCATTATGGTTCACAAACTTTGGATTCATAAACATAATGTATTGTCATCTATCTCTTTTGTACTTGTATCCAAGTTTTCTGCTTATTTTAATGGAAGGACATTAAGAAAGATGGCGTCCATCCAATAGAAACTCAATAAACCATAACGAAAAACCCATCATGTCTAATGAAATAATTACGAAATGAATCGATTACAAAGAATAACACAAGAGAAAAAAGTGTTTTTTTCTCAAGTATTAACTTTATTTCGACATGTCAAATCGAAAAAATTATTAAAAACAAATAAAATTTCAGATTTAAAATTTGACGACATTGATGACATACAAAAAAAGATGGAGGATTTGACAGAAAACAAAAAACTTGAAGTCGGCCTTTTTTTTTATTATTCTGTCTGCTAGAAACAGATTTTTAAAACCGAACTGAAATCATACATATCCATCATTTTATCGTTAAGTTTCATAACGAAATCAGAAATTAGAATGAAAAAACAACAAATAAGAATGTGAAAAAGGACAACTTAAAAGTGAAAACAATTAGAAAGCGATGCCATTTTGGCGCGCTTTTATTTCTTCCAACCTAAAGCGGGCTTTATTGGTTTAACCACCCAACCACCCATCTCTTCCCTTCGTAGACACATAGCAGCCGACAACAACAAATCGAAACCCTCCCACTCCCTCCCTCACCCTCTATATAATAATAAATGATGTCGAAACTCTTTGTTTAAGAATCGACGTTAAAATATAAAGTATAATGAGAAAAGTTAAAACACTTACCGTTTGATTTTAACAATGTTTTCTTCTTCTGTTCCTTCTCTTTCTGTAATTTTGATGATGATGATGTTGGTGTTGTTCTAGAAGTAGACGCCATTTGAGTTATTTTCTAGCAGTAAATATTAGCCTCTTCTCTTTATTCCTCGTCTGCTCTTTCTCAATGGACGACAATGATGATGATGATAGGGATTATATTAAACTGTCACTTCGTAACTAACAAAAAAACGACTTAACTAACATAGACACGCGTTGTATTATCAAAAGAGATTCACGATTAGACGTTCAATACTTGAAATATTCGATTTTAACACATAAAATCACGTTTCTAATTGCTTTTTCTATTGTATTTTATCAAAAATCGCGACTAAAACAACAAAATTCTCGCTGCAGAAGTCTTTAGTACGATAGCATCATGGGTAATTTTGGCGGTTTTTTGAGTGAGGAAGTTTCTTTTCATCAGATTTTAGCCTCCAACGTATTGTGTTTTTATTCAGTTCACAATCATGCATTCGTATTACTGTAGTAAAAGAGGTATGATTAGAGGCTAGAATATGAGCGTTGGTTTGATTTGAAGAAACATCCTGTTATACTCTCGCTACCAGTATCTCAACTCGTCTTAGCCTCCGTGAAAGGTTGATCTAATTTTTTGGCGCGCTTGAACATTTTTTATATATGATGTCCTACTTTGTATTTTACATTTATAATCATATTTCTATCCTATTATATGCGTACAAATAAACTATTTAACGTGTTTTGTTCATTAAAAGATAATTATTGTACAGTTTTTTTTAAAACTGGTTCGAGAGTGCAGCGCGGATGGATATCGATCAGGTGGTATGTAAATGGGAAACAGCGTGAACAGGCATTGGATTACTCGGATTGCGGATAAGGAGGCTATGGATTGCTCTAAGTTAATATTAAACGGTGGCGACTAATTTTTTGTTGGTTTCAGCGGTGGCGGCGTCGTCTAAATTTTTGCGTTGTTGGCGGCTGACTCATTTTGTTTTTCGTCATGGATGCCGATTAATACTACTTTTTATCATTTTTGATGCTATGTAAATGTCTGTAAGTATGTTTTATTCATTTATAACAATTTTTTCTTACAAATTATAACATTTTCAGGTTGTAAACTATTATATTTAGATGGTGACATTATGCTTTTTTTGACTTAAAGGCATTTTATATTCGTTTTAAAATGGTTTTTTCCCTGTCTCGCTATGTATTTCACATCTATTTTGAGGTTTCTTCTCTTGTTTTCTTTGTCTTACGTTAATTTGTTGTATTTTAATGGATATTTTATCAAAATGAGGCCTAACCTTTTGCTCGTTTTCATATAGGGCCCTTTTCTATGTTTTTAAGGTCCTTTTTTCCGCCCGCCGCCGCCTTCCTTAAATGAAACCACTTCCTGTTTATCGAATCTGAAAGGGTTATTTTTTTGGTTGCGGAACTATGATTTTCTTCGTATGAAGAACTTCATAATTAGTACACATTTTTATAAGAATTAATGGAAAATTTTCAAATTTATTCTCCTTCAAATTGCTAACAAAGACGGGGCTCGAAGTTGGAACCGTTTTGCCCTTTGCCCCCCCCCCCCTTTTTGCCCTTTGCTCTCTTTTACCATCCCTTCTTTTGTCCTTATTTCGTTTCGTTGGTCCGATAACTCGTGATGATGAATCTGTTGATGACAGATTTGTTTATTTTGCGAAAAAAGAAACCCGTCTCTATGATTATAAATATGACAAGGATGTGTCAAGAGTGACGTCACTCTCTTTCTTGTCCATTTAATTTTGCTTCAAACAAATATTAAAAACATTTTAAAAATATTCGACCTCGTTTGAGGTTTATTGTTTTGAATTGTTTCTAACTTTTGCTCAAGCATATAAACAATTATTTTTTTTTACTTTAAACAGCGATTATTTTTTTTAGATTTTTTTCTTTCTAATATTTTCAAAAAAATATAGTTAGAAACTAGAAGCGGAAAACGAATATTTTAAGAGTAAAGTTTGTTCAGCAGATCATATTTGAAAATGTTAATAATTTGAAGTGAAAACGTTAAAAACTTACATCTTTACACTTCTAGTTTCTAAGGGTCGTATTCTTTAAGGTGCAGATTTATAGACTAGATGGGTAGCAGTTGAAATCTTTCAAAATAAGCTTTTTTATGTCAGTTTGAAAATGACTTAATTTGATAGCAGACGATATTTTTTTAAAAAAATTTTTATCTATAAAATGTTTATTTTGAAAGATACCACCTCATGAAAATACCCTTAAGATATTGGAGCTACCCTTCTAGTTTCTATACAACACTTCGTTTCTCTCTTTCAGGTACAAAATTAATAGAAACTTGAATGTTTTTTTTTTATAAACTAGAAGGGTAGCTCGATTATTTAAAGGTAATTTCATGTTGATATCATTCAAAATAAGTGTTTTTTTTTTTTTTAAAAAAATATCGTCTGCTTAAAAGTTGGGTTGTTTCAACTTTACACAAAAAAAAGCTTGTAAATGGTTACTCTTCTAGTTTCTAAAACACTTTGTATCTTTTGATTTTGCTGTCCTGAAAGACCGAATAATCAAAGAGTTCGAAAATCAGTGTCTTTTAATAAACCATCTTAATTGAGGTTAGATTTGAAGTTTTTAATTGCAATTGTTGAGTTAAAGGCAGTTAGTTAGTTGTTCATGTTTAGAACAATTTAGTTTTTGTTTAGAAAGAGAGAGAGAGAGAGAGATTGGTGATCACGTGATTAACATTGAAATGCCGAAAGTAAATTGGCAAGAAATTAGCAAAAAAAAAAGTGTCTTTCGGGAGAGAGTGACGCAGAAACTACGAGGAGGAGGAGCCGAAGAGCCGCCGTCGTTTCTAAATTTGCATCGCCTTGAAACGACTAAAAACAGAAAGGGTTTTTTTTTTAATCTCGAAAAAGGAAGTTATTTTCATTTTGTTTTTTTACATCTCATTCTTTTAGATTTTGCTGTGATTTCATCTCTTGAAGATTCGTGAAAGGATTAACCAACTTGTTCTTTCTCCTTCGTAATCGGCGGAAACTGGACCCGAGATGAGTTCCGTCTGGAAGAGGCTTCAACGAGTCAATAAGAGAGCTGCGAGATTTCAATTCACAGTTTCTTATCATGAATTGAATTTGGAATGTGGAAAGAAATGGTTTTGTATTACTTTTTTTTTTTTGTTATTTAATTTTATAAGTTTGTCTAATTTTTTTTTTTTTGTTTTTTTTTAGGCAACCAAAGAAACTTTGCGTTGTTTGGACGCGACGTAGCCGCCGTCACGCAACGCAGGTGATGATCATTTATCGATTTATATGGTTTTTTTTTATTACTCGCTTTTATTTAACTTGATAAATTGGTTTGTTTGTCGATCTTCTGAAATATTTGAAAATATAATTCACACTGCACGGGGATTGAACCCGTGACCAACATTAGCTCTGGTTATTTCCGCGTTTCAGAAGAGTAAAGCTAATAACCGATCCAGATCAAGCTGACGAAACAAAAACAAAGTGAGAACTCAGTGTTTCAAGACAAATTGGTGACAATTCGAAAACATTTCTGCTACTGTTGTGTTTTGTTTTGTCCTAAGTCGGTAACAGTGGCTTAGCTAGGCTTGGTTGCCCCCCCCCCCCCCCCCCGCCACTTAAAACTTTGCGCCCCTTTACCTTCCTTTCCACATAGCCCTCATACTGGGTGGGGGGTACTATTTCAGATGAACGGCGGAACAGGTCTGAACGACAGTAGGAACATTCGGAAGGTCAGGAAAGGTTAGTAAATGAAGCTTGTTGCAGGGGGTCTGGGGGGCGCAACCCCCCATTTTTTAAAGAATGATTAAAACAAATTTGTTCATTGTTCCGACTGTTCTTCCCGTTAATCAAATTAGGGAACAGTCGAACAATGAATGGACTGATTTGATTTAATAAGAATAATTTTTTTTAAAAAACTGGAGGCTGCGCCCCCAACCACCCTGCAACAAGCTTAATTTAACTAAACCTAACCTTCCGACTGTTCATACTATTTTTCCGACTATTCCTACCGTTGTTCCGACCATTCCGCCGTGCCCATTGATCTCTATGAAGATTTACTGGTGCAAGTATGTTGTTTTTAAAAGTAAATATTAAATGAAAGTCGATTTATTTTCGAAATTAACTGAATAAATTAAGCGAGCGATTCGGAATCACTCGCTTAATTTATTCAATTATTTTTGAAAATACATAACTTTTATTTTGTTTTTTGCGCCCCAAACCTCCTGCCTCCCCCCCCCCCCCCCCCTCCCTGGCAGTTGTGGGTCTTGCGGTTGCCTAGCTACGCCCCGGGTCGGTAAAATTAAAAGGTTTTTGTTTTGTCTCGGTATCACGCAACATTGTGAATTTGTGCCAACTCTTCTCTGTGCAGTGTGGGCAGGTAGTATTAGTATTAAAACAACAGAACAGTTGATGTTTACGTAGGACACAACTATAGAAACAAAAACAAAACTCAATTTGTTTGTGTTGTGGTTTTGTCTTGAGTACTGCTGACACTTGTTTCAGGTTTGTTTTGACGTTTTTTGTCTCGAACTCATGTTGCACTTTTGTCAGCTACATGTGGATCGGCCTTCAAGTAAAATTGAAAGTGTGTTAGAAACTAGAACGGGTAGCTGAATCACATAATAGTAGGCCTATTTTCGCGTTTGAATTCTTCAGAATAAACTTTTTATTGGTCAAAAATAATAAAGAAATATCAATTGCTTAAAGTTGAGGGAATTTTCAGACAGACCAAAATGTCCAAAATGAAAGTAAAATTTGCTCAGAAAAAGTTTATTTTAACTTTATCGTAATATTCGTCAAATTTTTGACGAATGTTTGCCAAATTTTTGACGAACATTCCTCAAAAATTTCGCAAACATTCGTCAAAATTTGGGCGAACATTCCTCAAAAATTTGGCGAACATTCATCAAAATTTGGCGAACATTTGTTTTAAATGTGGCGAACATTTGTTTTAATTTTGGCGAACATTTGTTTTAATTTTGGCGAACATTCGTTTTAAATTTGGCGAACATTCGTTTTAAATTTGGCGAACATTCGTTTTAAATTTGGCGAACATTCGTCAAAATGTGGCGAACATTCGTCTTAAATGTGGCGAACATTCGTCAAAAATGTGGCGAATATTCGTCGAAAATGTGGCGAACATTCGTCAAAAACTTGGCTTTGTGTGCACGCGTGTACATGTGCGGTACACATTGCGCGCATGCGTGTACCATGTGCATGTAACAATGAAAGAAAATTGGTTGTTTGATATATGAAAGCGTATATTAAAGCGATGGAGGTCTATAGGGTTCCTTGAATCTCTTGTTTTAATTTTAAGTTTGAAAATGACTCAACTTTTAGCACACGATATTGTACTTTTATTTCAATAAAAAGTTTATTTTGAAAGATTCTAGTTTCTATAACACTGTCTTAATTTTACTTCTGAAAATGCAGAATAACCAAGAGTTTGAAAATCAGCTGTCATGAAACATCTTAATTTTAATTTTACTTGTTTAGTTCAAATTGAACTAAAACTTTAATATAAGATGTATGGAGTCAGTTAAATTAAATTTTAATTTAATTTTCCAATCTAGATATTGTTTAAAATTTTTGTTTTTTTTA